>OZ025249.1:38293987-38438973 GCA_964019135.1 Arenicola marina | reverse complement strand
CCTTGGACACTCCTGATAAAATACACTTACACTTCTACTATCCCAGGCAGGTATATCCGGGTCAGGATTTCAAGAGGGTTCGAGAATATATACGTAATATATATATATATATATATTTACAACGTTGCAGCGTACCCCAGCCGACCACGCGCGTCCGTCCGAGAACGTATACGTCACAACGTAAACAACACTCCACAAGTCCCAAAGTGCAAACAAAGGATGGCCCCAAAGAAAAGAGGGCTATACCCATTCTGGCTTATACATTGACGATGGTGAAGATTTTTGCCCTTAGTCATGATATTACCGGCAACTGGCTGTTGTTTGTTTGTGGCCTTCTTGTTCATTGGCGGATAAAGGAGGGCGTGGGGGGAGGGGAGGTCGGGGGTGGGGGGGGGGGGGATATGAGGCCTCTATTTACAATCCTAGATCTATCCATTTGATATTCTATGTTTTAGTTTTTGTTTTGTTTTATTTTAGTGTATGTTGATAGCGCCGTTTTGTATGCCTTTTAATTACTGCTTATTAGGAAACATTTATTTTGTCATAGCGTTTTGCGTCTTGTTACTTATACTGCTTAAACAAAGATACAGGTCTGTATTGTCCTTGTCCGTATATCAGGCGACTGAATTTATCTTGCTTTGAAATTGACAAGTGGCGGCCCCATTAGGATGAGGCCGCCCCGATAGCTCAGTGGGCTAGAGCGCTCACATTGAGCGCTCCGGCCATCTGAGAGCCTAACGGCAAGTGGATCGGTAAGGTTCGAGCCCCGCTGTGGCCATGTCTGTGTGGTCGCAGGATAAAGATCCCATGTCCTTCTTCGCAAAGAGTAGGGGGTTACTTACTTTCTCCCATTGAAGCGATATGACCACAACTGGTTAAAGCGTCCTGAATATACCACCAACCAGCTAACCCGTTAGCTTGCAAATTATCATGAGCGCGTGTGTGGGGGAGGGGGGGGGTGTGCGGCTTGGGCTAGTCGGTATATGGATATTGGTATGGCAAAGGGTTGAAACTACCGCGCAGTATCCCCCTTGCATGTCACGCAGTCTCCAGGATTTGACCAAGCCCTTTTCTGAGAATGACACAGAACGTTCGGCGACTTGCAGTGACAGCTTGTGACGACTCATCGCTCAGGTGAATGCTCCTTGCCTGTTGACTGGCACGCACGCCGCATGAACAGAGCGATGAACTGTTACGCGGATCTGTCTGCTTAGTAAAACCAGTTGAATTGGCGTGATGGGAAGTTTGGTTTTAGACGTCGGGATTTTCCACTGTTGTTTGAGGAAAACGGAAGTGGACTTGGTGCAAGAATGCTGGCTATTGGCTGGTTGGCTGCCTGACTGGCCTGGCTCTTGGACGCGTACCACATCCAGGCCTGTATGATGCATAGATACGCATCAGTGATATGTTTTTGTTTTTGCGACATTCGACACTACACACTCAGTCGCTTTGGTGTAGAAATGCAGGGTGGTGGCGGGGTAGAGATATTACGAGTATCGTTTAACCCCCCCCCCCCCACCCCCCCTCCCGCCGCTGACTCCCCATGCATGCATAGGTTTCTGAGCCACCCCCCCCCCCCGCCGCTGACTCCCCATTCATGCATAGGTTTCTGAGCCACCCCCACCCCCCCCCCTACCCCTAACTCCCACCCCTCCACTCCACTAGTGAGTTCTAGCGCCGTCTTGGTCATGTTGGTCACGCCGCTCACATATGTCCCCCCCCCCCACCGCCTCCCACTTCTCCCCATTTCTCCTTCCCATCTGTCCTGTCTACGCTGTTGGGTAATATCTCTTGTGCAAATTGTCTAACTAGAGACCTATAATCGTCTACGTTAGAGTGCATGGTTATATCATGTACACCTTCCACCAAATTCCACTAAGTACCAAATTCGCTCTTTGATGTTTAATTTAAATCAATGATACCAGCTCTTGAAAGTCTTATAGTACTTTTTGAAGGGGTCTTGAACATTCCGCGTTGCGGTAGGCCACGGGTCAATAGTCTCAAGAGGCTGCCTCGACCTGGGTTATACATCATGGATATCGACTATTTCTTTATTATAAGACGCCGTAATTAGGACGTATCCCAACTGGCTATATTAGTACCAAATCGGGCCTCACTGGAGGCTGCCACCAAAAACTACAATAGAGAGGTTCGCAATCTAGGCTCTAACGTGTAAATACCCATCCCGGGCAGGTTACTACAGTATGTGTTTAATCCATGATTGGATTAACCTGGTATAAATGCCCGAACAACACCATATTCGCGGTCCATATAAAAGGGTTGGCTCATGACGTCATTGTTGTCTGAAAGACTCCGATCTTCAGCTTATGTCACAGGCCTCCACAACGGGTGCATTGCTGTGGTAACCAGGGTGTATCCCCAAAGAGGACCGAATACGCACATTACGCATCGGTTTACCGCCCGACACTTCCTTCACCCGGCTCAGGGTGCGCGCGCATTCATTCGGTATGCCGATGTCCCCAATTTAAAACAGCACGGGACATTCGGGAGATGATGGCGGCTGATTGATAAGTGGCTGGTTTCTGTGCCCCTATATGAACCCGACATGACCGGTGCGAACATTTCATTGACATTCGGCATAGCCCGACCGGCAGGTCCGGAAGAGCTTGAGTATACCGGGCGGCCTACCGGTCCTGGGGTCGTATTCATAATTCCCTCGTAAGTGACGCAGGAAAAGTACATTTTCGTCTTAGTCTCACCAGCTGATTGTGGTGGTGTTCATGATTAAGAAATCTCCTTCAATACGACTTTCTAAATTCAGAAAATCCACTTCTTGGGTGACTACTTATGTATTTTTAACCCGATAATCGTTCGACAAATCGTGCACTTAGCGCTAAGTCCAGTGGCGTAGCCTAAGTGGCGATTATGAATACGGCCCCTGGCCCAACGGTAGCATGAATGGGTGAGATAGCCTTTCGGTTCAGAAAGCTAGACACTGTTACTGTTTCTTTTGGCGGGTTCAAACCCCACCTGTGTCTGTTGCCGTTTTATCCTTTCATATTGTTGTCCCAGGAGGTTAGTTGGCCCGGGTTGCTACATGTGTATACAATGTGGCCTAGAATACCCACACTTTGAGGCATGTCATTTCCCCATTGACTACTTAGTGGATGTATACGTCCTGGTAGCCGTATAACTTGCATTTACACGTTAATTAGTTAAAGGTGGATTTGGCAATAACTACTTAGAAAATCTTATATTCCTGATCTTTATATAGAGAATATCGTGTCGTTGTTGTGTAACATTTATTTACCTAAATGTCCCCACATTAGGCCCAGCCCCCCCCCCCCCCCCAACGCCAGCTTCCCCCACCCCCCGCCCAATCTCTCTCACCCCATACGGACCGATTAGCCCACCAGTCTGTAGTGTGCATTGCCACCACCAACGGTGATATTTGAATGAATGTGGCTCCCCCCATGTCACCTGACGGGCATTCAAGGCGTCGTTGACCACTTTAATTGACCGAACGCCTTTTTAATCGTATCGCGAGAGACTAATGGCGAATGGTGGAGGACTGGTGTGCATGGGCCAGGCCGAGGGTGTAGTGATGGAAAGTTGGGACCAGGGGGTTGGGGTGGTGGGGAGGTTGAATGATGGCCAGGTGGCGGGGAGAGGGGGGGGCGATCGCTCTCCGCTCACGCACCGTCTGCCCCGAGGTGCGTGTAGAGCACGAGTCAATGGACCCACCGGACCGCTAAGCCAAGGTTTTCAAAAAGGATTCCATTGGAAAGACAACGTGTTTGTGCCCATGTTGACCACCTCGTGCAGTCAGTGGCCAAGGCGAGACATCACAACAGGGTGGACAACGGCCCACTAGAAAAGTCACCTCCGCCGGCCGATCGCTCTAAATGCGAAGCGATGCCGAGAATCTCAGAAGTGAGATGTTGGAGTGGGTGGGTGGGTTGGTCGCGGTGGACGTGGAGGGGGGTGGGGGCTGCTTTCACAAGTAATCCTTATGTACAGAAACTATGTATATATATATGGCAAAACAACTGCCCACACTAATGTACGCACGTGTGGTTTCTGAACCTATACCTCCATGCCCCAAAACATAAAAAAACGCGTGTAAAAGCCTGAGACGTAGGTGACCGTGGTGCACCGAATTTGAAAGGGGGAAAGGTGGGGTTGAGATGGTGGGGGGGGGGGTAAGGTATATCTTAGGTTCGAAAGGGAAGGGAGGGGGGGGGGCATGATTTGAAAAGGAGGGGCACAGCTATCCCAGGGTCTAAAAAGGGGAGGCACCTGCCGCGTCAGACGCGTCAGACGGGCATTTAATAGTTATCGGAGAGGGCGAGAACGCGTCAGACGGGTGTCTACTGGTTGCCAGAAAGGGCGGGAACGCATCAGACGGGCGTTCAATGGTTGCCGGGGAGGGCGGGGACGCGTCAGACGGGTGTCTAATGGTTGCCTGTGTGGGCGGGAACGTGTCAGACGGGCGTTTAATAGTTGCCGGGGAGGGCGGGAACGCGTCAGACGGGCGTCAAATGGTTGCCGGGGAGGGCGGGAACGCGTCAGACGGGTGTCTAATGGTTGCCAGGGAAGGCGGGAACGCGTCAGACGGGCGTTCAATGGTTGCTGGGGAGGGCGGGGACACGCGTTTAATGGTTGCCGGGGAGGGCGGGGACACGCGTTCAATGGTTGCCGGGGAGGGCAGGGACGCGTCATACGGGCGTTCAGTGGTTGCCGTGGAGGGCAGGGACGCGTCAGACGGGCGACCAATGGTTGCCTGAGAGGGCAGGGACGCGTCAGACGGGCCTTCAATGGTTGCCGTGACGCGTCAGACGGGCGTTCAGTGGTTGCCGTGGAAAGCAGGGACGCGTCAGACGGGCGTCAAATGGTTGTCGGGGAGGGTGGGAACGCGTTAGACGGGTGTCTAATGGTTGCCAGGGAGGGCAGGGACGCGTCAGACGGGCCTTCAATGGTTGCCGTGACGCGTCAGACGGGCGTTCAGTGGTTGCCGTGGAGGGCAGGGACGCGTCAGACAGGCATCCAATGGTTGACTGGGAGGGCGGGGACACGTCAGACGGGCGTCCAGTAGTTGCCAGAGAGGGCAGACACGCGTCAGACGGGTGTTTAATGGTTGCCTGTGAGGGCGGGAACGTGTCAGACGGGTGTTTAATAGTTGCCGGGGAGGGCGGGAATGCGTCAGACGGGCGTTTAATAGTTGTCGGAGAGGGCGAGAACGCGTCAGACGGGTGTCTAATCATTGCCGGGAAGGGCGGGGACGCGTCAGACGGGCGTCAAATGGTTGCCGGGGAGGGCGGGAATGCGTCAGATGGGCGTTCAATGGTTGCCGTGGAAGGGCGGAGACGCGTCAGACGGGCGTTCAATGGTGGCCGGGGAGGGCGGGAACGCGTCAGACGGGTGTCTAATGGTTGCCTGTGTGGGCGGGAACGTGTCAGACGGGCGTTTAATAGTTGCCGGGACGGGCGGGAACGCGTCAGACGGGTGTCTAATGGTTGCCTGTGTGGGCGGGAACGTGTCAGACGGGCGTTTAATAGTTGCCGGGGAGGGCGGGAACGCGTCAGCCGGGCGTCAAATGGTTGCCGGGGAGGGCGGGAACGCGTCAGACGGGTGTCTAATGGTTGCCGGGGAAGGCGGGAACGCGTCAGACGGGCGTTCAATGGTTGCTGGGGAGGGCGGGGACACGCGTTTAATGGTTGCCGGGGAGGGCGGGGACACGCGTTCAATGGTTGCCGGGGAGGGCAGGGACGCGTCATACGGGCGTTCAGTGGTTGCCGTGGAGGGCAGGGACGCGTCAGACGGGCGACCAATGGTTGCCTGAGAGGGCAGGGACGCGTCAGACGGGCCTTCAATGGTTGCCGTGACGCGTCAGACGGGCGTTCAGTGGTTGCCGTGGAAAGCAGGGACGCGTCAGACGGGCGTCAAATGGTTGTCGGGGAGGGTGGGAACGCGTTAGACGGGTGTCTAATGATTGCCAGGGAGGGCAGGGACGCGTCAGACGGGCCTTCAATGGTTGCTGTGACGCGTCAGACGGGCGTTCAGTGGTTGCCGTGGAGGGCAGGGACGCGTCAGACAGGCATCCAATGGTTGACTGGGAGGGCGGGGACACGTCAGACGGGCGTCCACTAGTTGCCAGAGAGGGCAGACACGCGTCAGACGGGTGTCTAATGGTTGCCTGTGAGGGCGGGAACGTGTAAGACTGATGTTTAATAGTTGCCGGGGAGGGCGGTAATGCGTCAGAGGGGCGATTAATAGTTGTCGGAGAGGGCGAGAACGCGTCAGACGGGTGTCTAATCATTGCCGGGAAGGGCGGGGACGCGTCAGACGGGCGTCAAATGGTTGCCGGAGAGGGCGGGAATGCGTCAGACGGGCGTTCAATGGTTGCCGTGGAAGCGCGGAGACGCGTCAGACGGGGGTTCAATGGTGGCCGGGGAGGGCGGGGACGCGTCAGACGGGCGTCAAATGGTTGTCGGGGAGGGTGGGAACGCGTTAGACGGGTGTCTAATGGTTGCCAGGGAGGGCAGGGACGCGTCAGACGGGCCATCAATGGTTGCTGTGACGCGTCAGACGGGCGTTCAGTGGTTGCCGTGGAGGGCAGGGACGCGTCAGACAGGCATCCAATGGTTGACTGGGAGGGCGGGGACACGTCAGACGGGCGTCCAGTAGTTGCCAGAGAGGGCAGACACGCGTCAGACGGGTGTCTAATGGTTGCCTGTGAGGGCGGGAACGTGTCAGACGGGTGTTTAATAGTTGCCGGGGAGGGCGGGAATGCGTCAGACGGGCGTTTAATAGTTGTCGGAGAGGGCGAGAACGCGTCAGACGGGTGTCTAATCATTGCCGGGAAGGGTGGGGACGCGTCAGACGGGCGTCAAATGGTTGCCGGGGAGGGCGGGAATGCGTCAGATGGGCGTTCAATGGTTGCCGTGGAAGGGCGGAGACGCGTCGGACGGGCGTTCAATGGTGGCCGGGGAGGGCGGGAACGCGTCAGACGGGCGTTTAATAGTTGCTGGGGCGGGCGGGAACGCGTCAGACGGGTGTCTAATGGTTGCCTGTGTGGGCGGGAACGTGTCAGACGGGTGTCTAATCATTGCCGGGAAGGGCGGAGACGCGTCAGACGGGCGTCAAATGGTTGCCGGGGAGGGCGGGAATGCGTCAGATGGGCGTTCAATGGTTGCCGTGGAAGGGCGGAGACGCGTCAGACGGGCGTTCAATGGTGGCCGGGGAGGGCGGGGACGCGTCAGACGGGCGCCAAATGGTTGCCTGTGTGGGCGGGAACGTGTCAGACGGGCGTTTAATAGTTGCCGGGGAGGGCGGGAACGCGTCAGACGGGTGTCTAATGGTTGCCAAGGAAGGCGGGAACGCGTCGGACAGGCGTTCAATGGTTGTCGGGGAGGGCGGGGACACGCGTTTAATGGTTGCCGGGGAGGGCGGGGACACGCGTTCAATGGTTGCCGGGGAGGGCAGGGACGCGTCATACGGGCGTTCAGTGGTTGCCGTGGAGGGCAGGGACGCGTCAGACGGGCGACCAATGGTTGCCTGAGAGGGCAGGGACGCATCAGACGGGCCTTCAATGGTTGCCGTGACGCGTCAGACGGGCGTTCAGTAGTTGTCGTGGAAAGCAGGGACGCGTCAGACGGGCGTCCAATGGTTGCCGGGGAGAGCAGGGACGCGTCAGACGGGCGTCAAATGGTTGTCGGGGAGGGCGGGAACGCGTCAGACGGGTGTCTAATGTTTGCCAGGGAAGGCGGGAACGCGTCAGACTGGCGTTCAATGGTTGGCGGGGTGGGCGGGGACACGCATTCAATGGTTGCCGGGGAGGGCAGGGACGCGTCGGACAGGCCTTCAATGGTTGCCGTGACGCGTCAGACGGGCGTCCAATGGTTGCTGGGGAGGGCAGGGACGCGTCAGACGGGCGTTCAATGGTTGTCGGGGAGGGCGGGGACACGCGTTTAATGGTTGCCGGGGAGGGCGGGGACACGCGTTCAGTGGATGTCGTGGAAAGCAGGGACGCGTCAGACGGGCGTCGAATGGTTGCCGGGGAGGGCAGGGACGCGTCAGACGGGCGTCAAATGGTTGTCGGGGAGGGCGGGAACGCGTCAGACGGGTGTCTAATGTTTGCCAGGGAAGGCGGGAACGCGTCAGACTGGCGTTCAATGGTTGGCGGGGTGGGCGGGGACACGCATTCAATGGTTGCCGGGGAGGGCAGGGACGCGTCAGACGGGCGTCAAATGGTTGTCGGGGAGGGCGGGAACGCGTCAGACGGGTGTCTAATGTTTGCCAGGGAAGGCGGGAACGCATCAGACGGCCGTTCAGTGGTTGCCGGGACGCGTCATACGGGCGTTCAGTGGTTGCCGTGGAGGGCAGGGACGCGTCAGACGGGCGACCAATGGTTGCCGGGGAGGGCAGGGACGCGTCAGACGGGCGTTCAATGGTTGCCGGGACGCGTCAGACGGGCGTTCAGTGGTTGCCGTGGAGGGCAGGGACTCGTCAGATGGGCGTCTAATGGTTGCCAGGGAAGGCGGGAACGCGTCAGACGGACGTTCAATGGTTGCCGGGGAGGGCGGGAAAGCGTCAGACGGGCGTTCAGTGGTTGCCGTGGAGGGCAGGGACGCGTCAGACGGGCGTTCAATGGTTGCCGGGGAGTGCGGGGACACGCATTCAATGGTTGCTGTGGAGGGCAGGGACGCGTCAGACGGGCGTTCAATAGTTGCCGGGGATGGCGGGGACACGCGTTCAATGGTTGCCGGGGATGGCAGGGACGCGTCAGACGGGCGTTCAGTGGTTGCCGGGAAGGGCAGGGACGCGTCAGACGGGCGTTCAATGGTTGCCGGGGAGGGCGGGGACACGCGTTCAATGGTTGCCGGGGAGGGCAGGGACACGTCAGATGGGCGACCAACGGTTGCCGTGGAGGGCGGTGACTCGTCAGACGGGAATTCAATGGTGGCAGGGAGGGCGGGGACGCGTCAGACGGATTTTCAGTGGTTGTCGGGGAGGGCGGGGACGCGTCAAACGGGCATTCAATAATTGCCGGTGAGGGCGGGGACACGTCAAACGGGCATTCAATGGTTGCCGGGGAGGGCGGGGATGCGTCAAACGGGCATTCAATGGTTGCCGGGGAGGGCGGGGACACGTCAGACGGGCGTTCAGTGGTTGCCGGGCATGGCGGGGACACGTCAGACGGGCGTTCAGTGGTTGCCGGGGATGGCGGGGACACGTCAGACGGGCGTTCAGTGGTTGCCGGGGATGGCGGGGACACGTCAGACGGGCGTTCAGTGGTTGCCAGGGATGGCGGGGACGCGTCAGACGGGCGTTCAGTGGTTGCCGTGGAGGGCAGAGACGCGTTAGACGGGTGTCTAATGGTTGCCAGGGAGGGCAGGGACGCGTCAGACGGGCCTTCAATGGTTGCTGTGACGCGTCAGACGGGCGTTCAGTGGTTGCCGTGGAGGGCAGGGACGCGTCAGACAGGCATCCAATGGTTGACTGGGAGGGCGGGGACACGTCAGACGGGCGTCCAGTAGTTGCCAGAGAGGGCAGACACGCGTCAGACGGGTGTCTAATGGTTGCCTGTGAGGGCGGGAACGTGTCAGACGGGTGTTTAATAGTTGCCGGGGAGGGCGGGAATGCGTCAGACGGGCGTTTAATAGTTGTCGGAGAGGGCGAGAACGCGTCAGACGGGTGTCTAATCATTGCCGGGAAGGGCGGGGACGCGTCAGACGGGCGTCAAATGGTTGCCGGGGAGGGCGGGAATGCGTCAGATGGGCGTTCAATGGTTGCCGTGGAAGGGCGGAGACGCGTCAGACGGGCGTTCAATGGTGGCCGGGGAGGGCGGGAACGCGTCAGACGGGTGTCTAATGGTTGCCTGTGTGGGCGGGAACGTGTCAGACGGGCGTTTAATAGTTGCCGGGGCGGGCGGGAACGCGTCAGACGGGTGCCTAATGGTTGCCTGTGTGGGCGGGAACGTGTCAGACGGGCGTTTAATAGTTGCCGGGGAGGGCGGGAACGCGTCAGACGGGTGTCTAATGGTTGCCAAGGAAGGCGGGAACGCGTCAGACAGGCGTTCAATGGTTGTCGGGGCGGGCGGGGACACGCGTTTAATGGTTGCCGGGGAGGGCGGGGACACGCGTTCAATGGTTGCCGGGGAGGGCGGGAACGCGTCAGACGGGTGTCTAATGGTTGCCTGTGTGGGCGGGAACGTGTCAGACGGGCGTTTAATAGTTGCCGGGGCGGGCGGGAACGCGTCAGACGGGTGTCTAATGGTTGCCTGTGTGGGCGGGAACGTGTCAGACGGGCGTTTAATAGTTGCCGGGGAGGGCGGGAACGCGTCAGACGGGTGTCTAATGGTTGCCAAGGAAGGCGGGAACGCGTCAGACAGGCGTTCAATGGTTGTCGGGGCGGGCGGGGACACGCGTTTAATGGTTGCCGGGGAGGGCGGGGACACGCGTTCAATGGTTGCCGGGGAGGGCAGGGACGCGTCATACGGGCGTCCAATGGTTGCCGGGGAGAGCAGGGACGCGTCAGACGGGCGTCAAATGGTTGTCGGGGAGGGCGGGAACGCGTCAGACGGGTGTCTAATGTTTGCCAGGGAAGGCGGGAACGCGTCAGACTGGCGTTCAATGGTTGGCGGGGTGGGCGGGGACACGCATTCAATGGTTGCCGGGGAGGGCAGGGACGCGTCGGACAGGCCTTCAATGGTTGCCGTGACGCGTCAGACGGGCGTCCAATGGTTGCTGGGGAGGGCAGGGACGCGTCAGACGGGCGTTCAATGGTTGTCGGGGAGGGCGGGGACACGCGTTTAATGGTTGCCGGGGAGGGCGGGGACACGCGTTCAATGGTTGCCGGGGAGGGCAGGGACGCGTCATACGGGCGTTCAGTGGATGTCGTGGAAAGCAGGGACGCGTCAGACGGGCGTCCAATGGTTGCCGGGGAGGGCAGGGACGCGTCAGACGGGCGTCAAATGGTTGTCGGGGAGGGCGGGAACGCGTCAGACGGGTGTCTAATGTTTGCCAGGGAAGGCGGGAACGCATCAGACGGCCGTTCAGTGGTTGCCGGGACGCGTCATACGGGCGTTCAGTGGTTGCCGGGGAGGGCGGGAATGCGTCAGACGGGCGTTCAATGGTTGCCGGGGAGGGCGGGGACGCGTCAGGCGGGCGTCAAATGGTTGCCGGGGAGGGCGGGAATGCGTCAGACGGGCGTTCAATGGTTGCCGTGGAAGGGCGGAGACGCGTCAGAAGGGCGTTCAATGGTGGCCGGGGAGGGCGGGGACGCGTCAGAGGGGCGCCAAATGGTTGCCTGTGTGGGCGGGAACGTGTCAGACGGGCGTTTAATAGTTGCCGGGGAGGGCGGGAACGCGTCAGACGGGCGTCAAATGGTTGCCGGGGAAGGCGGGAACGCATCAGACAGGCGTTCAATGGTTGTCGGGGAGGGCGGGGACACGCGTTTAATGGTTGCCGGGGAGGGCGGGGACACGCGTTCAATGGTTGCCGGGGAGGGCAGGGACGCGTCATACGGGCGTTCAGTGGTTGCCGTGGAGGGCAGGGACGCGTCAGACGGGCGACCAATGGTTGCCTGAGAGGACAGGGACGCATCAGACGGGCCTTCAATGGTTGCCGTGACGCGTCAGACGGGCGTTCAGTGGTTGTCGTGGAAAGCAGGGACGCATCAGACGGGCGTCTAATGGTTGCCGGGGAAGGGCAGGGACGCGTCAGACGGGCGTCAAATGGTTGTCGGGGAGGGCGGGAACGCGTCAGACGGGTGTCTAATGTTTGCCAGGGAAGGCGGGAACGCGTCAGACTGGCGTTCAATGGTTGTCGGGATGGGCGGGGACACGCATTCAATGGTTGCCGGAGAGGGCAGGGACGCGTCAGACGGGCCTCCAATGGTTGCCGTGACGCGTCAGACTGGCGTCCAATGGTTGCCGGGGAGGGCAGGGACGCGTCAGACGGGCGTCAAATGGTTGTCGGGGAGGGCGGGAACGCGTCAGACGGGTGTCTAATGTTTGGCAGGGAAGGCGGGAACGCATCAGACGGCCGTTCAGTGGTTGCCGGGACGCGTCATACGGGCGTTCAGTGGTTGCCGTGGAGGGCAGGGACGCGTCAGACGGGCGTTCAATGGTTGCCGGGACGCGTCAGACGGGCGTTCAGTGGTTGCCGTGGAGGGCAGGGACTCGTCAGACGGGCGTCTAATGGTTGCCAGGGAAGGCGGGAACGCGTCAGACGGGCGTTCAATGGTTGCCGGGGAGGGCGGGAACGCGTCAGACGGGCGTTCAGTGGTTGCCGTGGAGGGCAGGGACGCGTCAGACGGGCGTTCAATGGTTGCCGGGGAGTGCGGGGACACGCGTTCAGTGGTTGCCGTGGAGGGCAGGGACGCGTCAGACGGGCGTTCAATAGTTGCCAGGGATGGCGGGGACACGCGTTCAATGGTTGCCGGGGAGGGCAGGGACGCGTCAGACGGGCGTTCAGTGGTTGCCGGGAAGGGCAGGGACGCGTCAGACGGGCGTTCAATGGTTGCCGGGGAGGGCGGGGACACGCGTTCAATGGTTGCCGGGGAGGGCAGGGACACGTCAGATGGGCGACCAACGGTTGCCGTGGAGGGCGGTGACTCGTCAGACGGGAATTCAATGGTGGCAGGGAGGGCGGGGACGCGTCAGACGGATTTTCAGTGGTTGTCGGGGAGGGCGGGGACGCGTCAAACGGGCATTCAATAGTTGCCGGTGAAGGCGGGGACGCGTCAAACGGGCATTCAATGGTTGCCGGGGAGGGCGGGGATGCGTCAAACGGGCATTCAATGGTTGCCGGGGAGGGCGGGGACACGTCAGACGGGCGTTCAGTGGTTGCCGGGGATGGCGGGGACACGTCAGACGGGCGTTCAGTGGTTGCCGGGGATGGCGGGGACACGTCAGACGGGCGTTCAGTGGTTGCCGGGGATGGCGGGGACACGTCAGACGGGCGTTCAGTGGTTGCCGGGGATGGCGGGGACACGTCAGACGGGCGTTCAGTGGTTGCCAGGGATGGCGGGGACGCGTCAGACGGGCGTTCAGTGGTTGCCGGGGATGGCGGGGACACGTCAGACGGGCGTTCAGTGGTTGCCGGGGATGGCGGGGACACGTCAGACGGGCGTTCACTGGTTGCCGGGGAGGGCGGGGACACGTCAAACGGGCATTCAATGGTTGCCGGGGAGGGTGGGGACGCGTCAAACGGGCATTCAATGGTTGCCGGGGAAGGCGGGGACGCGTCAAACGGGCATTCAATGGTTGCCGGGGAGGGCGGGGACACGTCAGACGGGCGTTCAGTGGTTGCCGGGGATGGCGGGGACACGTCAGACGGGCGTTCAGTGGTTGCCGGGGATGGCGGGGACACGTCAGACGGGCGTTCAGTGGTTGCCGGGGAGGGCGGGGATACGTCAGACGGGCGTTCAGTGGTTGCCGAGGAGGGTGGGGACGCGTTAAACGGGCATTCAATGGTTGCCGGGGAGGGTGGGGACGCGTCAAACGGGCATTCAATGGTTGCCGGGGAGGGTGGGGACGCGTCAAACGGGCATTCAATGGTTGCCGGGGAGGGCGGGGACACGTCAGACGGGCATTCAGTGGTTGCCGGGGATGGCGGGGACACGTCAGACGGGCGTTCAGTGGTTGCCGGGGATGGCGGGGACACGTCAGACGGGCGTTCAGTGGTTGGCGGGGACGCGTCAGACGGGCGTTCAGTGGTTGCGGGGGATGGCGGGGACACGTCAGACGGGCGTTCAGTGGTTGCCGGGGATGGCGGGGACACGTCAGAAGGGCGTTCAGTGGTTGCCGGGGATGGCGGGGACACGTCAGACGGGCGTTCAGTGGTTGCCGGGGAAATATCTTTAACGTAATCACTTAATCCGGCTTTACTTGGTACGATCATTCCTTCAATAGTCGAAGGATCGGTCAAACCGTGAATCAACCGACTCTACAATTATCACAATCGCCACCTAGCAAACAATTTGAGCATCATTCATAACGTCATGCATACAAGCCACACATTAGTTCATAACCGTCATAAGTAAGTAGTTTGTTTATTATAGCCACTTATGAGGAATACAACTTACAACAGACATGTTTACAAAAACATGTACAACAGGGCAAGCACACAATATAAATCCTCACCCAGCCCTACTGGGCTTACAAGTGACTGAGGAATTTATGGTCCTAGTAGGTCCTACTGCCGCATATGTCGGCGTGAAAAAGAATAAAAATTAAATAATAAGATATTTTAATTGAAAAAAAATATATATATAACAATAAAATAAAAAATAAAAATAAAAAAACTTAAATTCAATAAATAAAAATGATACAAAATAGCTTAATTCAAAACAGTATCAGCGTGATCATCTCAAACGTTGATTGGCTAATTATGCTCGACGCTGATCGGTTGACAATCTACAATGCGTGGAAAACCAGCAGTCCAAGTGCACAGTTGATCGAAAAGTTGATTTGTTGCAATGAACTTTACAACGTATTGCATCGTGTGAACAGGGCATAATCAACATTGAACCAATTCTGTGTTTCATATGGGCTGCGAGGGCCACTGCGATAGCTCAGTGGGCTAGAGCGCTGGCATTCAGCGCTCTGGTCCCCTGAGAGCCTAACGGCATGTGGATCGATGGTTCGAGTCCCGCTGTGGCCATGTCTGTGTGGTCGCAGGATAAAGATACCCCCCCCCCCCCCGCCGTTCACCATCCTGTCCCGTTCACCCCCCCCCCCCCCCCCCCCAACGGTAAAGATAAGTCCCCAGCGTGTTATGCATTATTGCCGCTGTCAAAGCCAAAAAAAGGCGGGAGCATATCCATTTAGTGCTGCCATCTGGTGAAGGAATGAGCTGCCAGTCTCGTCGGAAAATTCTCGTTCCACGCTCTCGCCCCGAATCTCGCCATTTCAACATGGCCGATGTCAACACAGGTTTGCGCGCAACTGTATAAGCTTGTCATCATTTGAAAATTGCCTTGAAGATCTGTCTCTCGGAACAAGTTTTACCTTAGATGTTTATAGAGTGCTAACGTATCGATACGACTAAAGGTCATTTAAATTTCACACCTTCCCGATTCACTCAATATTACGGAGATTAAGTTTACATTTCAGCCAAATTCAGGAGCTTTTCCGTCAGAAACAGTCGCGGTTCTGCTTTCGTGTTGTAGAATGAATGTAGATTCACAGGGGGCGCATTTCTTTGGGCAAATGCAACACGCAACACGTGACAGGGAACTTCCGAGTATGCCGATAGGGATATGCCTATTCCAATGAAATGCACACACCGTTTACATCCGGTGCACATTAAGGCACTGGAACCAACCTACTCTTCATCACCTTTCAATCAGCCACCATCTTCTCCCGGATGGCCCGTGCTGTTTAGAACGGGGCACATCGGCATACCGAATGCATGCGCGCGCACCTATACCCGGGTGAAAGAAGTGTCAGGCGGTCAACCGATGCATAATGTGGTATTCGGTCCACCATAGGGATACACCCGGGGTACCAAAGAAATGCGCCCATTGACAGTAAATCGACAAACGCAGGAGGAGGCACAGCTGCTAGTATTAGTAATACATCACTACATCACAGCACCACCCCCCCCCCCCATTCCCTTCTGGATCCTTCGATTTCTGTGCCTATATCAGCATGTGTGCAATTTGCACCAAAGACCTTACTATGTCTATGACAAGACACCACACTCAGTACAGCCCAATGGCAACTTTCGTTATGCGAGCGACATTGGCGACGCCATGCGGATGGAGTTTGCGAGAGAAAAAGAAGTGCCCAGTGCGATGCGCGCGGATGCGATCGGTTTACGCAAGCTTTTTCGATACAGGCAGGACATTTGCCGTCCAATTAAATACATTAAGACTATTTGGAAGTATTCAGACATATAATAGATAAATATTAATAGCTCGGACAACTTTTTACGCCTTCAGAGTAGGGCAGGGGGGGGTGGGTATAAGTGTCGTTCTCGCCGGCCCCTATCTGATTAAGCAAACAATATCGGTATATCCGTATGAAGACAAAATAACTTACCTTTCTGATTAATTAGCTTAGGACCATTTCGAAGTATTTAGACATATATTCGGTCAAAAATAATAATTGGGACTACTTTTGGTGCCGTTGGAGGTGGTGGGAGGGGGGAGCTAGTGCCATACAATTTTTGCGGGTCTGATCTGTTTAAGCAAGTTTTATCGGTAAAGACAAAATAACTTGCCGTGAGATTAATTACCCCTGGACGAAATGAAAGTACTGAGTTACGTATTAGGTAAAAATAATTAATACTCTGTTGGGAGAGGGGTGTGTATGTGTGGAGGGGGGGGGGTCCCAGCGAACTTTAGCGGTAGAGGAACAAAAATGTAATTATTCATGCAGTGCATGGTGTGGAATTTATATTGCGTAGCAAGTTTCTTAACGCTGCTGGATGATAATAGGGCTCGTTAGGGCCTGCTTCTTGGGACTATCAGCGGGAATGGCCTAGTTATTTTATTATTTTCGCATTAATTGTGTCATTCATTCATGTTTGTATTATGTAAGTAATTAATAGACCCCTACTTACTTAAGCAAAAAATTTTTTTTCACCATAACAGGCCAGGTTTATTGTTTTATTTCCATTTATTTCGTATGAAGCTTATACAGCTGGGCACCAGACATTCATGGGGGACTCAAACAATAGTTATTAATGATAAGGAGAAATAAATAAAAAATATAGAAAATAAATAATCTCATTTCGGAGTGGGTTTCAGAGCAACAAAATCAACCCTTGTGAGTGTCTTTCTTAAAACACGCCACATATCAATGTAATGACTACACACACGGGTCATAATAGTCAAACCAATTATTTGCAACAATTACCCAAGAGTGAATGATTTCATTAATGAGTTCAAGCAATATTACACAAGGGGTTCACAGACTGCCCCGATCTCATATATAGATACTCTTCGATTTGCCACCTCTCAGCTGAAAATGCTTCGAAGCTCACATAGAATAAGGAAGACTTGTACTGAGATAAACTCATCTCCTACTTGAACCAATGCTATATATGCATATGTGAGTATCAAGGTATCAAAATCGGTCCATAAGAAAGCTTAAATCAGTCACAGCAATCATCTTGATTTCACAAAAGAGACTGTAATACTCTAAAGATACATATAAGTATATTGCATACTATATGCATGTAAAGGAAATTCTGGGAAATAGTTCTAATGTCTTCATATAGGATGAAGTTTTTAAGTTTAAATACACAAACTACATGTATTCGTCATTTCTTCTGCATATTTTCGAGCTGAGCTATCTTCATTGAGCCCTGCGCTGCGCCAATTCAATTTCTGCAGCTGACATTTTAACTTCTTCTTGCCATGGGAGATACAGGGAATGCTAGGTTGATGATGTGGTGTGGTACTTTCCACAACTGAGCTATGGACTTCTTAACAAGAAGAAATACATTAATGTTAGCATTGGTAACATCACCAATAAAAATATTAAGCCCTGATTACCAGTAACTGAAACTACTTGAACAATTTCATATCAACCCTGATTTGACAACCATTGGGAAGCACTGGATGATAGCTGAACCTATACACAAGCCCAAAATTAAGGGCCAGTGCTAAATAAATATGTGTTGTTCTTCACAAAAAGTAGTTGGTTACTCCATGTAGACATGGATATTTATATAGATATTGCTTTAAATTCAGCCGAAATAACACCTGAAGTGGAAATTTTTTACAACAAACTTTTCAATTTTTTGCATGCATCACGTTATAATTTTTTACATTCTTTGGTCTATTTTAGGCATACAAATTGCAAAACTTGGACTAAATTTTATGCATACAATCTTTGATATGCAGAAATAAGGAATGACAAAAAGGCAGTCAGTCTATGTTATATTTATATATTTATTACGGTACCAACCAACAGCATTTATTGGAGTTATAATCACTTTACTTTTATTTAATTGCTACTTCTTGAATTCAGCCAGCTTTTGTTCGATTTTTTCTTGGTTCTTTGCCAGTGCCCAGTCCAGTTTGAAATCAAGCACTTTTCGTTGTAACTTCCCTATTTTCAAACAAATTCAAGTACATTGGATCGACCTCAAGGCCCATTTCTGATTTTATGACCTTTTCCAGGCATCAGTCAAAATTCAAGCACTTTTCAAGCCTGTGCGCACCCTGATCAATTGACAACCATTGGCAGCTAGGCTAAAATCTGATAAATTGATATTATAATTATCATTATTAAAGTTGCATGTTGAGTTCTTTCCCGCCTAAACTAAGCCTAGGCGAAATTTATATCAATATTTGCAGATTGTTTTATTCTATAAATTCAAAAACCTGATAAACATTGCCGTTTCGGCTATGGTGTGGCAAACATATCTATCCCGGGACACCACAGAACTCGGTCGCGGTACTGCTACTTATAACAAAGCATCGCAAAGCACTCAAACTGATGACGTTTACCACTAAAATGAAAACTTGTGGTAAATTGATATAACGGGCAAGGGTAGGAGACACTATTTGGCAGTCTGGCAAGGGTGGAGTATAGACAAAAGAAGTCTTGAATGATTCAAGGATGGATTCTTATTTGTATTTTGACCTCTTTAGTTTTGGCGGGAAAAAGCCAGACATGCAAGTTTAAGCTTATAATATAGTTATTAATTTCGACCTGACTACCGCTGTTATTGGATATGAAGTTATGCACTAATATTATTCATGCATGCAATGCAAAGACCTCTGTGAAGACAGAACCATCACCATTTGTCTTTCTAACATGATGAGCAGATCAAGCTAGAAGCTAGCTAGAAAGCAGTTTGGCGCTGAAGAAGAGAGGTAATATAGATATGATTATTCACTAGTACTATTATCAAGGTATTTTTTTCAATTCATGCACAATGAATTCTTCTAATGACACCTGGTTAACAGAAACACAATCATTAAATTTGTCTGCCTCTGGTCTCTAACTTCACGCCGCTTCCCCTGTTCCCCTCCAATTCCAAATTATCATCAATTATCGCTCATAATTAATTTCATATATTTTGGGATTAACGCCATAAATCTTTATTCAGAGTAAAAAGTATGTTTGCTTGTTCTTTGGGAAATGAAAAAATGATAGTTCGGTTGCTGTTATTTGTTGTTGCTGCAGCCAAAACGCTGAACAATAGGCTAAATAGCAGCAGCCAGTCATGTCACCCGACATTGTTATGACAGCGGGCATCCAACTCCATCCGCTTGGCGTCGCTGCAGTCGCGCGATAACCATTGGGCCCGCTGAGTGTGGCGTCTTATCATAGTAAGGTCTTTGCTTGCACTCACATGGCCCTGGCCTGGGACCCAGTCACAGTGCACTCAACCTCACAGTCACAATCCTGTCGCAAGCAAATCAATGCAATAATCACCATGGGGAGGGGCATCGTGTGCCACCCGTATATATATGATAGTGACGTATAATCGTTCCCCCATCCCTTCCCCTGCTGAAGTGCCTGTCAGTTCATTTCTCGGAAAAGTTTTATTACCATATGATATTTTACTTGTATTATATAAATGCATATATTTTTATATCAGAGCTATGGTAGATAGTTCCCAGTATTTATCATATTATCTAGTGAGCATGTTCCTTACTTTGCGCAGTGAGCTTTGGCTAAGATGATTAAAAATATTGAAAATATTCCATTGCCTATATATAAAGCATTATGGTATATTTCACTGTTTATTTTATTTACTTGTAAATTTCAATTAATAATTGCTGTATTTTATATATGATTCAGGTCAAGAAGCCCAGGGCTTCATTTTTGGCCAAAATATGGAAGAAAGAGTTATAAAGGTAGGTTTCTCTATATTGTCTATCCACTCTAGATCCAGTTAAAGGTAGGTATCTCTATATTGTTAATCTACTCTAGATCCAGTTGAAACCTCTTATGTGCTTGTATTACGTGACATACACAAGCCATGGGTATTTGCTTTGACATCAACCTGAAACACTACATACATGTATGTACTTCAAGTGAATTACTTATACTGCCAAATCAAGGTTAGGTAGATATTTTATTCATCAACTCCTGCTCGAATGTGATTTCAATATTATTTTAACAAATTTGCATCATTATTATTTCTGAAATTTTCTTGGTAAAGTCAACATATTACTAGCATAATTGCCAAATATTTATGCCATGATCAAGTTGCATTAATGTATTAATTCTAGTAATGAAAAGCTGATAGTGATAGTTGGTTCAAATAATAGCAAGGTACCCAATGATCTTCATGAAGATATATATGCAGGTAGTACTACTATTGCAATATTGTTTATGCAGTCACCAGGAGGTAACGAGGCAGACAGTACAGAACAGAGCGAAACTGACACCAATGCAGGTAAGTTGGAGAAATCTAGATTAACGCTTGATATTGGTTATGATATTGAAGACAGGAACAAAGAATATTGTACTGTATCAAGAACAATGATTCATTGTATTGCCTGCTCAATGCATCTCGCATATCATAAAGTGGCCATTGAGATATGGCAAATCCCCTTCTGCATGGTGATTTATACATGGTTCTTCCACTGCTTTTTTTTTAGTCTTTTCATCCATGTTAAATAAAGATGAGAAATAAATAAATAGTCTTGTGAATGTAACAAAAATAGTAAATATATATGACATGAGAAATGTGCTGGAACATCTTACAATGTGTTGGGTTGATGAATAACTCGTTGAGGATTATATTGGTTTGAACCCAGATGGCTCAGAGAACAAAAACGAGACCGGGGTGAGCGACGACACGGTGTCCAGCACAGACGGCAGCAGTGACGTGCCCACGTCGGCCCTGACACCGTCCTCCGCGCCTCTACTGCGACCCAGCGCCTTCAAACCTACCCCCAGCAGCACGCAAGGCGCCGCTTCCGGTAAGCTGACCTTTGGTCACTCAGCCTGGAACGCCCTGCTCAGATTGACCTTGGGCCTGGGACGCCCTGCTATCTCAGTTTGACCTTGGGTCTAGGACGCCCTGCTATCTACGTTTGATCTTGGGTTTGGAACCCGCTGCTATATAAGTTTGATCTTGGGTCATGTACACGCTGCTATCTCAGTTTGACCTTGGTTCTGGGACGCCCTGCTATCTCAGTTTGACCTTGGGTTTCGGACACGGTGCTATCTACGTTTAACCTTGGGTCTGGGACTCCCTGCTATCTCAGTTTGACCTTGGGTCTGGAACGCGCTGCTATTTCTCTTCGAGCTTGGATCTGCTGTGTGAACGCCAGTTTTGTAGCTTTTTTACATGACCATTTGCAAACACTAATATAATTTAGCATCGTCTCAAGCAAAGGATGGAGGTTATTACGAAGTCATTGCTCTGGTAGAACCCCCCCCCCCCGCACCCGCCCCGCCCCTTTCGTTGTGAAGACGGGCATGTGATCACTATCCTACAGAAAGATTGCAAGGTTGAGTCAGAACCCCTGGTACTGTTTTCTGAGTTCTTTCCTTCAACGGACCATTCAGATGGCACCATAATGTACACCAAGAATTAGGCTATACCCCATGACTTTTTTTTTACTTGTATGATCCAGGACCGCCGGACACTTTAGGGAAATGCGCAGAAAACGTAGATGATCCCTTCTTTTCTAAAAACAAAGAAGGAAGAAGGAATTTTCGGAAGGGGGATGCGCTGTTGAACACCCACAGCCTACCCCGATTAAAAATAATAAATTTACCTAAATTCGTCGTATTGTTTTTAGTTGCACCCATGCCCTTCATCCCACAACCCTCTGAAGGTCTCTATTATTAGTGTTTACAAACCTGCTTACGACTGTGTTTCTCACTGACACAGGGATATTGGCCCCCAGTCGCCTTGGCAACCCGTTTGTCCACAGGTCCACCGCTTCTCCTGTCTCAAATAGCCACGGCGCGTCCAACAAAGACTGTGAGTACCTAGGCGCAGGTAACGCTATCTGCTTACAAAGCTTACATGAAAAGGATATTGTTAACTTCAATAGAAGCCGTGGCCATGTTGTGATGCACACCGTTGTGTAGTAACAAATTTTACTAAAATCCAAACCGTTTGATCTCTGACCCATATGACCGCCAGAGGCGCTGACGATCCATGTGGTCGTCGCCATAGCAACTTCCCACTCACCGCCAGGCTCTCGTTGTAACGTTAATGACATCCTTTTCCAGCAGGTGGCGCTGGTTATGCGACCAGCAATCCGTTCGCCATCTTGGCGCACTCTGACTCTGATGGTAAGTTGGTCCAATGTAACATACCCCGCGTCTTTACCCATGTGCGCGACATTGTATCGCCTGTTTTTTTCTCCTCATTCCCACAAGGGAAAAGTTCTGTAGACTCATGTCAACAGGAAATGTAGAGGTGTTGAGAAGTGTTGCGGTTTTTGTCATTAATATGTACACACGTCATAGAGCAGTCTGCTGTGGTATACATAAATGCGCATTATGTGTGAGTCGTGTATAACTTTGTACTATAGGCCCTTTGAAGTTCAATAAATGGTACATCATTTAGAAACTCCTCGATTGATTTCAGGCCACTCCCCTTGTGATTATTTAGTTAAGGATTCTCTGATTTGTTTGGGTAAATTATGGATTTTGCGAAAATGCCTGAAGTTTACAGTTACTCGTACAGCAATGTTCTCTATGGATACTGAATTTCGGATTGTTTCGTATAAGTTCGAAACAGCCGGGGTCGAATGTTTTTGCCAGCTCTGTGCTAATGTTCAAATCGATGACCCTGAACGCCTTGTTCGATCTATTTCAGTGAGCTAATCTTAATCTTATCTCCGCTGGGATATGTCTCCACCCCGCACAATATGATTGCCACGAAACCCCAACGCCACACCCTGCTCACCTATCCTCCACCACCCGCTCCTCAATGCCCTCAACCTTGCGGTTGAACCAAAGTGTTAACGCCAAAAAATAATAATTTCTTTCAAAACAATGGGTGAGCTAAAACTTTTTATAATTGATTTTTCCTGAGCGAAGTAGATACGGTAACTCTTTAAGAAATGTATACCTTCCCACTATATATCTTTGGTTTGTGTTCCAAAAGGGTCAACAATGTTCAAAATGTGATGACGTAGTACACTAGTACTCAACAACGCCACTTTTGTCGTGCACATCTCTGTACCCGTCTAACAGAAAGTGTCTCCTTAAAAGCATCTCCTTTATAGTTGTTGTACACTGGCTTTAATCAATAAGCTACCTCCTTAAATAATTTTCCACGCGAAGGATTTAAATGCCTTACATGTTAAACATTGCTGTAATATCGCATTTAAACCAAGCATGATTTATTGCTAAACCCTTTGCCCGTGAAAGTAGCAAATATTTGTCCGCGTGAAAGATTTAAAATGTGTTTTATGGTAAACATTGCTGTATGGTCAGATTTAATTCTGGCATAATTTATTGCTAAACCATTTGCCAGTGAAAGTACCAAATAGTTGTCCACTTGAAAGATTTAAAATGTCTTTTATGGTAAACATTGCTGTATGGTCAGTTTTAAACCAAGCATTAAATGAAGGCAGCGTTCTAGGAAGCGCCGTATTGGATGACTCCTTACTGTAGTCGCCTCATTGTGTCGCTTTAGATGAGAAGAAAGAAAAGCCAATTGTTGCGCCGGCTCATTTCAAGGCGTCTGGAGCCAGTGGGGCTGGGCCCTTCTCTCAATCAGGTAGGATGTAAAGCACCCCCCCCCCCCTCCTTCAATTATTGATATCGCTCCTGCCTTCAGCTTGTAATAATGATATGATATCTAACTTATTATTAAATTGAGGGGAAGTGGTAACAACACACTATTAAGCCTTTAACTTCAGTAATGACAGATAGCAAACTGTGTTCATGTGAAAAATACATTTCAATCTGATGTAACCTAACGAATCATGATTTACGTCCCAGTCGTATTTCATCCAATCACGTTTCATTGTCCGGGAAGGTTTCTTAACCCAATATAGCCATCATTTCCACAAAAGTGACATAGAAAGCCACGATTTCCATGGATGACATGCTTTTGTACATCTGGAAAGTAAACCGCCAAATATTTGTTCTGGAAAACATCACCCGGACCATTTAGAAATGAGCGCGACTGGTTTTATTGATAGTGTGTATTTTTCTTCCTAGGTCAGATGTTGTTCGGTCAGAGCGCGCGAGCAAACTTGACACCTTCCAAGTTTGTGCTTCGTCCTTCTACATTGGACAAACAGACTGCGAATTTAGTAAAAGGTAAGATATCCATGAAGCCAGTTTGTGTCCTGCGATATCTTACTGCTTAATGTTCAAGTGAATCTGTTTTTAACCGGTTTTTGTAATATGTAAAATATTCTTTTTAAAGTCGTTACGATGTTAAAAGGCTATTAAGATGACATGGAAGCTACGGTACTTTAACACCCTCTGTTTGATATCATAACAGGCACATGTTGTTTGCCCCTGGCCACATCTGGTCGTCAGCTAGTCTGTAACGACTGTAGTTATTGCCTGAGAGATCTGATTTCCTTCAGCTATTCTTAGTATTCAGTCGTAACTATAAGACAGGGTGGAATCTTACTTTATATGGCGTATGTCTCTTTTGTGCCCATACCTAAATTTGGTCTTTGGTTGGCCACTGGTTTCTGAGATATATTTTCGCTTGCTATGCAACTGTCTGTTCGTAAGCGTTACCACCTTAGACTAATACTAGGTTCTTGCATCACTTGTATATAAGATCTGGGGCTATGTCCACATAACACATATACTTATGGCATGTATTAGATTAGACCTTAACGGCACGTGGATCGGTGGTTCGAGTCCCGCTGTGGCCATGTCTGTGTGGTCGCAGGATAAAGATTTCATGTCCTTCTTCGCAAACAGTAGGGGGTACCCTCGGGAGACAGGGCTCCGCTCTTCCCTTCCTTCTCCCATTAAAGCAATATGCTTACATGCGCCATCTTAGATTTTTTACATCTTAGAAGCAAGACTAAAGTATCTCAAAATTTATGATGCATATGTTTTTATATCTCTGTGAGTCTGTAAAACAAACGGTTCAACATAAAACTGCGCGGTTTATTTTTTATCGCGCGCGGACGTGATAGCGAGCCGCAGTCGACATCACAAACAAAATAGCGAAAGGGATATAAAGCCGGCCACCAACTTCTGCTCCGTTGACCAAAATGCTTCTCTCCGGATAGCCCGTAGGCTTTCAGGATTTAAACTCGAGACATAGTGTACTTATTTGACATGGATAAGAGGTTGGTAATACAATAAATGACGGAATATATTGCTTTAACGCGATATAAGCAGAATTGGTTAAAGCGTCCTGAATATACAAACAACCAACCCAAGCACTGGAACTGCAAAATAAATGCGGGTGTATCATGTACTGTCAATGACCTGTGTGTCTATTGAAGGCTAAGTGTGGAGTATGTACCGTTGCAGTACCGGCGGATGAGGGACCGGACCAGGGGGGAGATGCTCAGAGCGCGGCACCAGCCAACGGCGCCCACAACGGGTTACAGCGCCACCCCGCCACGGAGGCCGGCGGCACGGCGGCGAGGTAAGACAGCAGTGGGAGTAACGCCCACCACAGGTTACAGCGCCACCCCGCCACGGAGGCCGGCGGCACGGCGGCGAGGTAAGACAGCAGTGGGAGTAACGCCCACAACGGGTTACAGCGCCACCCCGCCACGGAGGCCGGCGGCACGGCGGCGAGGTAAGACAGCAGTGGGAGTAACACCCACAACGGGTTACAGCGCCACCCCGCCACGGAGGCCGGCACGGCGGCGAGGTGGGACAGCAGTGGGAGTAACACCCACAACGGTTTACAGCGCCACCCCGCCACGGAGGCCGGCACGGCGGCGAGGTAAGACAGCAGTCACGGTCGCTCGTCATCGGAGCCACCGTGGCTGTAGCTCAGGCCGTAGTGCAGTGAGCTACAAACCAAAGAATCCGGGTTGGTTTCTCGGTCCTGGTCGGCCGCTGTACTTATGGAGTGGTTCACTGTCATTCAACTCATTCTCTCTCGAGGTTAATTGGCCCGGTGTAATCTATGTGTGCATAAACGTGGCCTGAAACGCCACTTCGTACGCTGGCTGTGGAGCCCCACTCCGCTCGGTGTTGGTCCGCTGGGCTTTAACAATACCAGGGTCGAATCCAGTTCTCTGGTTTCACCAACAGCGATTTTCACATTGATTGCGTTGGTTCCAATCGCAATCATATTCCAACTTCACATTCCCAGTATCATCCTGTTCACAAGACGATTGTTTTTGAATATTTAAAGTATTTTAAAAGTTCGTATTCCGGTGTGCAGCGCAACTCTTCCTGTCGCCGTTTTGTTGATTTATAATGCGACTTATTTACATGTGTGTATGTGCTCTCCTTGTAGCGTGAAGCCGGAAGGTGCCGCGCCGTCATTGTTCCTGGGACAGAGCATGCCGCCTAGGGTAAGCATTGGGGGGAGCGGGACCTAGTTATATAGGGTTGATTACACCCGGGCACTGATGTCAATCCCGATGCCCCGGCGGTTAGCGCGCTGGCCTTCATTGTAGAGTGATCTCTGTCAGCAGGCCAACCATAGTGTACATCGGTCCGCTATATCGGTTCTACAGTCACGCTACGTCAGTTCTACAGTCACGTTACGGCTGTTCTACAGTCACGCTACGGCGGTTCTACAGTCACGCTACGGCGGTTCTACAGTCACGTTGTAACCTGGTGGCCATTCCACTAAGAGTTACGAGCTCGTAACCCTATCTTTTACATGATAATTGAACGCAATCTCGTGTTTACCAGCAACGGAAAGACGCGTCATATAGTCATTATTGGGGTACAACCAACTTAGTCAATTTATTTTTCAGCCAATATTATTGAATAACCTGTTTGCCATCTATTTATGAAAAATTCAAAATGTAGCATTCCACTGTGGTTATGCGGCGATAACATTTTTAATTGTAAGCGCAAAAGTGACGCGAACTAAGTGAAAAAAAGGTCTCTTGACGTATAACGCGTAACTATGCCGACCAGGCTACAACATATGTCTGACTCTACCGTCCTCTGCCCCCCCCCGCTGCCAGAATCTCCTACCAGATGGCGCCAGCCGTGGGTCAGCAAGCTTCGTCTTCGGGGAGAACCTGACTGAACGCGCGACGGGGGCCACGCCCACCAAGGCCAGCGCCGAGGGTGACAGCCCCCCCGACAGCACCAAGTCACCCTCAGACGGTGGGGCAGGTGAGTGGCGGTCGACCGGGGGTGTCTCACTTGGTGTGTGAGGAGGGGGGGGGGGCGTCCAGTCTTGAAGTTAAACAACCTATAAGATGTGTTGATAATAACTTACGGCTCTTATTGTCTTTCGGGGAACCAACGCTTTATCACACTGCACTGTTATTGAGGTTTTTAAATATAACACTAGGTTATACACTTTTATTTGGGTTTTTAGCTCTCACCCTGTACACTTTTATTTGTTGTTTTTTTCTCGCTTTTTTATGCAGATTCAGAGGAAATTACTCCACTTCTTAAGAAACTAATGCGAATTATTATACTTGACGGCAATTTGTGGTTCTAAATTAGGCGTATATCGCAGACGCGCCGCAAGCGACTTGATGAACATCAATAATTGTCCTAATTAATGTCAATAGTTGTCTTAATTAATGTCAATAGTTGTCTTAGTTAGTGTCAATATTTGTCTTAATGTCAATAGTTGTCTTAATTAGTGTCAATACACGACTTGATTAATGTCAATACACGACTTGATTAATGTCAATATACGTATTAATTAATGTCAATACACGTATTAATTAATGTCAATACACATTTGGCAACAATCCCGTTATACGCTCTTTCCTCCCTCAGCGGCGGACAAGGCAGGGGAGGGCCAGAGTCTGGCGGAGTCTGCGGCCGCCCTGCAGGCCAAGCAAGCTCGCCCGGGCTTCAGCAAGGTCGAGGTCAAGACCGGGGAGGAGGATGAGTCCAATGTGTTCCAGGTCAGTCACCACAGTCTCTCACCGCGGGGGAAGAGGGTGTGGGGGGTGGGGGGGAGTGGGGCGTAGGGGAGCCTCTCTAGCTCAGTTGGTGAGCTGAGGTGGAGGAGATCCATCTGGTCGTGGGTTCGCGCCCTGGGACCCACATGCTTCTGTGGATCATTTTTCATCCCACTCCCATTTCATTGTGTGTGTACTTGGGAGTCGGGGTGGTGGCAGGGAACTTCCCTGGTGCCCTGGCTCAGTTGGTAGGCTGAAGCTGAGGGGTTCTACAGCGAGTGATCTTTGCAAGTCGACGAGCAAGAAGCGACATGATTGTACTTTGTGTAGTGAATCTTCACTCGGGTGCCTTCCTGCAGTGTGCCAGGACCCTGAGGTATGGATTGTGACTTGTAACTGTTGTCTTTCCGTCATTCCGCAGTGTAACGTGAAGCTGTTTGTGTTCAACAAGTCCAACGAGACGTGGATGGAGCGAGGCAGGGGGGTGCTGCGGCTCAACGACATGTGTGGCGAGGATAACGAGTCATTCCAGTCCCGACTAGGTGAGAAATGGGGGCCAGGCGGGTGGAGAGGGTGGAGGGGAAGCCAGGGGGGTGGGGAGGGGGGAGCCAGGGGGGTGGGGAGGGATCAAGACAGGGGGGTGCTGCGGCTAAACGACATGTGTGGCGAGGATAACGAGTCATTCCAGTCCCGACTTGGTGAGAAATGGGGGCCAGGGGCGTGGGGAGGGGGGGGGGCCAAGGGGCTGGGGAGGGATCAAGGCAGGGGGTGCTGCGGCTAAACGACATGTGTGGCGAGGATAACGAGTCATTCCAGTCCCGACTAGGTGAGAAATGGGGGCCAAGGTGGGGGGGGAGGGATCAAGGCAGGGGGGTGGGGCGGGATCAAGGCAAGGAGGTGCTGCGGCTAAACGACATGTGAGGCGAGGATAACGAGTTATTCCAGTCCCGACTAGGTGAGAAAGGGGGCCAGGGGGGGGGGGCGAGGCAGGGGGGTGGAGACGGGAGATCTAGAGCTGAAAGGACAAAGCTGGCAGGTGGGTAAAGGGAGCCAAGGGTGTACGCGATCAGTTATATACGCCATCAGTTGTGTACGCCGTGAGTTGTGTACACCGTGATATATATATGTGTGTGTACCGTGATATATATATCCGTGATATATATATATGTGTGTGTACCGTCATATATATATGTGTGTGTACCGTGATATATATATATATGTGTGTGTACAGTGATATATATATATGTGTGTGTACCGTGATATATATATGTGTGTGTACCGTGATATATATATGTGTGTGTACCGTGATATATATATGTGTGTGTACCGTGTGTGTTTCAGTGATGCGTACGCAGGGGACGCTCTGTGTGGTGCTCAACACAAAGATCTGGGCCGACATGTTGGTCGAGTGTCCCAGCGAGAAGAGCATCCGGGTCACGGCGGTCGACGGCAACGACGGCGTTAAGATATTCCTCATAGTCGTGAGTCCTCAGCCTATCCCTCGTAGTGGGGAGTGGTCGTCCTATTTCTCATAGTCGTGAGTCCTCATCCTATTCCTCATAGTGGAGAGTGGTCATCCTATTCCTCATAGTGGGGAGTGGTCATCCTATTCCTCATAGTGGGGAGTGGTCATCCTATTCCTCATAGTCGTGAGTCCTCATCCTATTCCTCATAGTGGAGAGTGGTCATCCTATTCCTCATAGTGGGGAGTGGTCATCCTATTCCTCATAGTGGAGAGTGGTCATCCTATCCCTCGTAGTGGGGAGTGGTCATCCTATTTCTCATAGTCGTGAGTCCTCATCCTATTCCTCATAGTGGAGAGTGGTCATCCTATTCCTCATAGTGGGGAGTGGTCATCCTATTCCTCATAGTGGGGAGTGGTCATCATATTCCTCATAGTGGGGAGTGGTCATCCTATTCCTCATAGTGGGGAGTCCTCATCCTATTCCTCATAGTGGGGAGTGGTCATCCTATTCCTCATAGTGGGGAGTGGTCATCCTATTCCCCATAGTGGGGAGTCCTCATCCTATTCCTCATAGTGGGGAGTGGTCATCCTATTCTTCATAGTGGGGAGTGGTCATCCTATTCCTCATAGTGGAGAGTCCTCATCCTATTCCTCATAGTGGGGAGTGGTCATCCTATTCCTCATAGTGGGGAGTGGTCATCCTATTCCCCATAGTGGGGAGTGGTCATCCTATTCCTCATAGTGGGGAGTGGTCATCCTATTCCTCATAGTGGGGAGTGGTCATCATATTCCTCATAGTGGGGAGTGGTCATCCTATTCCTCATAGTGGGGAGTGGTCATCCTATTCTTCATAGTGGGGAGTGGTCATCCTATTCCTCATAGTGGAGAGTGGTCATCCTATTCCTCATAGTGGGGAGTGGTCATCCTATTCCTCATAGTGGGGAGTGGTCATCATATTCCTCATAGTGGGGAGTGGTCATCCTATTCCTCATAGTGGGGAGTGGTCATCCTATTCTTCATAGTGGGGAGTGGTCATCCTATTCCTCATAGTGGAGAGTCCTCATCCTATTCCTCATAGTGGGGAGTGGTCATCCTATTCCTCATAGTGGGGAGTGGTCATCCTATTCCCCATAGTGGGGAGTGGTCATCCTATTCCCCATAGTGGGGAGTGGTCATCCTATTCCCCATAGTGGGGAGTCCTCATCCTATTCCTCATAGTGGGGAGTGGTCATCCTATTCCTCATAGTGGGGAGTGGTCATCCTATTCCTCATAGTGGAGAGTGGTCATCCTATTCCTCATAGTGGGGAGTGGTCATCCTATTCCTCATAGTGGAGAGTGGTCATCCTATTCCTCATAGTGGGGAGTGGTCATCCTATTCCTCATAGTGGGGAGTGGTCATCCTATTCCTCATAGTGGGGAGTGGTCATCCTATTCCTCATAGTGGAGAGTGGTCATCCTATTCCTCATAGTGGGGAGTGGTCATCCTATTCTTCATAGTGGGGAGTGGTCATCATATTCCTCATAGTGGGGAGTGGTCATCATATTCCTCATAGTGGGGAGTGGTCATCCTATTCCTCATAGTGGAGAGTCCTCATCCTATTCCTCATAGTGGGGAGTGGTCATCCTATTCCTCATAGTGGGGAGTGGTCATCCTATTCCCCATAGTGGGGAGTGGTCATCCTATTCCCCATAGTGGGGAGTGGTCATCCTATTCCTCATAGTGGGGAGTGGTCATCCTATTCCCCATAGTGGAGAGTCCTCATCCTATTCCTCATAGTGGGGAGTGGTCATCCTATTCCTCATAGTGGGGAGTGGTCATCCTATTCCCCATAGTGGAGAGTCCTCATCCTATTCCTCAGAGTTGGGAGTGGTCATTCTATTCCCCATAGTTGTGAGTGCTCGTACTATTCCTCATAGTGGGGAGTGGTCAGCCTATTCCCCATAGTGGGCAGTGCTCAGCCTATCCCTCGTAGTATTATTGCACGAAGGATAATTCCTTGCTTCTGACGGGTAGCCTCACTAGCTCAGTTAAGCGACCTGAATTGTCGATAATGTTTTTTTTACAATTTATAGCCGTTATGTGCGTACAAAAGCGGCCTAGAAACACCCAACATTTTCATTTGATTTCTGATGTCACTCCTCCTCCTCCTCCTCTCCTGTGACGTCACAGGCGAGCCGCGGTGACGTCACGAGCATGTACAGCGCCATCCACGCACGGGTCCAGCGTCTGAAGACGAAGGAAGCGGCGGGCAGCCCCTGCCCCTCCTCCCCCTCGGATGTGGGCGCCGCCGCCGCCGCCTCGGCCCCGCCACCCTCGGGCGGGGAGACGGCGGCGGGGGCGGGCGGCGCGACCTCGGAGAAGCGGTCCATCGAGCCCCACGAACCGGCGGACGAGGACCAGCCCTCCAAGCGCGCCAAGTTCACCAGACATAAAGGGGTCGACTCCGTCAAGAGGTGAGTGGAGTCTCGTGTCTTTACCTCGCAGATCTCACGAGGGGGTCTTAACACACCAAAGACTCCATCGCTTCGGGCAGCCTCCCCAGGTCGTGGGTACGCACCATGGCACCTGCCTCTGGGGCAAGTTTTATGCAACCACATTGTAATTGTCCCAGGAGGCTACTTGGCCCAAATGATTAACCGTAATGTAAGTAAAAGCCAATCAAAAGCTATAACAATTGTTTTTCACTTCCATCTATTTTCTGTTTTAATGGAATTCTAATATAGAATAAGAATCTTAGACTAGATGGCGCATAGGGCATGTTGTAAGAACTGTTTTTGCCAGAATGAAGCATGCGGAAAAGTGAGGCTTTCTTATGTGCTAGAGGTTCATTATTATAGTAAATGGCCGGTGTGAGCTATGCTGAAACAATGGTTCGCCCTGCATGGAAGAACAACCGCACCAGCTCATCCAAGACATCATTAAGATAACCAAGTCCTGTTTTTCTCTTTAACAACAGCTAACGTTGGTAACGCATACAGTTTAAAACAGTTAACTCTAACAACAATTAGATAATATTCAGTAAATGTTTTTATACGTGAAAATTACAGTGTCTGCAGCTTTAAAATCATTGATCGAGAAAGGCGATGTAATTTCATTCCTTCCAATCACGAATCAAATCACTTCCATGGCTAATATTGTGCGTAATAATCCTGCTTTCAGAAATTAGTAATTGACGAAGGAAATCGGCGGCCATTTTGGATTATGGTCCATTTCCGGAAAACTGCACCATTTTTGTATTCCACCTCAGGCCTAAGATTTTTTCTCAGACAATTACCTTTAAAATGATCGATGATGTAAGTGGGTGCCCGTATGGGAGACATAAAGTCGAGACCTGTGGTGTCTGGCGCTCCACTATAATATGTTTTTGTTTTCCTGACCAATCAGCGACCAGCCTCGTGATCTCCGGGAAGAATCTAACGACAGTAGCACAGTGGACCCAGAAACCGAAGGTGTGTAACTTGCTCTCTTTCTGTGCGCTGTCTCCCTGCATGACGCAGACTTGGACAGCTATCGTCGCCTAATGGGCGATATTACAGGTCAATGACAGGCACATGCGGGAATCTATGGACTAGTGAGCAAAAATGTAGGACCATTGTATACACAGGTACGCTAAGTCTAACCGGAATTTTTAAAAGAACCAGGGCGCGATTATTTTAGTTTCACTTTAATACAGAGTTGGATACGAAGTTATTCTACTTTTGCTGTGGCTCTTTGTGGTATGAATCCCATTTTATTACCTGGGCCCGTTGATGTAGAATGTCGTAGATATTTCTGGTAGATATTTTCTCATCTGCGACGTCATCTTGAGCTATGACACCGTACGCTGTTTGCGAATGCGGGCCTCAGTAGTTTTAAACTGGGTTAAAAAAAATTGGGCGGGAGAAAAATTCCCTTGGCAATTTCTTGCGTAAGGGCAAGCGTCGTTATTAAATTGTTTTTCGTGTCCTGACCCCAAAACCAAAAGGGCTGTTTTTATTACTCTGTTACGACCGCCCGATCGACCCTAATGGTTATCACCATGGACATAAGAAACATTGAAATAGGAAGGAAGTTCTGCAGTTATGCCAGCGTGCTCGTTTACAGTCTGTATACACCATTGATATTTGTCATCCTTAAAACTGCATGTGGAGTTGTTTCGCTGTTTTTGAATGCCAAATTTGCGTATAAGAACACAAACCTAAGGCCTTAAGGTTTATAACAGACCATAAACACCTACCATATCGCTCACCAATTATCTGCCAATGAGCAAAACATTTCAAATTCATGAATTGTCCGCCACAAAAATGAAAACTTGTGCGGATTTGAAACGTCATAAACGTGTGTACACAAGTCGTTTACCGGTGCCACGGACAGGGGGCCCAAGCGCTAAATTATATGAGACAATAGAAGCATCCGGAGCGCCACTTTTTCTTTGGCGGTGGCCGTTGACACTGCTTGTGGTCAAAGGTAACATTTCCTGTTTATGTTTATTTTGGTACAGCCGTTGCAACGGTCAGCTCCACATGTAGCTTTAAGGTCTTTTTTGTTTCTGTGTTGTTGCTCGCTCTTTATGTTATTTTGTCCCTTGTTACAGTTTATTCATGTGTGTGTATTGTGTGTCGTTGATGGCTTTTGATGTTGACCTCTGCTTGATAAACTACCCTGTGGCCCCGCTGTGTTGTTTCAGCGTCTAACGAGAGCTTTGCCTCGTCACCCACAGTGAAGTCCTCCTCCTCAGAGGCCTAGCGGCAGCGGCCCGCCCCCTGCCACGGTCCTCACCCCAAACCAGGCAGCCACCAAACTAGTCTGCCATCCATCTAGCTTGCCAGCTGTCCAGCTGGCCAGCCAGCCAGCTAGCCAGCCAGCTAGCCAGCCAGCCATCCAGCTAGCCAGCCAGCCAGCAACACGAGCTGGACCGCGTGATCTGTCGTATGACGGGTCACGTGACCGCCGGCCGGCTGCTCGCAGCGACTCTCGAACACAGTTCCTCCGATTCTTGTGGCCCAGGAGAACAGGACGCCTTCCTTGACACCCGTCGGACGCTGTTGAGCAGACTTGGATCGTTCCAGCCAGCGAGTAACCAGCAATCACGTGACGGACCACGTGGTGTGCCCGCTCTGCGACCGGTCCACCCCGCATGGCCCGGGCGGCGCGGCTCCTGTACACAATGGGAGATCTGCCGTACCAGCTGACGGACATGGGCATCCGAGGCACCGGCAGAATCGACGAGGGAAGGTCGTAATGCTTCAAGATTTCAAGTCGACTGGGACATTGGGGTGTCAGCGCGCACAAAGTGAGCAGTTATCGCGCCAAGAGGAAAGTGTTGGCAAGGCAACTCGTGGCCGTAGCCGGTGTTGTTTACGCTGGTAGCCGGTGTTCACACTGGTGCCCGGTGTTGTTCACATTGGTGCCCGGTGTTGTTCACACTGATGCCCGGTGTTGTTCACACTGGTGTCCGGTGTTGTTCACACTGGTGTCCGGTGTTGTTCACACTGGTGCCCGGTGTTGTTCACTTCGGTGCCCGGTGTTGTTCACACTGGTGTCCGGTGTTGTTCACACTGATGCCCGGTGTTGTTCACACGGATGCCCGGTGTTGTTCACACTGATGCCCGGTGTTGTTCACACTGGTGCCCGGTGTCGTTCACACTGATGCCCGGTGTTGTTCACACTGGTGTCCGGTGTTGTTCACACTGGTGCCCGGTGTTGTTCACACTGGTGCCCGGTGTTGTTCACACTGGTGTCCGGTGTTGTTCACACTGGTGTCCGGTGTTGTTCACACTGATGCCCAGTGTTCACACTGGTGCCCGGTGTTGTTCACACTGGTGCCCGGTGTTGTTCACACTGGTGTCCGGTGTTGTTCACACTGATGCCCGGTGTTGTTCACACTGGTGCCCGGTGTTGTTCACACTGATGCCCGGTGTTGTTCACACTGGTGCCCGGTGTTGTTCACACTGATGCCCGGTGTTGTTCACACTGGTGCCCGGTGTTGTTCACACTGGTGTCCGGTGTTGTTCACACTGGTGTCCGGTGTTGTTCACACTGATGCCCAGTGTTCACACTGGTGCCCGGTGTTGTTCACACTGGTGCCCGGTGTTGTTCACACTGGTGCCGGGTATAGTTCACACTGGTGCCCGGTGTTGTTCACACTGGTGCCCGGTGTTGTTCACACTGGTGCCCGGTGTTGTTCACACTGGTGCCCGGTGTTGTTCACACTGGTGGCCTGGGCCTGGGAATGGGGGTGTGTGAGCTGTGAGGTGGAAACGAGCAGGGTGTAAAACAACGTGGACCTCAAAACGGGGGCCTAAACGTGTTGTGAATGACTGTTGACTCGGGAGCGAATCAATCTCCACTGTGGCCTGTCGTCGTCAGGGAGTCTCCGCTTGGGGGCACCACCGCGTGAGAACCGCCAAACGGGATTCTCGGTGGGGAAGGTCGGTGCTTACCCATCATTACACACGGCATCACAGCTGTTCGCCTCTCTCCTGGAGACGAACGGAGGGGGGGGGGGGACATATCTGGCCAGTTCTCGGGGTTCTTCGGATAAACCGAAATCCCATATGTCTTAATTAATTAGTAGCTGGCGCATCTAATCTGATAAGCCACTTCAGCAAGACTGAACCGCCTAGCGTGGCGATTAAGGAATTTAAACAAGATTCAAAATCGTTGGTCCAGCGATTAACTATAACTAGTGACCTGCATTTTGTAGTTTGTTTTCCACAAGGGTGAGTCATAATGACCTGATATAGATCAAGAGGTCGATTGCAAGTACTTAGACTCCAGTTCTATTTGCATGTAGTATACTTTGAACACGTATCACCGGTGCCAGATGGCAAGCGTATCCACTTTCTATTTGTTTATTTTCGTACGACTATGTGCGTTATTACTATAATACCCCATGTATCTCTCACGAAATAGATATTCTGGAAAACGACGTCAGTCCTAGATTATGAGATTGTCCTAAACTAGGACGTATTTGTTGTCCCTCCTAGTCCAGTATTGGTATTTCACGGCGACTACGACAGAGGGCGTGCAATGAAGATTGCATGCTTCAGTGGTCTTAACGTCGGCTGGCATTCTTCAGTTCAATTGTATGCTATGAAGAAACCGTTTTGTGTGTATAGGTCGACATAATGCATTTGGTTTTCGTGTCTTTTCTTCGCGATCTATTAATAAATAGATGAGTCGATTTGTAATGTGTCTCAGTGTATTTGTCTTCGTAACCAAGGCAATGAATTTCATCCATTCCCGCGCCCCATACTCTGGAATGCTCCGGGGAAAAGCCCGTGGAATGCTTTGTTTATATAAGTCTGTACATTGATTATCGTTTACTCTCGGACGACTTCACAAATTAGTCTTTCATGATAGCCCGATATTCCCGCTGATGCTCCAACATCTTCAGGAAGACCTTGTATTTCTTGTCGTGAAATCTGCATAAAAGTAAAGTAACCCACCAAAAATATTGTCAATACATGTAGATATAGAAATATTTGCATATTTATGAGCGGATATCCATGTTAGAGTATTACCCCACGACGTCCTTCCATCGCCATTACTGATACCTATATAATATATTTTCACCATCTGGTCTTAATTTACCAGTTAGGTTATACAAAACAATGAGCATCTTGTAAGTAGTAAGTAAGTAGGGTTATAGTTGGCAGTCGTTAAAAAAAAGGAGTTGCGGGAAATGGTTGGTTGGTAGGTTGATTATTCTGGACTCTTTATTCACTTTTGGTCATATCGCGTCAATGGGAGAAGGAAAGCAGAGTGGAACCATGTCCCCGGGGGTAACCCCCTACTCTTTACGAAGAAAGACGTGGGATCTTAGTCCTGCGACCACACAGACATGGCCACAGCAGGGCTCGAACCACCGATCCACGTGCCGTTAGGCTCTCGGGTGGCCAGGTCACTCAATGCGAGCGCTCTAGCCCACTGGGCTATCGGGGCGGCCCCGTTTTGTTGCGGGAAATGGGGGAGAGGCTAATTTGGACAGAAAAAGTCCTAAACCCGGAATAATACTAAAAGGGTTACGTGATGACGTCATTCACTCACTGTGTCACGTGACTGTTGGGCCTCGTCACGGTTCCCTCTCCGCTCATTGACTTCATCGCCTCCTGTCGCGTGAATAAAGACACAATGTAAACACGTGTGTACACTCCCACGTACATATATACACGTGTGTACACCCCCACGTACATATATACACGTGTGTACACCCCCATGTACATATATACACGTGTGTACACTCCCACGTACATATATACACGTGTGTGCACCCCCATGTACATATATACACGTGTGTACACTCCCACGTACATATATACACGTGGGTACACTCCCACGTACATTCATACACGTGTGTACACCCCCACGTACATATATACACGTGTGTACACTCCCACGTACATATATACACGTGTGTACACTCCCACGTACATATATACACGTGTGTACACTCCCACGTACATATATACACGTGTGTACACTCCCACGTACATATATACACGTGTGTACACTCCCACGTACATATATACACGTGTGTACACCCCCACGTACATATATACACGTGTGTACACTCCCACGTACATATATACACGTGTGTACACCCCCACGTACATATATACACGTGTGTACACCATTAAATACACGCCTGTACATCTACATCTCGCTCCGACAGGACCGTGTCACGGTAGAGCTAGTCTGGTCTCGGTGTGGTGCAACCACGTTAATTAAACAGATATGGTTTAATCCGGCCTTATATCAGGCAATGGGAAGATGATCACCGCCTTTCATTCCATTGCCGAATTCCGTAGATCGTATGGTGTACTAATAATAATAAGGCCCCCTGTGTGCACAGAGGGCAGGGGCCGTATTCATAATCGCCACTTAGACTACGCCACTAGACTTAGCGCTAAGTGGAAGATTTGTCGAGCGATTATCGGGTTCATAATACACAATTAGTCACCCAAGAAGTGGATTTTCTGAATTAAGAAAGTGCTAAAATTATATTGAAGAGGATTTCGTAATCATGAGCACCACCACAACGAGCTGGTGAGGCGAAGACAAAAATGCACTTTTCGTACGTAACTTACGAGGGGATTATGAATACGGCCCCAGGCTGTTAACTAATTGTTTTCGTTACGATTGTGTCATTTTCCCTCCTGCCAGATAGGAACACTGGGCCACGTGGTTTCTACGGTATTGGGCTACGAAATGCAAATCATGATCATCCCCGTTACTTTGACGATTTTCCCTTGCTGAATAAAAGAGTAATCTTGAGACAATCAACGTGGTAATTAAACATGGTCCAGATCCAACCTAGTGGCGTTATACCATCTGGCCATTTAATAACACGACATTAGGACGCGCGCGCCGCCGGACTTACCCGAGCGTTGGCGAAGGTTCCCGAGGCGCAGGCGGCGAGGATGGCAGACCCCATCAACATTGACTCCGTCATGTCCGGTAGTATTACCGGCACGTCTGCCACAAACAATCAGTGCATTATTCAAACTTAGACAACACAGAGTGTGAATGACATGGCCAGATGGGCAGGGAACATGCTTCAAGAAAACCAACATATCAAAAGGTCTCTGGGGGAATAATGGGCAAATAAGCGGGTAAAAAGGAAATATGAAAACCAGGGAGTAGGTAGGGAGTAATCTATCACAAAATAAAAAAAATGATTAAAGCTAAATGTTAATATTTACTGGACATTGTCTTGTAAGCGTTTAACTACTAAAGCTAACAATCAATCAATCAAGCAGATAACCCACTCCAACTCCCGGCCCGCCATATGCGCCCCCACCCCCTCCACTCCCTTCCGTTTCGCCCGATGTGGTATGATAACCTGTCTGTCTGGCAGACGAGTGCGCATGCGCAGCGAATAGGCTTGCTATGTAAATATAGCGCATGACTGTATCTGTCAGGGTTAGGTTAGGGTTAGGGTTTGGATTAGGGTTCTGGGGTACAAGAAGCGTGGCCGGACAGGTTATCACGGCCGGACAGGTTATCATGTCACACCGGCACTCACTGCACACGTCTGCGTGAGTCTGCGCGTAGAGGGGGTTTCTGGCGAGGCCTCCACACAGGCAGAAGACGCTGATGTTGTGTCCGGCACTTCTCAGCCGCTCCAGGATCTGTCGAGTGCCGTACTGCACACCGGGAGAGAACATACAGGACGCGCCAACCTTAAGTCAAGGGGGAATAAGACCAGCTCCCCAAGACGGTCGACCGCGGACATAGTTTGAGGGAGTATTTCCTATAGGTCTGTCATATTTTGACCTATGAGACATAACTTTTTTCTTGTCACCGAATCACATGATTCCGTTTCTATTACGTGACAAGAAAGACATGCACTGATTGGCCAGCGAGTTTATGACCCATAGACTTGACCCAGCAAATACAACCTGTTCTATTCCACCCGACAAGACCTATCGGTCATAAAATAGCCTACGGGTTTGTCGCAGCCCCTGTCCAGACGGCAACATTTTATATAGGTGTGGCCTAGAAGTCAAATCGTGTCTGGACAGGGCTTTAATGGTGCCCGAATCCTGTATACAGGTAGCGGCTGCATAGAGAGGAAAATTCGATACGCAAGGTTGAAATATAAATCATTGAAAACTCTACGATTATGTGCTATATATCCATTTACTGTTCCTACAAATTGAATTGAGGATATAGTTTATGTTGCAATGGGTGAATGACTAGATATATTTCTGCTTAAGACAATTCGTCTATAAAACGATGGTTCATTTATTCGCTTTCATCATATCATACTCATAGACATGCATATACTCAAACGATGGCGTCAGAAGCTGCAAAATCATCACCCACGGCTATATATATTTAATTTAGTCACCAGTTAAATTGAGCATTGTTTTTTTTAATATCCACTACACTAATATTGAACTAGATCGATCACTTACCGCCAGGGCCTGAATGACGGCGAGGTACATCAGAGCCAGGTCCCCCACCCCTGTGGACAGGCTGAGTCCGCTAACCTGCACCACAACACACAAGTGACACAATATGCGGCAGAGGGAGCTCGTTCCTCACATCACCTCTGCCGCCCCCCCCCCCCCCCACCCATGTAACGGGCAAACTAACTGTTGACCTCAACGCGCTGGAGTTGTTTAGGTTGGATTTTAAACATTTCAAAATAACACGAGCAACACTTGTTTTGATATCGATCGAACTCGAAGATAGATAGAAAGTAATATGGCCTCTAATGAATCAAAATCGAATGAATCAAATCCCAAACGGAACCTATAGCACAGTAAATGCGTAAAGTGGTGTATTTTATGCCGAAAATTAATTTAATATCTTCGATTAAATTCATTTTCAATTTTCGCGCATGAAGGATGATTTTGATGGTCAAATTTAATTTAATGTGGGGCAGAGGGACTACAGCGTAAGCGGAACGCCCTCTGTCGGAAGATTCGGCACAATGATGAAGATTGCGCTTTCACAGCGCGCCAAACTGAATGCAGGGCAGACGGTCAGACGAGACAATTTGAGCAGTAGTTATCGCAGACCAAACACGACGCCAGCCGAAACAGTGTACATTTCATCAGGCGTTCCGGTCGCGACCATGAAATAATATAAGGATGGCCAGGCAGAGCCTTCATTAAGACTCACTCACGCTTTGAAATTACCAGACAAAACACTTTATTTACAAAAACATGTATATTTCAGGGAGTATAGATCTATGAGTGCAGCTCATATAGGAAAGAACGAAAGCTTTTTGCAAGCTTACCATTCCCCTCAAAGTGGAGTCCGCCACCGGCGAACGGTTGCCATGGAAGTCAGGCCAGATGTGAAGGTCCTTGGACAAGAAGGTGAAATGTGACAAGTCTTGAGCCTTGGCGCGAAACTCCAGGACTTCGTTGAGAATGTCGTGAACATGAACAGACCTGAGTAAAATAAATGGGTGTTACTCCATGTAGGACACCATTTCGCTTCCTTTTTTATCTTTCAAAAATATTATAAGACTTACATCATTTACATTTTCCGAGGTTTCCAATAGCAAAATACACATGTGACTGGTCACCGCTTATAAACATACAGAATGACACTAAACACTAGATTTGTCAAGCGTAGCTTGAGAGGAAAGACGAAAATCGGGGTATAGGTGCAACTGACCTTGACCCGATAACTATGAAAGGTCGCAGATAAAGTTCAGAGGCCGTATTAATAAACCCGCGTATAACATAGCTGGAGGATAGCGAGAACGTATGAATCTCAAAAAAAGTCACTGAGCGTCAAACCCGTACCGAACGAGGTCTATTGCGAAATCGGTCACCGCGCTGGCAGTCATTTGGCCTGTCGATGCTTCACAATGGGATTGGCCATGTTAAAGTAAGATTATTTTTTTGCGTCATAACTACCGGTTCGATTTCGATGGGATTTGGCACACATGATGTCAGTAACATTAGGACATATTCCACCACACATATTTAATCTAACTACATGCATGTTGTCACATCGGTTTTTGTATCATTTTCGTTAAGTGAAAATTAGATCATCTAATAACTCGAAAACTATAAATGTGACGTGAAATCTGAGACCACATTTCCTTTGCGCCTCACTCTGAGGAATACTCTGAAACAAACCGTGGATCTCTAGACCCAATATTAACGGAGTTACTGCTAAAATCATGTTCCGTGACCTTGACCTTGAATTTGACCTTGACCTTTTATGCGTGACCTGGTTCAGTATCGTCATCCGACCCTAAATACTAATCTTATGTCCTATGCAAAGCGTCGTTTGTCTCACTTTTACCCTTCATGGAGAAATTGAGGAGCCATTTTCCCGCCAAAATCCTCTCATAGGGGTCAATGTTAAAGTTTAAGAATTTTTTGCATGAAAACTATTCGGGCGATTTGCAAAATTTAAAGACGACATACAAGGTACTGATAGGCCTAATGCGTGAAATAATTTGCAGCGCGAATAAATGGAAACTGTGAACGTTATAGCGACTTGTCCGATTTTTGGTCCTATCTATCAATGGTTAAGCGAATTTCAAAAAATTCCTGTGACCTTGAAATTTGACCTACATTGCTCATCTGATAATTGGGCCTGACGATGGCCACTCCGCATCTTTTTGTGAATTTGGAAGTCGATATCGTGAGGCGTTGGAGAGATAATGCGTGACAAGACAAACAGACAGACAGACAGACAAACCGAACACACCGACATAAGACGAAAATCGCAGATTTTCGTCTTAACAAAACACGATAGATGCCAAACGGTGCGAACATATACAGAAGTGACGTGCGTAACAATATTTAAAATACAGTGCATTAACATCCCAATATCTGCGCATTCAAGATATAAGAAGTTACAGTCTTAAATAAAAATGTATTTTCAGTAATAACTATACTAAAAATACCTCGACGAAACCTTTCAAGAAACCATTAAGTAGCAAAGCTATTTCACAGCTTTTCGCATAAAAAGTCCTAACCTTTCATCTGCCTCAGCTTTGATCCATCCGTAGGCCGGGTGGGTTTCCACCACGTGGTCGATCTGCCGACAAAACGGCGGGAAAAATAGCAACTTGCGCTCACTGTTAGTATATCAGGGTTGTGTCTGACATAAAGTTTCTTAACAAAAGTAAGAGAACTTACGTAAAAAGGAACATTTAAGGATTCGGATACGAACTGTTACACTGAATACTTAACAAAGAAGTTAGGTACTGCCTTAATGTAGTGACGTAGACAGACAGACTGACCAGTTTACCGGCCGCGCTCTGTCCAGCTTCGTTGAGCCATGTGCCGGGTACCACGGCGGAGAAGTAGGGTCCCCACACACCAGGCACCATCAGCGCTCTGTCGCTAATCTAATAGAAATGGCAAAAAACGACTGCCAATGAATAAATATCAGACATTTGACAATGGGGCTAACTCCAGATGTCTCAAGTCATAGACGAGTGAGATAGACAAAATATTTTTTATCGCACAACTTTGAATATGTTAGAATCGATTCAGACTTGAAAGTTTTACTTTTATCTTACTATAGATCAGAGCGCAAGATTTTTTCCTGTGTAGCAGCGGTCAGTCCGCTGGTTCCCTGAAGAACTTACCACCATTTGTTGGAGCGGCGACTTGCCTGGTTCCCTGAAACACTTACCGCCATTTGTTGGAGCGGCCAGTTAGCTGGTTCCCTGAAGCACTCACCGCCATGTGTCGGAGGGCCAGTTCGCCGGTTCCCTGAACCATTCACCGTTTTGTGTTGGAGCGGCCAGTTGGCTGGTTCCCTAAAGCACTTACCGCCATGTGTTGGAGCGGCCAGTTGGCTGGTTCCCTAAACCACTTACCGCCATGTGTTGGAGCGGCCAGTTGGCTGGTTCCCTAAACCACTTACCGCCATGTGTTGGAGCGGCCAGTTGGCTGGTTCCCTAAACCACTTACCGCCATGTGTTGGAGCGGCCAGTTGGCTGGTTCCCTAAACCACTTACCGCCATGTGACAACAGGAAGTGCCGCTGATCAACGCGAGTCGTGACGTCAGATCCTCGTTCTGAAAGGCGTCGTCAGCACCACGTGGCACACAGCCCAGACACCCTGGCAAGTTACAACATAGAGAACTTCATCTATATACAGAACTTCCTGCACATATTATATGATATACGCATACATTTACATGTACTGAAGTAACTTACAATTAGGTCCTGAACGTTGTGAACCGTAAACTTACAAAGAATGGCCGAAACAGCAAACAGTACACATCAACACTTATTTGAGTCACGGCCAATCTTTGCTTGAGTGCATTTAATGTACAACCGCGATTATAACCATCAGTACATTCAATGTAACTGTGATAGCTTGCTTTCATATTTCAGGTCATTGATATGGCACTCACCTTCCCAATCAGTAATCATAACCTATAATATTTGTAATTACGCCATCGCTTGCCCGATGTCAAAAGTCGTCAATTTTTGTAAAAGAAAGTCCTCTTGGCGCACGGGCGTTACTCATAGTAAATTGTCACACAGGCACTGATTTTCTACTCTTCTAGGAAACTGACTACCTTCATGTTATATGGGAAACCATGGCAACACTGCCCACACTCCACACTCCACACTTTCCTTCACCATTGTGCCAGAAAATGGTCGCTACAACCAGCCATGTTATATTTTTGCCGCGCTATATAAATGATTTTATCGTTTCCAAGTGAAAGATATAGAGAAACCGTCTATCTGGATAAAACATATTGTAGGAGTAAAATAAAATAATTATGAAAGCAAACTAAATTTCTTAATATTATTGTATATATTAATATGCATAAGGTATATATATCATTTCCATGGCACTGAGCGCGAGGCCGTCCGTCCACCTACCCAGGCCCCCAGCGTGAGCGTCAATGATGGATGTGGCGACGGGGGTGCCTGGCGATAAGCCCAGCTCTCTGGCAGCCTCAGGGGTGAGGCCGCCCCCGCAGGGCGACCCAGGGGACTTCACATCCTGCCCTGCAAACAAGGTGGTGGCCACCCCAATGTTACCCAAAACTTAACACGTACCGGTTAAAGTACAACTAAACGCGTATATACACCCGCAAGCTAGCACTGACGTAACAGAAAGTCCAAGCTTATTGATTAAAACTAATACTAAATCTGAAGATTCTATGTCGATGTTTCTTTTTGAGCAATACATTGGATAAGTGCGCTGCTGACGTGCAATCAGTGCGTCATTTTCTTGAGGTGACTTTGCAATTCAGTTACAATACGAGTAAATGATCTTTAGGAAAGTTACCTTCACAAATAAACGGCGGTCGATGAAATTGTCTCACATGCAAATGAAATATAAAGTACAAGTTGAACGCTGTTTGGTAGCAGACTTACAGACATGATCGATGTATATATCATACCGATTTTCTTGTACTTTTCTTCCACTATATCCTCGAGTCCAACTTGCCGAAAGAAGCTGTCATCCCATTGGCGAAGACCTTCGGCGTCGGCTTGATAGGTCCACTTGCACGTCAGGGAACACAGGGACCTGGGGCCGTATTCATAAACCACACGTCAGGGAACACAGGGACCTGGGGCCGTATTCATAAACCACACGTCAGCAAAACACAGGGACCTGGGGCCGTATTCATAAACCACACGTCAGGGAACACAGGGACCTGGGGCCGTATTCATAAACCACACGTCAGCAAAACACAGGGACCTGGGGCCGTATTCATAAACCACACGTCAGGGAACACAGGGACCTGGGGCCGTATTCATAAACCACACGTCAGGGAACACAGGGACCTGGGGCCGTATTCATAAACCACACGTCAGGGAACACAGGGACCTGGGGCCGTATTCATAAACCACACGTCAGGGAACACAGGGACCTGGGGCCGTATTCATAAACCACACGTCAGGGAACACAGGGACCTGGGGCCGTATTCATAAACCACACGTCAGGGAACACAGGGACCTGGGGCCGTATTCATAAACCACACGTCAGCAAAACAAAGGGACCTGGGGCCGTATTCATAAACCACACGTCAGGGAACACAGGGACCTGGGGCCGTAGTCATAAACCACACGTCAGGAAACACAGGGACCTGGGGCTGTATTCATAAACCACACGTCAGGGAACACAGGGACCTGGGGCCGTATTCATAAACCACACGTCAGGGAACACAGGGACCTGGGGCCGTATTCATAAACCACACGTCAGGGAACACAGAGACCTGGGGCCGTATTCATAAACCACACGTCAGGGAACACAGGGACATGGGGCCGTATTCATAAACCACACGTCAGGGAACACAGGGACCTGGGGCCGTATTCATACACCACACGTCAGGGAACACAGGGACATGGGGCCGTATTCATAAACCACACGTCAGGGAACACAGGGACCTGGGGCCGTATTCATACACCACACGTCAGGGAACACAGGGACCTGGGGCCGTATTCATAAACCACACGTCAGGGAACACAGGGACCTGGGGCCGTATTCATACACCACACGTCAGGGAACACAGGGACCTGGGGCCGTATTCATAAACCACACGTCAGGGAACACAGGGACCTGGGGCCGTATTCATAAACCACACGTCAGGGAACACAGGGACATGGGGCCGTATTCATAAACCACACGTCAGGGAACACAGGGACCTGGGGCCGTATTCATACACCACACGTCAGGGAACACAGGGACCTGGGGCCGTATTCATAAACCACAAGGGAACACAGAGACCTGGGGCCGTATTCATAAACCACACGTCAGGGAACACAGGGACCTGGGGCCGTATTCATAAACCACACGTCAGGGAACACAGGGACCTGGGGCCGTATTCATACACCACACGTCAGGGTACACAGGGACCTGGGGCCGTAGTCATAAACCACACGTCAGGGAACACAGGGACCTGGGGCCGTATTCATAAACCACACGTCAGGGAACACAGGGACATGGGGCCGTATTCATAAACCACACGTCAGGGAACACAGGGACCTGGGGCCGTATTCATAAACCACACGTCAGGGAACACAGGGACCTGGGGCCGTATTCATAAACCACACGTCAGGGAACACAGGGACCTGGGGCCGTATTCATAAGCCACACGTCAGCAAAACACAGGGACCTGGGGCCGTATTCATAAACCACACGTCAGGGAACACAGGGACCTGGGGCCGTATTCATAAACCACAAGGAAACACAGAGACCTGGGGCCGTATTCATAAACCTGTCGGGCATATTCATCATTTACTTCTCAAACCCCTGCGCAATAATTAAGCGTGCTGCCTCTAGTGCACCGGTCGAAGCATGTATGTAAAGGTTACCGTGAAGTTTAATTTTTCATTTGACGTTGATGATTGCCCTGGGACGGACCCGGGTTACAGCATCCCTACCTGGATAACGAACCAGTAGATCGCCAAGTTAAAAAGTCAGGCAGGTTGAAGAAATGACCAGCATTCTTCCAACTCTCAGGTAGATTCTGCAACAAATGTCATTGACGTGCACCATACTATACAGTTATTATACTGAGACCAAAGATATTCAGCATCAATGTTATATTTACCCAATATGGATCTACAAATAAGGAAATAAAATTGTATTGCTGTTGAGTTTGTTGCTCTGTTCGATAGAAGAATTCAGTCAACTGTTGTGGGCAACCGCAGCATAGAATTATCAAACTCTATCGATACGGATAATACCAACAGGTTAATAGTTAACATGGGATCTCATTCAACATCGCAGACATGTGTTGCGTACCTGTTTCAGCCACAGCATCTTAGGAGTTTGCATTTCTAGAGAAATTGTGCCGCCGACATTTGCCAGAACTTTGTGGCCGGACCGGTTAATATTGCTTGCCTGGCTTTCTGCCCTATGGTCCATCCACATTATAATATTCCAATGTGGATTACCTACAATAACAAACAATATCTATAGACATTATTAATTTATTCTATAATAACGGATGCATGCTTTGTGTTTTATTGAGCAGAGTAAAGTAAACTTGAACAAGCCTTGGTACAATATGATGAAAAAGGATAAAACAGACACAGGGGTATAGTTTGAACCCTGGTCTGGTCTGCAGTCCAGTAGGCAACCCACAAAAGCTCCACATAACATATGGGTAGTCATTAAGGCAATACCAGATTCACTCAGCAATATTCTTCCGATTGCATTATTTAAATTTGCCATAATATATATCTTTGGTGTACCTGTTGGAGAGACTGTCACTGGTACCCAGGTTTCTGATAGCACTACCATGGAACATGTTCCATCAAAACCCAGAGCAGCAATGTCATCTTTCTTTATGCCACCACATACAGACTTTGAAGGAAATATTATGATGAAAAAAATTAGCCACAAAGAACTAACCTTATGTATCAATAATTTCATGCATACAATTAATCAAACTTAACTCACTAATTGTCAATTACTTTAAAAAAATACATGTACACTGTGTACATTTATTATTGCTTTAGCGAATATCCTCGATGACAGTTAAACTACTGATCATGCTTTAAACACACTGAGGCCACTATGATAAATTTCTTTTTCTTTTTTTAGACTTGGTAATACATGCATAAATGTATATATCAAATTATCAAAGCAGTCATTCCTAATATTTAAAACCACTGTACCTGAATTGTCTTACAACAGGCTTCCCATATATTTTCTGAAGACTGTTCATAGAAATCTGGTTCAGGTTCAAAAATATCAATTGGATGTGCTGCAGTAGTAACCAGCTTGCCATCCTTCGATATAAGACCTGCTCTCACACTACTTGTTCCAACATCTACTCCAATGAAGTAGGGTGCACTCATCTTTACAATCTGTGGTAAAATTGTGGCTATGTGGTAAATAAAGTAAATAAATAGATTAATTTATTCATGCAATGTGTTGGTTGGCATCCGTTTATCTGCATAATTAAGACAATGGGTTTGCAACCTGTTTTGTTAAACTTTAAGTAGTGTGACATATGTCTAACCATTTGCACTAAAAATCAATTAAGACCCAAGGGCTATCTGAGATTGGCTGAGCTTGCCACATTCATCAAAGCCATATCACTGTCTCAATCACAAGAGACCCAAGCCTAAAAATAAAAGGTTACTGTCAAGGTGGTCTAGCCCTTTAACATGGCCCACAAGGCTAGCTGTAATGTTGGCGCAAGGGCCCCCAGGCAAGCCAGCTTCTCTACACTATATATCCAACCTATGGCTATGCCTATTTGGTCATGCAGTGGCTGAGTATCTCTGTTCCGCGTGAAGTTGGAATCTGCACTGATTCAGAATTAGCACTGCACATTTTTTGGAATTCCTATTCTGCGCAACCGGCAACTGCGCAATCCCAGGATATTTAAAAAATGTCCACCTACCCAAAAGTCAGTTGATCTGGAAGACTGGAAATACTCAGCATATGTTTAACCACTCTATTTACTGCTACAGTTCTAACCATTACTGATTAAAGCTCAATGTGATTAAAGGCATTAGACCTTAGTCCACATTTTCTTTTGGCAGCAAGCCAACAACAATTAAGCGGCAATTAAGGCTTGCTTTGGACCATCCAACCCTGTTATACTGAAGACCACAAAACATTGGTTGGCAGGAAAGATTTAATGTGATGCTGAATGTTATTTTAAATGCTGAACCGGTAAATGGGTTAGAATTGCCAGACATGGCCTGAATCATTTAACTTGATTCCATAAAAATATCAGAATTTCTATTTAGGCCAGAACTATATCAGAATTATTCCAACTGAGCCAGGTATTGTATTGTAATTGTTTATTTAATTGGGAGAGAACTGTGTATAGCTATAGGAATAAATCCAATTATTATTATTATTAAAATGCAGAAAGATTGAATTCCACAGGACTCTGATATTGCCACGCCATGTGGGAATTCCTATTTGGCGCAGCGCCATATGAGAATATTCCCATATGGCGCGGATCACAACATGGCAGACCATCTCCATGGTCTAGCCTGAATGTTCAGACGGTACAGTCTTGACACTTATTCTTGTTACAGTAAGAATCAGACTGTCAAACTGTAACGTCTGAACATTCAGGCTACTCCATGGTCGTGAGCCAGGCCTGGTTCGCCTGGTTATCAGGTTATGCCTTATCTGCTTATGCCGTTATCAAGTTATGGCTGAGTGGGTCTCCCAGCTAGGCTAGTTCAGATTATTCCCGCGCTGTCAATGTTGTTGTCCAAAGTCAGCAGCCAAAATAAGAAGCGCTTCGCTCATCATATAATGCTGAAGATAAATATTCATCTTCTATTACTGGAAAATAACCAATGAAGCTTACATAAACCCAAAGTTCAGTTTAGCTACCGCTGGGCGATGAATGGTGTTATTGTTACTTACGGAACACTGCAAAGTAAGAATTGAAAATGTCTGACTGTGTTTTATCTGGGCGTGCATGGTAACCAGGAGATATACTGGAATATCGGAGTGTGCCCTGGCCCTCCCTAACGGCCGGTATCCGGTTCGAACCCCATATGTGCAAATGTGGGAAAGTCACGGAAGCTTCTGAAGCCGTATACTTTACATATTATTCATATATTGGCATACGCATACGAATACGACAGTTTCTCGAAAGAAGATCGATCTTAGCTTTACATTCTAATAAACGAGGACAAAGTGTGGCACTTATCAATTGAGCACGAGAGAAGAGGTATTTCCTTCATATATATTTATTCATACATTGGGCTTAGTTCAATAGGACACATATCAGAGCTGGGATAGTGCATGCCTATCAGTCTGCCACGCAAGCATCGGACTAATTCCAGGAAATATTAGGAGAATTCTGGGAACAAATAGAGGATATTCTAGGCTCACGGTACAGCAATAAAGAAGAGGGCTGATGCGTGCATACCAACACATACGAATGAACTGCCGAAACTGCTGTTGAGCTTAAGGGTGGGGGACAGTCTAAAATACTGATATCACCCCAATAAATCTAACCATAAATATGGCAGACATGGGAGCGAAGTACTCAGTGCTCAGGTAGCCTACTCGAGTACACATTCTATAACTCAGACAAGTAATCAGTACACAAAATACTTTTGGGCAAGTGTAATCATATTGAAAGCACTCGAACAGCGACGACATGCCCCACCTCCTCCCCCTTTTGCGGAATAGCCCACAAAACCAAAGCTCACTGTACTCCTGTTCACTACAATTTCTACCATGGTAAGTTAATTAAGCCGATAATACAGCATTCACCGAACATTGACGGGTTTAAACATGAAAATGTAATGACAAAATTATAGACATATATGCTCAAGTTAACTAAGAAAATAAAGTATTTGAAGAACATTGGTCTGCGTATATAGGGCAAATACAGTTATTGGTATAATGACCACAATAGTGCATACTATCAAACGGGATCCATAGTATGCTATTAGCATACAGTCAACAGTCAGGGATGAAGCAAGAGTGTACGTGACGATAGGCGTTGGAATTGTTTTTACGCTGAGAGTATCCACCTCCACTCCAGGTGCAGATCCATGGGGGGGGGGATCACATTAGTCCTGTAACCCCCCCACCCCCATTGGTAGATAGTTGGAGGTCACGGGGGTCACAGGTTTTTGCCGTAACTTACAGCCAAGGCAATTTATAGATATCTGAGCGGGGGTCTTGGGGATCCATTTTTGAGGGAGGATTCTCTTGGTCAATGCATGGTGACAAGATGTAGATGTCACACCAGCCATTTTGTACTGGACCCCATATTATTATGTGGAATCCTTAGTTTGGTTCACGCCCCCCCCCCCCCCGTCGTAAGAATTTTACTCCCCCCCCCACCCCCTTCAAATTCTCAAATTGCTCGCCACGCCAGCTTGTGACTCCCACATGATTGTCTGCTGGAGCCGCCTATTAGGCGTCAAGCTGCGTCATACCATATTAGGCCAACGATAAAAACACAGTAAATGAATATATACATGTCTATACTAATTCCTAATATCTTAATTAATCTTAAGATTTCAAACAAACAATTTTCTAAAACACCAACCCATCCACCCATCCATCCACCAACTTAGAATAATTTATTATGTGACTGATTGGGCCTGCCGCTATCATCGCATCTCGGATTGCCGTCTATATGGAGCCGTTGCCATGGTTGCTGCAGTAGGGTGGGCCGAGCTATGGCCCCATGTTTGTGGGTAGGGGGTTCCATCGCCCCCCATCGACTGGCGCGGATGGGGCCTCTGCCCAACGTCCTGTCTGTCGTGTTCGCCCATCATAGCGTCACGAATTTCCATCCATATGTTTCCCATGGCGTTTTGCCCGGGCCAGCGGGCGGGGGACGTGGAGCGAGTCTTTTCCTTATCCAGGCCCGAGCTCCAGAAGAAATCCTGCGGAACTGCCTCAGCGACCAGACTTTTGGGATTCCGCATCAGCAGCGACCTCACTTCCGACACCTGCTGCCATTTGCAAGAGCATATTTCCTTCAACGTATCCACTCTCCCAGCTATCCAGTCACGTGACACGCGAACCGATCGAGCCAACCTCTTGGCTTCCAGAGCATTTGGGGCCTGGAGGATTGAGAAAGCGATGTCGTGGCTGCCATGGGAATAGGCCTTGGCGTACTGGTACGCGTGCTCGCTGGAGCCGAAGCGTTCGCCATTGTAGATCAACTGACACGGGTAGAAGTTCGACAACACGTCTCTGGCACCTTTGAATGGCAAGATTTCCGGCTGGGGAGCCGTTGCCATGGCTGCTGCAGTAGGGTGGGCCGAGCTATGGCCCCATGTTTGTGGGTAGCGGGTTCCATCGCCCCCCATCGACTGGCGCGGATGGGTCCTCTGCCCAACGTCCTGTCTGTCGTGTTCTCCCATCATAGCGTCACGAATTTCCATCCATATGTTTCCCATGGCGTTCTGCCCGGGCCAGCGGTCGGGGGGCGTGGAGCGAGTCTTCTCCTTATCCAGGCCCGAGCTCCAGAAGAAATCCCGCGGAACTGCTTCAGCGACCAGACTTTCGGGATTCCGCATCAGCAGCGACCTAACTTCCGACACCTGCCGCCATTTGCAAGAGCATATTTCCTTCAACGTATCCACTCTCCCAGCTATCCAGTCACGTGACACGCGAACCGATCGAGCCAACCTCTTGGCTTCCAGAGCATTTGGGGTCTGGAGGATATAGTAAGCGATGTCGTGGTTGCCATGGTAATAGGCCTTGGTGTACTGGTACGCGTGCTCGCTGGAGCCGAAGCGTTCGCCATTGTAGATCAACTGACACGGGTAGAAGTTCGACAACACGTCTCTGGCACCTTTGAATGGCAAGATTTCCAGCTGGGGAGCCGTTGCCATAGTTGCTGAAGGGTGAGCAGAGGTACGGGGGTCCCATGTCTGTGGACAGCGGTCCTCTACCGGATCCCACCGACTGGCGCGACTGGCTCTTCTGTTCCGCGTCCTGTCTGTTTCAGCACCTGGATCCAGCTCGCGATGTCTGTCACGTTTAGCCATCAGAGTATCGGATGTCATAGGTTTCTTCCCGCCCTGTTGGTCATCGTCATGGCAACCCAAGTTGGGAGGCGTTATCTTGTGCCTTTTTGGAAGCCGCGGGTGGTTCTGATCGGGAGGCGTGTCCAGCAGAGGTCGCTTCCTTGGGCCCCCGGATTCAAGGGATCCAGCCTCAGCCCCACCCATAGACTTACGTGGACCCGTTTTACTTTGAGAGGTAACGCAGGATTCCATCTTATCCCGATCCCTGCTCCTGGGTGACCACGACGTATCGACACTACTGTCACTGCCCCCTTTCCTCTGTTTCTTATCTATGGTGGTATCTCCAACAGAGTTCTTCTTATCTCTGGCGGTCCCCCCAGAATCCCTCCTGTCTCTGGTGGTCCCTCCAGGATCCTTCCCATCTCTGGTGGTCCCTCCAGGACCCTTCTTGTCTTTAGTAGTCCCTCCAGGATCCTTCTTATCTCTAGTAGTCTCTCCAGAATCCTTCTTATCTCTGGTGGTCCCTCCAGGACCCTTCTTGTCTTTAGTAGTCCCTCCAGGATCCTTCTTATCTCTAGTAGTCTTTCCAGAATCCTTCCTATCTCTGGTGGTCCCTCCAGGATCCTTCTTATCTTTCATGGTCTCTCCAGAATCCTTCCTATCTCTGGTGGTCCCTCCAGGATCCTTCTTATCTTGTATGGTCTCTCCAGAATCCTTCCTATATCTGGTGTTCCCTCCATGATCCTTCCTATCTCTGGTGGTCCCTCCAGCATCTTTGTTATTTCTGGTGATCTCCCCAGCATCTTTGTTATCTTTGATGATCTCTTTAACCAGGCTCTTATTTTCGTCAACGCGCGATTCCTTTTTAGCTATGAGCGCAGCTCCAGATAATTTTGCTCCGCTGTTACCAATGTTGAGCGTATACCGCTTGCGTCCTCTAATGACGGTATTATTAATAATGTGATCCTTCATACCACGCTTGAGTGTTTTTTGTACATCGTGGATCGACGTGAATATTCTGCAATCACTTGAACTCCTCAGGCTGTTGTGGATATGAGTTCCGGTCTCGCTCTTTCGGATACGACTCCGAATCTCCTTCTTGGTGAGTCCGTTTCGGTCCTTGCATTGACGAAGGGTTTCGATCACCATATCATGGCAGGTCGTCGGGGTTTCACTCATCTTTATGGACTGTGTGTCTCCTTCAGCCATACTTGTTGATCAAGATGGAGTCTAAAACAAAGGGCAAATGTCAGCAAATTTATATTTAAACATGATCACCTCGATCCCCACCTCTCCCCTCCAGCCCCAGGCTTTCTGTGAATTTTGTTTATCTCAATTATTACTCAATGAATTATTCCATCGACCGGAGTTATTAGTTTGCATGTGGGCGGTAATAAACACCCCCCCCCCCTCTCTCCTCCGACACACACACCCATAGTCCCATATCAGACAGTTGTTGCTCCGCACAACAGGTGTTGCGTGAAACCAACAGGGTCACATAGGGCTAGGGTTGGTAACATATAGTATAGTATAGTAACGTATATTATATACATATATCCGAGACCGCAGCGGTCCGCTGAACGCCCCCCCCCCCCTGCCACCCCCCGCACCCCGCACGTGCCCTCGCCGTTTCTAGGTTTCGGAAGTAAGTCTCTATGTATACAAGGGGGGGGGGGGGGGGTCTATACACCGTAATACTGTAGCCTGGGCAGCAAAGGTTTACTGGTATTAGTATGCTACTCTGTGGTATTACCACTGCTTCATGTAGGCCTAACACTGAACCTGTTTCCACTTTAAACAACGACGGCATATATTCTCGTTGAACCAAACAGCTATCATCATGTCACATCAAAGCCCTCCGTTTCCTTCCAGAGAACCTGCACTTCATGATGGCACTTACCTTCTTTCAGTATGCTGAAAAGGGATACTGTCGATGAGGAAATTTAGGGCTGCCAGCGTGTGTTAAAACAAAGCTCGTGGAGGACGTAGGACGCGGGAAATCGAAACTACTCAGCGGGAAATTCCAGAAACTACGGAATCTGAAAGATCTGAAATGCAGACGTCAATAAGGCGATTGTACTCAAGCTGGATTCGCCAGGCGGCGCTGCCTACACCCTCTCTGCCCCTGCCCGCCAGACGCACACACACTGGCTACGCAAGCTCCGCTTTTACCGCTGCTGTCGGCCAGAGGCGCAAATTTCAAGATTAATGAAAAACGGTTAAATCAGCTGTAATTTCTTGCAACATTATAATTTTCAAGAATAAAATAAAAATTACGAGCTCTGTATCTAATACAGCAAAAAACATCTTGTACCCTTTCGACAGAGTTGGTTCGGGTATGCGAGCGGAGTAGTCGGACTCCGCGGAGTTCATAACCGAACGCGAAGATTGTGGTCCGATAGGGCGGTCACGTGGTACATTTTACTTCCAGACCTTACTCCCCACCCAGAGGAGCATCACGAGGATTTCCAACATGGCGTCCAGGCCGCACAATACAGTTAATATATATATAGTAGTATTGCGACCTGCAAAAAATCTGTAAATAATATTATAACAACGAGAATAAGATAATGAACACAATACGTATCCGTTGATTTATATTATGGCGCTATTTAACGTTCTTCAAAATTTGTGCAGTCCAGCAAGTGCAACATTCACGCGGACCGCGGATTTTGCGTTCGGTTAATAGCGATCCGCCTATTAGCGGAAAGAGTGAGTCCGCATGCTCCAAATATCCGCGCCGATTACTCCGATCGCATATCCGAAACATCCCATTGTGACTGCATGAATCATTTCTTTTTATGACCTGATACAGTGTGTTGTTAGGCTTAGGCTGGGTCCCCCGGCACTATCTTGTAGAAATGCGCGGCTCATTTTTCCTAATCGGCGCAGATATTTGGCCCATGCGCACTCATACTTTCCGCTTATGTGCGGATCAAGAAAAACCGAACGCAAAATCCGCGGTCCGCGTGAATGTTGCACTTGCTAAACTGCACAAGTCATGAAGATCGTTTAGCAGTGCCATAAAATAATTCAACGGATACCTTTGTGTTCATTATTTTATTTTCGTTGTTATAATATTATTTAAAGAGGTTTTGCAGGTCAAAATACTACTTGTACTATATATATTTAACGTATTGTTGAGCCTGGACGACATGTTGGAAACTCTCGTGATCCTCCTCTGGGTGGGGAGTAAGGTCCGGGATTAAAATGTACCACGTGACCGGACTATCGGACCCCAACCTCCGCGTTCGGTAATACACTCCGCGGAGTCCGGCTACTCCGCTCGCATACCCGAACTCACTGTACAGTTCTCGCGGGGTCCATTTCCGGTTTAGGTCTTTTGGGGACCCACAAAAAAACACGTGCCTTTAGAACGAGTGCGCATCACGCTGGTTCCTTGCTACAACTGTGTGCCGCGCACTCATTGTAGTCAACGTTTGAGTGTTGGGGACCGGCTGGCTGAGCGGATTGTGCGTGAAGAATCGAGTGGGTGTGAAACTATTTTTGTTTGCTTTGGTCCAGGCATTCCTAACTATAAAATCATGATATAGTTAAAGATAAGAAATGTATCTCTCCATAATGCATGTGGTTCATTCGATGAGACTGAAGGCGTTGTATTTTCAGGCAAATCGTCGATGTTTACATTTCTGCGACAAACCGAGCACCATTGTCTTCGCCTGGTCATTCCATATAAGGAGCGTTGTTACGTAACCATAGATACCGCGCTGACATACGAATCATGGTTATAGGGCTATAAAGTCTCGTTCGCCTAGACTTCCGGTTTACTCCTTTTGGGGACAAACAAACGAAGCACGTGTTTGGAACGAGTTTAGAATCACTGCGCACACTGGTATCCTGACTATCTGTGACGTATGCGTGATGTGTATGTTACGCAAAGAGAGAGACTGGGAACCAGACTAGTGCGCAAGAGCCAGGCGCCAAGGGGTGGGTCCATTGCGGAAGGCCTAGCGATATAAATAAGAGTATTTAAGAACTATAGCTGCACAAAACGGATAGACGACATATTTTTCATTCATTCGCGCCATCACAATGACGAATATTTGTTACGACGGGACAACACGGCTGAGCAACTAACGTTGTTTTGTATATCCTACGAAAACGAGGCATTATGACGTCCCACGGATTCTTTTCGGTGACGACGTTGGCGCAACGCTTCAAACAGAAAACTTACAAGAAATTTTAAAACTTTGTCTTTTCGTGATCTAAAAGTGATACGAAAACATCCAACTGGTCTTATTTTACCTTTACCATGTAATTTAATGACGCATCAGTGTGTTGTTACTACATGAACTGCACATTTTGAGAGCGGAATAGTTAAGTCGATCGCTTGCTCTCGCCATTTTGGTTACCGCGTAGGCACGTGAAACTCTGTGACGTCACTCGCTGTTTGGAGAACTTGCGAAAGCCCGGATGCAGGGCCAAATTTAGAACGCTATTTTTTAGGTTTTGAGTATTTTGAAGACGGATTTTTCCTTGTATATTCCCAGAGTTCTGCGCCTCATCGCCTCCAAATATTTTAACGTATACCTTCCATAGCCATGTTTAGTGAAATGGTATCCGTAGTCTTTAGAATAAACCTGGAAAGAAATTGACTTGGCTGCCCATACTTCAACATGGAGCACGTGTGTTTGTTTGTCTCCAAAACGGAAGTCTCGCGGCCCGATCGCGAGAACTGTATAACCCTATTACGTCATACGACATGGAGGTTACACACCAATAGGTCGTGCGTAGAAAAGTATATACCGTCAAGTAGTGCCTAAAATATGATGGTATATCAGGGTTATATGGTTACTGGTTATTTCTTTCTTTGTATATATTGTTTTTTTTACTAATGTTTGGCCAGATGTGGCGTATTTAATCATGATTGCGGACGTTACGGGTGCGTGGTTCGGTCGACCTCATCACATGCTAATTCGCCGGGTGTCTAATTTTTGGGGGGTCATACTATGGGCTGTAGCTAAAAATATCGCACGTGAACCTATGTTTTCTTTGTCTTTAAAATAAACTTGGGTATTTGCTCTATTTTCTTATGGCCCATATAGTCAAACATGGTTACCGATTTTTTTCTAGCATGGGGTTGAAAATTTGGGTTTTTGCATTACTTAACATGGGGATGGTTTCTATTGGTGTGTAACCTGGAAAACCCCCGCGCAGCACATTAGATCGCCTAACTCTGACAGTCACTCATGAGACAACCGCATTCTGGTTTATCTTAAATCTACTCGGAAGGTTCTAATTCTGATATGCACAGAACTTCAGTGGATAGTTGTGCATCCAAGGACAGCTTTAGCCGATTTTGTGTGAGAAGCGAGTGAAGGCAAACAACCGGAAGGTTGGCAGCACGTACAGGTCGATGATGCTAGGCATAGACGTAGATAATAAGTCTCCCTGGGGTTTTCGTGGGGTGTCGATAAGATCCCGTAGTGACTGTACGCGTACAGCCCTATTTGCGCAGCGCCGCCCTGACGAGCGAGTGCGAAAATGCATTGAGGAAGTAGGCGACGACAGAGATATAATGGAGCCCTAGCGGAGTGAGTGGAAGGCAGAGAGTGACATGTGGTATGAAGAAATCTTTTCTATTTTAAAACCCAGAGTGGAAACGTCACACGGGAGCGGGGAGGGGGGCGGGGAAGACTTTTTATAGAGTGCCCGTAAGCTAAAATGTTAGTCCGCTGGGGAAATGTCGTTATCCCACCAAAACGTGGTCAATGACGAAGGCATTAAACATCTTAAACAGCTCACGGCTGCAAAATACGTTATTTGGTCAGGATCCTAGAAGCCTCTCCATATCTGCTGGCCTGTATTTACATGCACATGTACGCCATCACCCGCTCCCGTGACGTAGTGACCCGCGTAGTGCCCTTCATCCTGATTGGTTGATAGGAGGCCAGGGGGATTAAATATCTGTGCCAACCGAAAGTACACTTATGGGCAGCAATAGGGATTTTTAAGCCTAAAGTTGTTCGGTTCTCTGCTAAGTCCCAACTGTAATTGTTTTCTTTTTTATGAAAGGTATATTTGGTCAATATTCTCTCAGTGGCACTGCCCTTACGGCCTGAATGGGCTTCCCCAGAATATTTTTTAGCAAACTGCCCGGAACCAAAAGCCCCCCTCCCCCACCCCCACAGAAGCGCCCACAATTTGTTCTCGTTGTTTGGGCTATTCCCTTACGGAACGTTATAGCTCCCCAAATATCACAATTCGCCTATTAAACCTCTATAATCACTCGAAGTGGACCTCCTGGAAATTTAAGTCGTGAGCAAAGAATTCCCAACCTGGTGCATATTTAACAGTATTTGTACATATTAAAATAAGGAACAAAAATTACTTTGCTCGAGACAACGTTTTGGAACATTTTAGTAGTAAATGGGGTGGGAACAATTTTGCTGGTGAATCAGACGGTAATTTCGAAATAATTAAATGTGCTATCGTTAACACGACATCCCCTCCCCTCCCTACATACATTCCAAATTATTATACCCCTCGTTTCCAACCCCGCCCCACTTACTCCCCAGCTGTAACAATAATTTACACGTGTATTTACCCTTATATGTGTTTTTAATTACATGTATGCTCTAGTTATAATCATTATTCTGTGGAAATCAGTCTTTTTGCTTTTTATCTTTATCTCCGACGTTTGTTAAAATGTAATAGGCACTAGGGAGGGGACTGAACAATATCTACTCTATGGTCTCGCATTTGTTGCAATCCGATGTATGTTTTTTATGATCGGTGGGCGTACACCGTATGCACCCCATGCTCTTTAATAGAAAGTCTATATTTCATAATGGGAAATTTTTTGTTGCCATTTTTAACATATGAATGACAATATTAATATCGCCGATAATGAAATTCGCAGCAGAATTGATGTCTTATAATATAGGTAATCTATAGGTCAATGGTTAAGATAACAGGAAATGTTTTTGTTCAGTAACCATTGCAAGATGGGGCCAGTAATAGATTAAATGGTCACTAACAAGCCGGTTTTTTTTTATAATCAGGGGCAGAACTGCGGGGGGGGGTTTGGGGTTGTACTACCCCCCCCCCCCCCTTGGGAACTTCACCATACACTGTAAAAGTAAAACTGTAAATACGAAATGCATCGCAAAGTGACATTTTGTAGATGCAACCCAGTAACCCAGATTCAACGGGGGGGGGGATAACCCCGTCAAGCAAGGGTGTGTTAAGGTATGTTGGACCCCCTCTCCCGCCTGTTGTAAAAAATATATTGGTGGACAACTAGCCGCGGCCACCCCACCCGCACCCTCGGCCACCCCACCCGCACCCTCGGCCACCCCACCCGCACCCTCGGTCACCCCACCCGCACCCTCGGCCACCCCACCGGCACCCTCGGCCACCCCACCCGCACCCTCGGCCACCCCACCCGCACCCTCGGCCACCCCACCCGCACCCTCGGCCACCCCACCCGCACCCTCGGTCACCCCACCCGCACCCGCACCCTCGGCCACCCCACCCGCACCCTCGGCCACCCCACCCGCACCCTCGGTCACCCCACCCGCACCCTCGGCCACCCCACCCGCACCCTCGGCCACCCCACCCGCACCCTCGGTCACCCCACCCGCACCCTCGGTCGCAAGTCTTTGGAGAGCAGAGAGCCGCCTTCTCTTTCCCGATTCCCAGATCCGTCCCTGATAATACCCAGCAACATGTCAAATTTCATCGAAATAGAAACGATTTCGAATCTGACTATTACATGAAGAGCTCAAAAGTCGCCTTCGACGACAACGTGTCGGGTTCACTCTAAATTAATCTAGAGTGCCTCGTTTTTTTTGGAGAATAAATGGTTTTTTGGCTCAGCAGGAGTACCCCATACACATTTTCAGTTTTACAGTGTGCGACAAATCGGCCATGCGAACGTAGTGTCACTGTGTGTGTGTGGGTGTCGGGGTGTGTGTGTCGGGGTGTGTGTGAGCGGGGGGGGGGGGGGGGGTTGGAGTGGTCTGGGCCCCCAGGATCCTCGCCTGGGTCTGCCACTGATCTACGTGTGTATCGTGGTGTGTGTAAGGGTAGTGCGGGTGGGGGTGGTCTGGGCCCTGGGTCTGCTACTGATCTACGTGTGTATCGGGGTGTGTGTAAGGGTGGTGCGGGTGGGGGTGGTCTGGGCCCTGGGTCTGCCACTGATCTACGTGTGTATCGGGGTGTGTGTAAGGGTGGTGCGGGTGGAGGTGGTCTGGGCCCTGGGTCTGCCACTGATCTACGTGTGTATCGGGGTGTGTGTAAGGGTGGTGCGGGTGGAGGTGGTCTGGGCCCTGGGTCTGCCACTGATCTACGTGTGTATCGGGGTGTGTGTAAGTGTGGTGCGGGTGGGGGTGGTCTGGGCCCTGGGTCTGCCACTGATCTACGTGTGTATCGGGGTGTGTGTAAGGGTGGTGCGGGTGGGGGTGGTCTGGGCCCTGGGTCTGCCACTGATCTACGTGTGTATCGGGGTGTGTGTAAGGGTGGTGCGGGTGGGGGTGGTCTGGGCCCTGGGTCTGCCACTGATCTACGTGTGTATCGGGGTGTGTGTAAGGGTGGTGCGGGTGGAGGTGGTCTGGGCCCTGGGTCTGCCACTGATCTACGTGTGTATCGGGGTGTGTGTAAGGGTGGTGCGGGTGGAGGTGGTCTGGGCCCTGGGTCTGCCACTGATCTACGTGTGTATCGGGGTGTGTGTAAGGGTGGTGCGGGTGGGGGTGGTCTGGGCCCTGGGTCTGCCACTGATCTACGTGTGTATCGGGGTGTGTGTAAGGGTGGTGCGGGTGGAGGTGGTCTGGGCCCTGGGTCTGCCACTGATCTACGTGTGTATCGGGGTGTGTGTAAGGGTGGTGCGGGTGGGGGTGGTCTGGGCCCTGGGTCTGCCACTGATCTACGTGTGTATCGGGGTGTGTGTAAGGGTGGTGCGGGTGGGGGTGGTCTGGGCCCTGGGTCTGCCACTGATCTACGTGTGTATCGGGGTGTGTGTAAGGGTGGTGCGGGTGGAGGTGGTCTGGGCCCTGGGTCTGCCACTGATCTACGTGTGTATCGGGGTGTGTGTAAGGGTGGTGCGGGTGGAGGTGGTCTGGGCCCTGGGTCTGCCACTGATCTACGTGTGTATTGGGGTGTGTGTAAGGGTGGTGCGGGTGGGGGTGGTCTGGGCCCTGGGTCTGCCACTGATCTACGTGTGTATTGGGGTGTGTGTAAGGGTGGTGCGGGTGGAGGTGGTCTGGGCCCTGGGTCTGCCACTGATCTACGTGTGTATCGGGGTGTGTGTAAGGGTGGTGCGGGTGGGGGTGGTCTGGGCCCTGGGTCTGCCACTGATCTACGTGTGTATCGGGGTGTGTGTAAGGGTGGTGCGGGTGGGGGTGGTCTGGGCCCCGGGTCTGCCACTGATCTACGTGTGTATCGGGGTGTGTGTAAGGGTGGTGCGGGTGGGGGTGGTCTGGGCCCTGGGTCTGCCACTGATCTACGTGTGTATCGGGGTGTGTGTAAGGGTGGTGCGGGTGGGGGTGGTCTGGGCCCTGGGTCTGCCACTGATCTACGTGTGTATCGGGGTGTGTGTAAGGGTGGTGCGGGTGGGGGTGGTCTGGGCCCTGGGTCTGCCACTGATCTACGTGTGTATCGGGGTGTGTGTAAGGGTGGTGCGGGTGGGGGTGGTCTGGGCCCTGGGTCTGCCACTGATCTACGTGTGTATCGGGGTGTGTGTAAGGGTGGTGCGGGTGGAGGTGGTCTGGGCCCTGGGTCTGCCACTGATCTACGTGTGTATCGGGGTGTGTGTAAGGGTGGTGCGGGTGGAGGTGGTCTGGGCCCTGGGTCTGCCACTGATCTACGTGTGTATCGGGGTGTGTGTAAGGGTGGTGCGGGTGGAGGTGGTCTGGGCCCTGGGTCTGCCACTGATCTACGTGTGTATCGGGGTGTGTGTAAGGGTGGTGCGGGTGGGGGTGGTCTGGGCCCTGGGTCTGCCACTGATCTACGTGTGTATCGGGGTGTGTGTAAGGGTGGTGCGGGTGGGGGTGGTCTGGGCCCTGGGTCTGCCACTGATCTACGTGTGTATTGGGGTGTGTGTAAGGGTGGTGCGGGTGGGGGTGGTCTGGGCCCTGGGTCTGCCACTGATCTACGTGTGTATTGGGGTGTGTGTAAGGGTGGTGCGGGTGGAGGTGGTCTGGGCCCTGGGTCTGCCACTGATCTACGTGTGTATTGGGGTGTGTGTAAGGGTGGTGCGGGTGGGGGTGGTCTGGGCCCTGGGTCTGCTACTGATCTACGTGTGTATCGGGGTGTGTGTAAGGGTGGTGCGGGTGGGGGTGGTCTGGGCCCTGGGTCTGCCACTGATCTACGTGTGTATTGGGGTGTGTGTAAGGGTGGTGCGGGTGGAGGTGGTCTGGGCCCTGGGTCTGCCACTGATCTACGTGTGTATCGGGGTGTGTGTAAGGGTGGTGCGGGTGGGGGTGGTCTGGGCCCTGGGTCTGCCACTGATCTACGTGTGTATCGGGGTGTGTGTAAGGGTGGTGCGGGTGGGGGTGGTCTGGGCCCTGGCTCTGCCACTGATCTACGTGTGTATCGGGGTGTGTGTAAGGGTGGTGCGGGTGGGGGTGGTCTGGGCCCTGGGTCTGCCACTGATCTACGTGTGTATCGGGGTGTGTGTAAGGGTGGTGCGGGTGGGGGTGGTCTGGGCCCTGGGTCTGCCACTGATCCACGTGTGTATCGGGGTGTGTGTAAGGGTGGTGCGGGTGGGGGTGGTCTGGGCCCTGGGTCTGCCACTGATCTACGTGTGTATCGGGGTGTGTGTAAGGGTGGTGCGGGTGGGGGTGGTCTGGGCCCTGGGTCTGCCACTGATCTACGTGTGTATCGGGGTGTGTGTAAGGGTGGTGCGGGTGGGGGTGGTCTGGGCCCTGGGTCTGCCACTGATCTACGTGTGTATCGGGGTGTGTGTAAGGGTGGTGCGGGTGGGGGTGGTCTGGGCCCTGGGTCTGCCACTGATCTACGTGTGTATCGGGGTGTGTGTAAGGGTGGTGCGGGTGGGGGTGGTCTGGGCCCTGGGTCTGCCACTGATCTACGTGTGTATCGGGGTGTGTGTAAGGGTGGTGCGGGTGGGGGTGGTCTGGGCCCCGGGTCTGCCACTGATCTACATGTGTATTGGGGTGTGTGTAAGGGTGGTGCGGGTGGGGGTGGTCTGGGCCCCGGGTCTGCCACTGATCTACGTGTGTATCGGGGTGTGTGTAAGGGTGGTGCGGGTGGGGGTGGTCTGGGCCCCGGGTCTGCCACTGATCTACGTGTGTATCGGGGTGTGTGTAAGGGTGGTGCGGGTGGAGGTGGTCTGGGCCCTGGGTCTGCCACTGATCTACGTGTGTATCGGGGTGTGCGTAAGGGTGGTGCGGGTGGGGGTGGTCTGGGCCCTGGGTCTGCCACTGATCTACGTGTGTATCGGGGTGTGTGTAAGGGTGGTGCGGGTGGGGGTGGTCTGGGCCCTGGGTCTGCCACTGATCTACGTGTGTATCGGTGTGTGTGTAAGGGTGGTGCGGGTGGGGGTGGTCTGGGCCCTGGCTCTGCCACTGATCTACGTGTGTATCGGGGTGTGTGTAAGGGTGGTGCGGGTGGGGGTGGTCTGGGCCCTGGCTCTGCCACTGATCTACATGAAGGGCCCATACATCTCTTTCAGTATATGCTTTTACATCCGAACATATTCCTCCCCCCGGTCGCGGGGTGGGGGGGGGGGCACTGTCATGCTATTCTGGTGGAGGGTGGGGGGGTCCGCGAGTGCCCATTGATGCCTGAGAGAGCGGACATTTATGATAACAGATACCCCTAACGTGCGGACATTTATGGTGAAAATGTAAGGTCTAAAACTGGCGCCCGGGGTGGGGGGCACTCCTCTAAAACTTGCGACCGGGGGGGGAGGGAGGTCTTTAAAAATGTGCGTTCACAGAGCTTGTTTGCCGTGAAAACACAGTTAGCCGAGCGGGTCTGCATGAAACAGCGACATAGAGCGCGTCAACGGAAAGAGTACCCAGCGGATTTGGGCGAAACGCCCATTTCGAGCGGATATTCGAGATGAAACGCCGCTTGCGAGTGGGCTTTGTTGGTGAACACAGAGGGGTGTGGCTTTAACGCGGAACACCCCCAAACCCAGCAATGTATTAGGTTTTACATTCCAATTCTCAATCCCCGCTCTCTTGCCACTCAACCTGGATGCAATTTTCATCAACGTCCAGTTATTGACAATCAGTTTGCTGTTTTCATCCCAACTGAACAATGAAAGAGTTTTTTTAGAATACGTCTATCGGAGGAACGACGTTCGATAAGATGGATGGGAACGGGAACGGGAAGGGGGTCTCAACAGATATACAGCAGATATAAGAGGCTCCACTACACAACGGACCTCCTCGCTCAAAAGTAGAGATGGAGGGAAGGGGGGGGGGCGAGTCCGGATCCACTGGACCTACCCCCCCCCCCTTGGATCCGCCAATGGTCTATAAACGTCAATCGGGGCCTTCTTTTCAATTTTATGGTACGTAAGAGTGACTATATGGTACGTAAATGTAAATATGTGGCACGTAAACATAAATATGTGGCACGTAAACATTAATATGTGGCACGTAAACATAAATATGTGGCACGTAAACATAAATATGTGGCACGTAAACATTAATATGTGGCACGTAAACATAAATATGTGGCACGTAAACATAAATATGTGGCACGTAAACATTAATATGTGGCACGTAAACATAAATATGTGGCACGTAAACATAAATATGTGGCACGTAAACATAAATATGTGGCACATAAACATTAATATGTGGCACGTAAACATAAATATGTGGCACGTAAACATTAATATGTGGCACGTAAACATAAATATGTGGCACGTAAACATAAATATGTGGCACGTAAACATTAATATGTGGCACGTAAACATAAATATGTGGCACGTAAACATAAATATGTGGCACGTAAACATTAATATGTGGCACGTAAACATAAATATGTGGCACGTAAACAAACAATATATGTCCTTCACGATAGACACAAACAAACGCCCGATTATCACGTCTCGTCCCGATGAAACTTTACGCCGCCAGCATCAACCATCACCTTGACTGTTCCTCTTTTGAAGCCTTTACCTCAAACCGTGAATGCTGAGAAAACCACCCAAACAGAGTCGACCCAGCTAAGCACCGACGACTAGAGCCTGAAAGGAGAAGATTAATGGAGAACGTAAATATACAAACACTCCGGGGTTTGCCCATGAAGGAAGCCATTGTTTGGCATTCTGTCACTTCTGGTGGGCCGAGATACAGCGATTTGCCAGTAGGAATCTCGAGCTGCATATAAATAGCATTGCCGAGAAGTTGCTATGGTGTAGCATACTGTTGGATACGCACGGCCCAGACCGTGGGGGAGGAGAGACCGCAAGCTGCTTAATTGCATTGAACTGCAAAGTTACATCCTTCAGCAGGATTGGCGAGAGTCCTGGAACACCTATATTGTGAACTGACACGGAAACGGAGATCGTATGAAAAGGTTGCCCGGAACCGACTTATATATAAGGTTGGTACCCTGTATCTATATTTTGATAATCAGCAATTCCTGTCCTGATATTCTGCTAGTATCTCTGGTTTTGCAATCTACCAGATCGTGCTCGCTTATACCTAATGCTGCCCCCCCCCCCCCACCCCCCATCTAACACTCCGCCCCACCCCACTGCCCAGTACTTGATGTGTGTCGCCATGAGTTGTGAAGTAAAGGCAGCGAAAGTAATAAGCGTTGTAGCCAGACATGTTTATTTAGTCGGCAAACAAACCTAATACATGTGCGTCAAACTCCAAGATCACATTTCTTCGACCGAATTAACGCTTTCTGTTTTGGGGACCCAAAAGATACTTTTGTTAAAGCAGTTAGGTTTATTACCATGATATGAACAACATGAAGGAGTGGGTATATATTCATGCCCCCCCCCCCCCCCATTAAATAGTTACCTCTCATCCCTGTCTCTGATTCGTGCAGCTAGCGGCGGATCCAGGAATATACGAAAGGGGGCCACCCTTTATTTAAGTACCATCCAGGGGCCGATGCGGACGGGGAAGTGTGTGTGTGGGGCGGGGGCTGGTGCTGGGGAGGTAGGATCCAGTAAACAATTTGCGACCGGGGGGGGGGGAGGGGGCGGGTGGGGTGGTGGTAAGGTTGTGCAGAAAGAATATGGACTGTGCCCACGATGCCTGATTCTTCAGAGAAAGGGGGGGCATGAGCCTTTCTTAGCCCATATTTCAGCGAAAAGAGAGAGGCACGTGCTCCCTGTGCCCCCCCTCCCCCGCCCACACACCTCTGGATCCGCCACTGTGGTGTCATGATTCCGTATTGTAGTGAGGCTATATTGAAAAATGTTTTTTATCACTTATAATTCACTTTTATTCACTTTTCAAGTTTACTGGGGTCATTTTTTTTTCTTTAAATCTGAAATATGCGTACGCGTTTGAACTCCTTTCTAAAAAGGGACAGTTTGACCAGACCGTATTACAATTAAACCGTTAGACACGTCCCCGCAGCCCAAAAACAAATTCGGGAATAAAGTCCAATGTGAGATGGTATTCGAGAATTATCTTCTAAAATAAAAATAGTTCTGGGCTTGGCACATTGCAAATATTTATTTAAGACACCGCCGCACCTTGCTCCTCCATGGGGTCACTTGCTCAAAACAAATTGGTATAGAGTTAGGCTCTTCCACAGCCCCACCTCCGCGCTCTCCATGTGCCAATCTGAGTGAGCGAGTGACCTGAGTCCCAGCACTAATTTGTAGAAATGCGCGACGCATTTTCCCCTATTAATTTGCGCAGCGCCGCCCTGGCGAGCGAGTGTGAAAATGCATTGAGGAAGTAGACGGCTACAGAGATATAAAGGAGCCCTAGCGGAGTGAATCGAAGGCAGAGAGTGCTCCTGGTCGTCAGGTTGGGGAGCCGTCTTTGGTTGTGCAGTGCCTTTTGTTTGCGAGGCTCAAGACCTCAACATCTTACCACACTGCAGGACTACCTTTATTGTCACATTCTCACCTTGTAATATAGTCATTATAGTCGACCCCTTTCTGGAATGAATATATATAATTTAGATGAGTTAACGCGGCTTTGGCACTCAGCAACTCTTTTGCTGCATTTAGCCGTGAAAATATACTAGATGTTGGGGAGCTGCTCCTAGTAGAACTAGTCTAGACGAGGAAATGAGGCTATATCGACATATGGCGAAATGCTGTCACTTTCCCCTGGCGGAGGGTATCGCAGTCAGTGAGTGGTGTGGCTTCACGGATCGGTGACTACCGCTCACCCATATTCACACACAGACACCATGCCTCTCTTAGCCCCACCCTGCCCTCTTTCTGCCCCCCCCCCCCCCCCGTATCCTCCTTCACGACCCCTTCCATCTCCCTACCCCCCCCCCCCAACCCCCGCCCCATGCTGTTCCCGCTGCCGCCCTTGTTGCTGGTGACAAAAAAGCACAAGCTCTTCGGTATATATACCGACTTTACCTTTCACTGGGTGGGTAAACCGGAAACTCGGAGCCGACCACTCGACGTGTCTGTTTGTTGTGTTATGTCAACGTACCCGTGGCTTGTCCAACCCTTCTCAAACGTATGCAATAACCTGGGATCCGATGTTTATGTCACGCCTCGCTATAGATATACTACGTTCTCATTCGGTTCCGCTGAGGGCAGAACCTTGCTGGGTGTGGCGTGGCGTGGACACTTGACTGGCACCCCATCGACACAGAGGATATATATGCATTCAGGACCATATGAGGTGTCCGTTCCATTGAGGCTGTCACTACACCTATGTCGCCGCCTAGGCCTATATACCGTTTGTATATAAATGAGGTAAATATACGTATACATGTATATACATACGCAGGTTATAGCCGGTGTGGTATGCCCGCCATGCGGAGAATAATTGTATCCATCATAATGTCACCGCCCGGACACACGTTGCCGGACGCAGAGGGTCTAAATATCGTGCATTTTATATACGCGGGGGACAACTGCGCATTGGGGAGGGAGGAGGGGGGAGGGGGGCGGTGAGTTCCGCAAGTTAAAGCCAGCACAAAAATCAAGGCGTAGGTTGTCTCAGAGACCTTATATGCAGTGCTGTTGTATCCTTGTGAGCTTGACTCTTGACTCTCGGACAAGGCGAGTCCGGAGAGCCGAGAGTTGGGGTGTATAGATATGGTTTATCAGTGTGCGCCCCCCCCCCCCACACACACACACCGGGTAGGCCAAGACTACTTATATTCTTACCTCGTGGGCGCTGCAACGCCTACATGTGTCTCCATATGACCGGCCAGTATGTATACCGACTTGATGTACGACACGGTCCAAGGCACATCTAACTCCCAACATCGTATTTATATCAACAATATGATTTTGATATCGTCCCCGTTGACTGTGTCCTGTTCATCTTCGACTGTCGACACTGGCTTGTTGCAGTCTGACTGTGGACACTGGTTTGTTGACGTCCGACTGTGGACACTGGTTTGTTGACGGCCAACTGTGAATACTGGCTGGTTGACATCCGACTGTGGAGATTGGTTTGTTGAAGTCCGACTGTGGACACTGGCTTGTTGACATCCGACTGTGGACATTGGTTTTTTGAAGTCCGACTGTGGACACTGGTTTGTTGACGTCCGACTGTGGTCACTGGTTTGTTGAAGTCCGAGTGTGGAAACTGGTTTTTTGAAGTCCGATTGTGGACACTGGTTTGTTACAGTCCGACTGTGGACACTGGTTTGTTACAGTCCAACTGGGGACACTGGTTTGTTGACTCCGACTGTGGACACTGGTTTGGTGACGTTCGACTGTGGACATTGGTTTGTTGACATTCGACTGTGGACACTGGTTTGTTGACGCCCGACTGTGAACACCGGTTTGCTGACGTCCGACTGTGGACACTGGTTTCTTGAAGTCTGACTGTGGACACTAGTTTCTTGAAATCTAACTGTGTACATTGGTTTGTTACAGTCCGACTGTGGACACTGGTTTGTTATAGTCTAACTGTGGACACTGGTTTGTTGACCTTCGACTGTGGACATTGGTTTGTTGACGTCCGACTGTTGATGTTGGTTTGTTGACATCCGACTGTGGACATTGGTTTGTTGACGTCCGACTGTGGACATTGGTTTGTTGACGTCCGACTGTTGATGTTAGTTTGTTGAAGTCCGACTGTGGACACTGGTTTGTTGACGTCCGACTGTGGACACTGGGTTGTTGGCGTCCGACTGTGGACAATGGTTTGCTGACGTCCGACAGTGGACATTGGTTTGTTGACGTCCGACTGTGGACACTGGTTTGTTGAAGTCCGACTGTGACAACTGGTTTTTTGAAGTCCGACTGTGGACACTGGTTTTTTGAAGTCCGATTGTGGACACTGGTTTGTTACTGTCCGACTGTGGACACTGGTTTGTTACAGTCCAACTGGGGACACTGGTTTGTTGACTCCGACTGTGGACACTGGTTTGGTGACGTTCGACTGTGGACATTGGTTTGTTGACATCCGACTGTGGACACTGGTTTGTTGACGTCCGACTGTGAACACCGGTTTGCTGACGTCCGACTGTGGACACTGGTTTCTTGAAATCTGACTGTGTACATTGGTTTGTTACAGTCCGACTGTGGACACTGGTTTGTTATAGTCTAACTGTGGACACTGGTTTGTTGACCTTCGACTGTGGACATTGGTTTGTTGGCGTCCGACTGTTGATGTTGGTTTGTTGACATCCGACTGTGGACATTGGTTTGTTGACGTCCGACTGTGGACATTGGTTTGTTGACGTCCGACTGTTGATGTTAGTTTGTTGAAGTCCGACTGTGGACACTGGGTTGTTGACGTCCGACTGTGGACACTGGGTTGTTGGCGTCCGACTGTGGACAATGGTTTGCTGACGTCCGACAGTGGACATTGGTTTGTTGAAGTCCGACCGTGGATGTTGGTTTGTTGACGTCCGACTGTGGACACTGGTTTGTTGACGTCCGACTGTGGAAACTGGTTTGTTGACGTCCGACTGTGGATGTTGGTTTGTTGAAGATTGACTGTGGACACTGGTTTGTTGACGTCCGACTGTGGACACTGGTTTGTTGACGTCCGACTGTGGACACTGGTGTGTTGAAGTCCGACCGTGGACACTGGTATCTTGAAGTCTGTCTGTGGACACAGGTTTGTTGACGTCCGACTGTGGACACTGGTTTGTTGAAGTCTGACTGTGGACACTAGCTTGTTGATATCCGACTGTGGACGCTGGTTTCTTGAAGTCTGACTGTGGACACTAGTTTCTTGAAGTCTGACTGTGTACATTGGTTTGTTACAGTCCGACTGTGGACACTGGTTTGTTGAAGTCTGACTGTGGACACTAGCTTGTTGACATCCGACTGTGGACGCTGGTTTCTTGAAGTCTGACTGTGGACACTAGTTTCTTGAAGTCTGACTGTGTACATTGGTTTGTTACAGTCCGACTGTGGACACTGGTTTGTTGACGTCCGACTGTGGACACTGGTTTGTTGACGTCCGACTTTAATATATATCGGTGTAACATCCGACCTCGTGGGTTCGAGAATGCCGGCTCACGGCCGGGGACACTTGTGGGACAAGATGCTCTTGATATGCGTACCAAGCGTAAGATGATTCCTGCTTATACCCACTAAGCAGAAACCACATTTGCAACCCCTCCCCACTCCCACCCTCACACCCACCCCCGACACACACCCACACTTGACTTATAAAGCGGGGCTGTGTTTTCCTCTAAATGTATTTTAAAAAGGGACATGGACTCGTACGGAATGCCCCCATCTATCCCCCCTCTTCCCATCTAACGACCCTGTTACTATTACTATAATAATATATACCCCCCTCCCCTCCCACTACCCCGACTACGATCCGATAGGTCTGATTGTAATTGACCGAAGGACTCGACCCAACACTTGAAAATCTGTATTACCGTACATATTGACACTGCTTATCAGAGTTACCTCTTGACTATTAAGTGACCGGCATGTCCGATAAGAGGAGGGGGGTGGGGGTGTCTGTCCACTTGAGAGTTTTGCTTTAAAAACATGACCTGACTTTTTGCTGCTGTCCTGGGGATGAGCGGAACACCTCCGAGATACTCATCGCGTTATAAATCCTGTGCCACGACGATATGTCTCTCCGACAATTAACCTGTCCCTTGTCAGATTGTCACGCACGACAAAATTATGAATGGGCTCAGAGATAGTGTGGCTTTTTGCTTTTCCATGGATATGTTATGTAATCAGCTTCATCGCGTATATATATATAATATATTCTTATAAATATAAATGTACATACATCTATATATCGCCACCAATCCGCTAATGGCGCGACTTGGCTCACTCTGCCGCCTCCACCGGTGACCTTTAGAGCCACGTTGATGGTCCTGCTGAGGTCCTGCCATCGCCATGATCAGATGAGTGGAGCTCCGAGCCCAATGCTTCGTTCCCCGCGGTCAAGGCATTCAGTGGCTAGCGACACTGATACGGTCCGCCATAAAGCCCGCACACTGTGACAATCGCAGGAAGCTGACGGTTGCAGGAAATCATCTTTTCTTCTGGTGACCAGCAGGCCAGACAGCTATTGGCCAGACCGGTTTACCAGCTATTGGCCATAGACCGATGTGCCAGCTATTGACTATAGACTGATGTGCCAGCTAATGGCCATAGACCGATGTGCCAGCTATTGGCCATAGACCGGTGTGCCAGCTATTGGCCACAGACCGATGTGCCAGCTATTGACCATAGACCGGTGTGCCAGCTATTGGCCATAGACCGATGTGCCAGCTATTTGCCATAGACCGGTGTGCCAGCTATTGGCCATAGACTGATGTGCCAGCTATTGACCATAGACCGATGTGCCAGCTATTGGCCATAGACCGGTGTGCCAGCTATTGACCATAGCCGATGTGCCAGCTATTGGCCATAGACCGATGTGCCAGCTATTGGCCATAGACCGATGTGCCAGCTATTGGCCATAGACCGATGTGCCAGCTATTGGCCATAGACCGATGTGCCAGCTATTGGCCATAGACCGGTGTGCCAGCTACTGACCATAGACCGGTGTGCCAGCTATTGGCCATAGACCGGTGTGCCAGCTATTGACCATAGACCGGTGTGCCAGCTATTGGCCATAGACCGATGTGCCAGCTATTGGCCATAGACCGATGTGCCAGCTATTGGCCATGGACCGGTGTGCCAGCTATTGGCCATAGACCGGTGTGCCAGCTATTGGCCATAGACCGATATGCCAGCTATTGACCATAGACCGATGTGCCAGCTATTGGCCATAGACCGGTGTGCCAGCTACTGACCATAGACCGGTGTGCCAGCTATTGGCCATAGACCGGTGTGCCAGCTATTGGCCATAGACCGATGTGCCAGCTATTGGCCATAGACCGATGTGCCAGCTATTGGCCATAGACCGATGTGCCAGCTATTGGCCATAGACCGGTGTGCCAGCTACTGACCATAGACCGGTGTGCCAGCTATTGGCCATAGACCGGTGTGCCAGCTATTGCCCTTAGATTGACTTGCCATCTATCGGGCGTAGATCCACGTGTCAGCTGTTGGCCAATGACCAGCATACGAACTATTGTCCTTAGACCGATTTGCCAGCTATATGTCGTACACCCGTATGCCAGATACTGGCCGTCATCCCTGGGCCAGCTCATGTGGACTAATAACCATAGCCTAGCAGTGGTAGCTAAGGTAAGTGCAAGAACCAACATGGCCGCCTAAGAACAAACTGGGAGTAGTTTAAGATGTGCTTGTATTAAGTAATAACTTTTTAAACATTTTATAAATTTACTACTAATACTACTACTACTATTATTACTACTACTACTACTACTACTATTACTACTACTACTACTACTACTAGTACTACTACTACTAGTACTACTACTACTATTACTACTACTACTACTAGTACTACTACTACTATTACTACTACTACTACTACTAGTACTACTACTACTACTACTATTACTACTATTACTACTACTACTACTACTACTATTACTACTACTACTACCACTACTACTACTACTACTAGTACTACTACTACTATTACTACTACTACTATTACTACTACTACTACTAGTACTACTACTAGTACTAGTACTACTAGTACTACTACTACTACTACTACTATTACTACTACTAGTACTACTACTACTATTATTACTACTATTACTACTACTAGTACTACTACTACTACGGTACTACTACTACTACCATTGTCTGTTGTGTTGTGTTGTCTCTTTCTTAAACCCTTACGTGACATTTATCATCCTAGAATATACTGGATGAACCCAGAATTCGCACTATTTATAGAATTAATGAGTACAAAGAGCATTGATGAGCCGCGGCAACTTGCGTGCAATATGGGCCGATGGCCTTATATACGTCAATAACCCAACCAACCAGCCAACTATTACAACAAATATAGATTTTTAATCTGACTGGGGTAACTCAAGCTCGGGGGAGGTGAATGTATGTATGTTTTGGAGTACTTTTGACGAAGCGACAGAAGGGGTTTGAGATTTCCGGTGTATGAGACGCCAGACATCTCAAGAGGCGTTTGATTGGTTCACTCCTGGCGTCAGGTTATCGCCCAGTTAAACATGACACAGCAGAAACGGGGAGCATTTGCAGTGATACTCAATGTGATGTCATCTCCCAAATTATGTATTTAAATATTGAATCTATTTCTGGACACTATATTTATAATAGGCAATATTGGGATATTATTCCTGCTCACCGTGTCGGGTAGATGGATATGCTATTGTTTTCCGCATACTGCTGCGCATCCTCAGCGATATATGACGTTCCTATTGGTGGTGTTTCAGGAGTATACGGCGTCATTGGTTAGACATAAGTACTTAGGCGTAACTCTTAAGATGTATATATGCACAAGAAGGAAGGAAGCTCTTCGATAAGTGTGTTATGATATATAGTTCACTGACGTTCGTGATATGTTGTCGATTTCTGCTCATCAGCGAGGGAACTCGAGTAAAATTACATTTTATTATTAAACTAATTAAAGGAAAACGCTTGAGTACTATTCCAATTCCTGGAAGATAAAAGATCTTTCACCTGGAAATAGTTTTATCGCTATGTGATTGCTGAGTCATTGTATTACACAACTCACTATAATTGTAACATGGCAACAGACAATCGACTTTTTCTGAAGAGAATGGCGTGTTCTTAATGTCATACATAGCTTATTACTTTATTTGGTTGCTCTTTCAGTCACGGCAAAAGATGTGAGACGCTACCTGAGCCCCACGGCGACGCCGCTTCTGTCACGTGACGTCCTCTCAATCGTCTTTCGACCCGAGAATCGTTGAAAGTGTGCATAGGGCCGTCGGCTATAATCAACTAATTCAGCCTCCCACCTGGGAGGGTGCGGGAGAGGGTGCGAGTGCTGGTGAGGGTGTGGGGAGGCAGGGGTCGCCATGTGGTCCAGGCTGAGGGGGCGGGGGGCGTCTGTTGCACGCGCTGCGGCGGCTCCTCCAGTGGAAGGGGGCGGGCACCCGTTGGACAGCCTTCATAACAGCCACGCCGGCACGCCCTCTAGCGGGGAGACTCAACTCAACCCTTTACTCGAATCGACGATCGACAAGACGAAGAAAACTAAGAAGACAAAAACGAAGACATCCGCTGCAGCCGTATTGCGAGGAACTTCGGCCATGGGGCCACGGGATATAAAAGTGGAGGGTGTGGTTGATACGGGAACCACGGGAAACAATAACAGGACGACCAATGTGGAGTACAGCGGGGCAGTGTGTCTCATGCAGGACAACCCGCTCAGGGTACTCAAGGTAAGGCAACCGCCACTTCACCGGTCACTTAGCTACGCAGCGGTTACGCAAGTGCTAGTGCCACTATTTATTAGATCAAAGTTAACTTTGTTTATGGAAGATACACAAATAATACTATTTCACGAATCGCTACAACCCCTTTGTCAAAGTAGCGAAACGGAGGTCCTGCGGGTTTATTTCTGCCAGCCGCCTGCCTTGAACTGGGAATGAGGAAAATAATTCTTCGTGAACTGGGAATGGGGTATTAGCCGACCGCCGTGATCAAGGATTTTTTTATTAATCATGAACTATGAATTTTCATCTTAAATAACCGTGAATCGGGAAATCGTCAATTTAGTATCATGTATCCGCCCTTCCATTGTATGTGGGAATTCTTCTTTTAATTCATCGTGATCTAGGACATGACCCCACTTGCACCTCCCCCCCCCCCCCCCCCCCATTCGTAACCCGGGTATATCCTTCAGATAAACCGAATATACGCACATTATGCAGCGGTGTAACTCCTTACTACTTTTACCCGTGTCGGGTGCACGCGTACTCATTCGGCATGCCGATCGTGTCCCCTTCCAAATAGACATAGACCAAATAGACGTTTGGGGGAAGATGGCGACTGATTGAACAGTGACAGACTAGGCTAGTTCCGTTGCCCCTAAATGAACCGGACATGATCGGTGTGAACATTTCATTGGCACGCCCGGAAGAGCCTTGCCACAAGGTGGAGACGCCCATTGACTTGATGCAGTTTGCTCATTTCACTCGACCGCTTGCCCTCTATCCCAACTGTAGGTGTTTTAGGCCGTATATATATGCACCTATATTAGAGCTTAAACCGGGCCCAGAGACCTCCTGGGGACAACGGCATGACGCCCCAGACGCCGCAGGGCGCGAACCCATGACCTGTTGAGTTCCGTACAGCTCAGCGGGCTGAGCTAGCGAGGCGGGCTGCACCCCAATCCATATGGGTCGGTAGTATATTCAGGACGTTTTAAACACTTTTGGTCATATCGCGTCAATGGGAGAAGGAAGGGAGAGTGGAGCCCTGTCCCCGGGGGTAACCCCCTACTCTTTGCGAAGAAAGACATAGGATCTTTATCCTGCGACCACACAGACATGCCGTTAGGCTCTTCGGTGACTAGAGCACTCAATGCGAGCGCTCTAACCCACTGAGCTATCGGGGCGGCCCCCCACTCAAAATGGGATATGGATGATAGGGGGAGATTTGTGACGCCAGTCTGTGACAAGGGTGAGGCAAAACAAGGCTTGATCGATTAGCTACTCTATGGATTACCCCTCGCTTACTCCGTGTCCAGCTGAGCGTGCTTCCTATTGTCACAGGAGAACATGTATGTGCTAAGCCATCCCAAGAGCCCGTAACAAACCTTTCACCGGTATTTTTTGATGCCGTGAAATAGCTCTGTGTGGGGTAACTCTCCCGACCGTGGAGGGAGGGACGGGAGGGTGACTGTGGGTATGCGTACGGTAAGGCACGGAGGGAGGGGCGGGCTGGGTTATCGGTCCTTTCATGACGCAAACTCGGCGTATGCATTATAGATTGATGTTTTGGGCCAATTCTGTACACACATGGGGTCATAAAACCAACCGGGGAAGGGAATCCGTGGGACAATGAGCTGAAAGGATGCATTACGCCTCCCCAGCCACATGTGGATGTGGAACCCGTAACCGGTTGTTGTGCAGCGGAAAACATTACCTTTCAATGATGTCTGGTCGCCCTTCCAGATGTCGCAAACTGTACAGATACGGCTATAATGACAACCATAGCTGATGGTAGGTACAGGTGAGAAGTACTCATCTCTGAAACTGACAAGCCAGTGACACGCTGCTTTGTTTGTCCGATTTGTTTGTCCGACATAACGCATGCGAAAGCGCCTTTTTTGCCACATGATTTAATAAAAGCAACAGTGACGTCATTGAATTATTGACAGCATGGATAGGTCCATTAACTTGGTTGGTTGGTTATTCAGGACGCTTTAACCACTTTTGGTCATATCGCGTCAATGGGAGAAGGAAGGGAGAGTGGAGCCATGTCCCCGGGGGTAATCCCCTACTCTTTACGAAGAAAGACCTGGGATCTTTATCCTGCGACCACACAGACATGGCCACAGCAGGGCTCGAACCACCGACCCACGTGCCGTTAGGCTCTCAGGTGACCAGAGCACTCAATGCGAGCGCTCCAGCCCACTGAGATGTCAGCCCCGGCCCCCTCCATTAACTTGGTCCAGCGATGCTGTATGAGGCATAACCCGCCAATATGATAATGGAGACCAGTGGTAACGCTCTATGGATCGTACAAGCGGGAGCATTGGCTTCCGTAACATGTATTCCATACAATCAGAATACAATCCTGATGAAAGCTGCAGAATCTAGGGTCAGGAATCAGCATGCTAAAAGTAATTACGGAGAGAAAATGTAGGTATTTTAAGCCACTTTTGTTGGCATGAAGAAAGGATTGGGGAGACAAACCTTCCGGGACAATAAAATCGGAAATAATATATGTAGGAACCAGGGCGCGAACCCGTGACCGTGTGTGTGTGTGCCGCTCAGCCCGCCGGCCAACTGAGTTTCGAGCGTTCTTAGTGTGTAGGGCATGCTTATCATGTTTACGGCTGTACAGGTGAATAATCATTACTGGATTAAGGCTGAGTAGAGGAGGTGACCTGTATGTATGATGAGGTGTGTGTCTCCTCTCACCCCTAGAACGCCGGCATTGATAGACCACCATATCCCCCTACAATTCTCCCTTGCAATTCAACAATAAGAAACATACTTCTTGTATGGATTAATATAGCCTCTGTCGTCCTAATTTTGCAATTGTAACTCAATATGTGCTATTCCACGACAATCGCGTGGGTCACAGGCACACGCACGTCTGGCTCAGAAAACAATAATGGAAGCGACAACTCAATGACTACAAAATGTTACTATCCCATCAATGGTATATTGGTAATGACAAAACTTAAAAGCAAATCGAATCGCGGTTTGTTTCCACGTCCAGATCTGCTTGCACCCTCTCCGGAGGGGGGGGGGGGTCCTTAATACAATGCTGGGAGGGGGGGGGGGGTCGCGGTAACCCCCCCCCCCATTTTCACCCCCAAAATCCGCTCGGTCGGGACGTTTTATCGCCTACATCCGCTCGGAGGGGATCTTTTGTCCCGGCAGCCCTCTCTATGGGGGTATCTTTCTAATCATAGATGTCCGCTCTCTCAGGCATCAAGGCATCAGAGGACCCCCCCCCCCCCCCACCAGATGTGTATAATAGTGCACCCCCCCCCCCCCGAGGCCTGCACCAGACGGTATCTGCTCGTCGCACTGTTGCAATATTGTTACCAAATAGCCCATTAGATGGGAAGCATAATTCTTCCGCTTAGTGCGAAAAGGCTCACCAGATGGCGCGCCGTCCTATATGTGTGTTGTGCTAACCAGTACCGTTTGTCGGGATTGGGCGACAGCAGCGGGATTGACTTTTTCTCATGTGTGTAAACCACTACCCATAGTTGTTTCCCATTAAACCAACATTTGTACAGTTCGAACAGATTTGTACTGATTTTGCTGTTTCTCCCTCTATGCGTGATGAATGCCGAGATAAAATTAAGTCTTTTGCCGCAAACCTCTCCAGAAAGGCCCTGTGCCACCCGCATATCGCTCTATCGACAACGAGGCCGTCACAGAAATTCAGGGCCTGCCCACGGGAAACAAATGAGATGTTATCAGTTGACCCAATAAACTCTGGGACTTTCCGTTTCCGCCAAGTACCCAGAGATGCATGGAATGTGAAAGGTCGACGCTTTTCAAGCTCTAAAGGCACGCGAATATATGACAACTATTTCCCCCACCCCTGTTTTCCAGGGAGCCGCCGCGGTAAACATCGTGATTCAGACCAACAAGCGCAGGTTCGAACTCCCCGTGAGGGTCATGGCATGTACCTGGGGCATGCCTCATTCATGACATTCTTCCATTGCGAAGGTAGAGGGTCTCGGAGAGTAACCCCTTACTCTTTGGGAAAACATGGGCTCTTTACCTTACATAAACATATATATTTGCGTATATGGGATTCGAACCACGCACCGGCCTAGCAGAGCACATCGACTGCATGCGGGACACGCTACCCGCTAGACCCCAGGGGTAACCCCCCCCCCCGTGTAATTAGGGAGGGGGTTCAAGGGTAGGGGCCGGCACCCGCCGACTGGGCCAGTCTAGCAGAGCTCATTCGAATAGAGGTAAGGAACGAAGTAAAATGTGGATGACTCTAAATTTCAACGGTTCCCGCGATCGATATAAATGCAAGGAACGTAGCGGAAAATCTAGGTTTGAGAATTGAATAGACATATAGAAGTATGAGACATCATGCACAGGATGGTAGCCTACATCATGCACATGATGATAGCCTACATCATGCACAGGACATGGGCGTAGGAAGATTGTTGCGATTGGGGGGGCACAACCAATACGTACCAGGCCCTATATATTACCTTTATCGTGAGGTTTCAGGGGCGGATCTAGGAATTTGCCAAGGGGGGGTTGCTCTCTGAAAACTTGCGACCAGGGGGAGGGGGGGTGCTCTATGAAAATCATGCGACCGGGGGGGGGGTCGGTCAAGCGGACATTAACAGCATTGTCTGTTCAGGTTCATGTGAATTATTGTGGGGGGGGCACAAAGATACCTGTGCCCCCCCCCCAATATTTTGTTAGGGTGGGCACGTGCCCCGGATGCTCCCCCCGGTTCCTTCGCCTATGCAGGATGACTCGTCACTTTCTGGCGCCGCGAATGTGTCTCTGTCAGCGCTCTGTCCCTGAAAATGAGGTTTCCAGAAACATCGACGGACCTCGCGAAGTAACACGTCCAGTGAGTGGTGACTTAAATTAGCTGCTTAGTCACATGCCCACGGGAGTGACACAGCGGATTCCTAAATATTCCGACAATCATACGGGGATGACAATGGCACCGTGTTCTGTTGTAGACAGCGGGGAGAGGAAATATTTGACTATATTTACACATTACTTACCGCCCACAGATTGAAAATCGAGGGGAAAACTGCAGAGTCACGGGCGCTGATGATCTAATATTTGTACAGCAGCCATTAGCTATGGGCCACACGTCAGGGTTCAGCCCTCCCTCTGCTCTCAGCCCACGTGATTCTTAATGGCTTCCGTAGCTTCAAACAAAGTGGGAGAGCTTTTGTTTAACCAACCAGTCCGCGGGTAATGATTGTCTCCATCGACTTTTGGCTCTTGACCCCAGCTATAGCGATGTCAAGGCGAGATTTAGTGTCGACAAGCCATTGGCACGGCAATCAGCGATTGTAAACCGGGTTCTTTGCAGGCACAAATGTTTACTTCGTATTCATCGGGCTCATTAGGCCTCCCGAGGCCTGATTTGATTTCGGCAGGCAGGGCGAAGTGATTTACAGGTTGCCATGGTTAAATGGTAACGGATGTAAAGGGGTAGGGTCAGGGGGGTAGGGGAGGGGGAGGCTTGGCGGGGGGGGGGCGGTGAATGGTTACAAGCCAGGCGGGGGGGGGGGGCAGGTGGCGGCACTTAAATACCGTGCAACAAAGCTACCCCCTCGTGGCTGCCTCTGCCTCCCCCCTCCATCCACTCTCCACAGGCCCACTACCCTCCTCCCTCACCCCCCCCCCTTCCCAGCTATTATCCCGCCATTAATTATGCAGGACGTTGTGGCTTTCAGGGGTTAGGCATGCGACCCTTATATAATGAATGTCCCATATATCTATACATACATGTATAATACATCTAGGGGGATGACCGCGGTCATAGTAATTGCCACGGGTATAAAGCTCCTGGCACGGTTCCCAGAAGGGCATGTTTGGCCCAAGCAAAGTTCTCATTCGGACTCCAAAAGAGCGGAAATGGCTTCGACAATCCGTCGCCTCATTGCATTCATTCTACGTGTTGGGCCGTCACGTATAGAAATCAGTGTCCGCATGAAGCGAGTGAAAGACAGAAATAGGTCGGACGTATAAAACCTGCAGGCCAGTTGGTTTCCGCACCAGAAAGGTCGAAGGCCGACTTACTGACGCATTGGTTTCACCGCGAGAGGCTGACAATTGCAGATCGTTTTCTGTTCAAAAACGGGACTTATATTGCATTTTTATATTTATTTTTACAAAGTAGCGCATCACAACTTTTTAAATATAGCGCAAAGGTTGCTACCGGAAGCTAAATGAAACATTGTTGCGACTCATCGTCGCCACGCTAACCGCCAATCGGCGACTTGGATATATTCGCTGCGGGACATCTCTTTACGGAGTACCTCTTGCCCGCGGGAGTCAGTGCCAGCCGTCCATCCAGCCATCCATAGAGCTATCTATAGCCGTGCCTGTCCCGACCTTGCTTGACGGCTACCGCACACACTTGGTGGCCTTTAGCCCGGGCACATAGGGCTGTGGTCAGTGCGGCCCTCTACTCCACAAGACCGCTACGGCTGCGAGGACCTTGGGGACCCACTAGAGAGGAGGGCCGCTCTCACGCCTCCCGGCCGTGTCATGAAGCTAAGGCCGACCCACGAGAAGCCCGGACCCAACACCCTCACCCCAACCGACTCCAGTGTCACCACAGACGAAGAGGATGACGTGTGGCTCACGGTAGAACAAATAATTGATTAGAACCATCCAAAATGGGTGTTCAAACTTAAATGTAACCGTGTTTTTGATGTTTATCCTTGCGACAAAGTTGTTCGTTGTACCTTTATCTCTTGACATTACAAGAGAATGTTTTTAAAGATGAGATCTATATTGCTAGCAATTTGGAGATCACATTTCGGAAATGAAATTTTCCTCTGATTTATTCCCTAATATTTATTGAGAATTAACGTTATAATTAGAAATCGGACAAATAATACAATCCAATATGAACCAAAATAGGTTTGAGTCGCCAAGTCGACAAGACTTAACATGCCGACTGAAGGCAGGGGTGGATCTAGGAATTTGCAAAGGGGGGAGGGGGATACTCTCTGAAAGATTTCGACCGGGGAGGGGGGCGGCGGGTGCTAAGAGAACACGACTTTTACACTGTCTGTTCAGGTTCCCAATTTCGCCCCCCCCCCACCCCCTAGATCCGTCCACGGGAGGAACTGCTATTTAACATTCCTATCTTGAATGAATTGGTCTGTATTTGGCTGATCCACGGCAACCACGCTCTAGCGGGGCTCCATAAGCTTCGTTGATTGCCGTGTCTGTCCGTTTGTTTTTCTATTTTGTCCTTGACTTGACCTTCCCGACCCTGCGCGTGTTCATTTATAAAGCGCGACGCACCGCTGTACGATAATATTTATACACCCGTGTCAGGCGTGCGGCGTGTTTAGCGTACTATGATGTTATCTCAGAGCGACGTCTGTCTGTGTGTCTGTCTCTCCCACAACCACGGCCACACCGCCCTAAACACGCCAGACGTTTGTTGGCAATGGTGGACGGAGCCCCCATCCCGACTATAAATTGTGCCTTCCCACAGGTACATCTCCCATCTATGAGGAACATGAAATAGTCTGTCATACGTTGCTTTGTATCTGTTGACGTCGTATTTGATGAGATGTGGATTATTTAAAATGTTTTGTCACATTGTCACAGAAAGTGTCGCTTTCTTTGATCTCCTGTACCTAGTTTACATGTAGCACGTTGTTATCAGCTACACACCAAAGTTAGTTTGCTGCTTTCTTACTTTTTACATTCGTTTTTCTTCAATTTGTATATTCTCTTGAAAGCTGCCACATATGAAATATGTTTAATAATTCACAAATAGTGATGCCAATTTTATCTCCCGCGTCGTAATCTCACAAAATAACCTTGTCTGCTAACAAAGAACCTTCATAACCACACCTAACAAAACTGAAACTATAGCTATTCCTTATGTGGCACATTCCACACTTTTCCTACAATAATTAACTATTCTTTGATTTGGACACCGGAACCGGAAGCGCGTGCTCGACCATCAGGAGAGACCACGGCCCTTCCGGTTCCGGTATAATCCTACACTTAACACTCTCCACGATAGGGGGTGACACAGAAGCGTCATTAACACCATCGTCCATTAGCTGCGCGTTAATAACCAATGATGTTTTTCTTTGGCCTGCACAGCTGGCGGCGCGGGGCAAGGTGGAAGAGATGGAGAAGCTGTTGTACGCTGACCCCAGCCGGCTGAAGGTGGTGGACGGGCGGGGGCGGGGGGCCCTGCACCACGCCGCCGCCCAGGGACAGCTTCTAGCCATCGACTTCATCCTCGGGGTCGGCACAGGTTAGTTAGTTCCGCCCTCCGCCGGCAGAGGCGCCGGGGGTGGGCGCTAACGGACGTGACGTCACGCGTGGCTTGGTTCTGCAACAGTATATACAAATGCGTTACACCGTCGATTCACTCGCAATTGTAAACAATTGTAGAGACATAATTATCAATGTCATTGTGTGACAAAATCTAGTCTTTAGAACACCTATTTCAAGTTTTGCGGTTTCAATTGTCTGATCGTATAATTAATGATCGTCTGATTGTCTGATTCAGCACAATCAGAATAATTACATTACACCAGAATAATTACATTACACCAAAATAATTACATTACACCAGAATAATTACATTACACCAAAATAATTACATTACACCAGAATAACTATATTACACCAGAATAATTACATTACACCAAAATAATTACATTACACCAAAATAATTACATTACCCCAGAATAATTACATTACACCAGAACAATTACATTACACCAGAATAATTACATTACACCAGAATAATTACATTACACCAAAATAATTACATTACACCAGAATAATTACATTACACCAGTGGTCACTAAAAGCTTGCGACCGGCGGGGGGCGGGTCCACGCCTCAGATTGCCTAGATTTTGCATTGAAAAACGGCATTCTTCCTCAAAAAAAGGGGGGGGGGGCGGGTCCAGACCAGACCCCCTGGACCCCCCCACCCCCTGGATCCGCCATTGCCTTCATCCCTAAATATAATTCTCTAGGCCTGGTCTTTCGTCCCCATGTGACATCGAATCTAAGGCCACGCAGTGCGGCCCTTATCATCTATCCAGTTATCGATTGCGACCCACGTTTGGTCACGCCTGAGTGCCTTTTGAAGTGAACCCCCTCAAGGCTGCTGAGGGTGAGGCTGTGACGTCACAGGTATCATCTGGTCGCACTCTCAGCACTTGGTGATTGGCTTGTTTGCACCACAAACAAAGCGCCACAAAGAAATCTTGTTGAACCGTTCTGCACCCACGCAATTTATTCATTACTGATTATTATTTTTCTAATAAAGTGTTATTTTATTTTTTATTAATTGTTTAAATAAAGGATTCGACAGCGCTAGGTGGGATCCGCGCTGTTTAAAAAGGGGTAAATGGGAGGGGGTTCCTATGGAATTAATGCGGTAGAAGAAAGTATCTCGCGACTAGGAGTGGGTCGAGGATTGCACTGCAGAATTCGCCACAGGGCTTCGAAAAACTTGACGACAAGAGGGTCGGAGGGTCAATAGAAATGCGCCAAAACGGGTGAAAGGGTCGTGATTGCCCTAGTTGGGTGTCGCCAGGTATCGTTGATCAATTAAATTGGACGAAATAAGCCAGAAACAAACCGTCAGTGCATTTTACTCGCAAAACTGGTCATTCCGGAGTTCCGGAAGTGACGACATCATTCTCGCACTCGCCTGGCCGCACTCTTTGCCTTCGACTCACTCCGTTAGACTACACAGAAACTTATGTCTCTGTTGTCGCCTACGTCGTCAATGCATTTTACACTCGCTCGTCAGGGCGGCGCTGCGCAAATTGATAGGGAAAATGCGTCGCGCATTTCTACAAATTAGTGCTGGGACCCAGCCTAAGCCTAATAACACATGAAATCAGATGATGAAAGGAAGGAGTTCTTTCACAATTATAACTTTTTTTTGTAAGGGTACAAGATGTTTTTTGCTGTATTAAATACACAAAGCTCGTTATTTTTATGTTTTATTCTTGAAAATTATATTATTGCGAGAAATTACAGCTGATTTGACCATTTTTCAAGAATCTTGAAATTCGACAGCAGCGGTAAAAGCTAGCTTGCGTAGCGCCACCGTGCGGGGAGCTTGGCTTGGCCATAGTGAGGTCCATTGTGACATCAGGTCCGGGTTAAACTGCGCTCGGCGACTGATTACTCTCTGAACACTTTTGACTTTACTTCGTGCTCGTGTGTCAATAGATATTGGTATTACTTCGTGTGCTGGATGGGTATAATCTCCAGCACAAATCTCTTATAGTACCCCAAAAGCTCGGTCAGAGAATTGCGCTGATATAAACATCGCACTAGAACCAACTGACGCAGGTATCGCAGTGTCCCACCTCTAGTTTGCACGGCTTGGCCCACCCGCTCCGCCACCCTTCACGCACCTTTGGGTCGACCACCCCCCCCCCCCTCACCCAACTCCGGACAGCATATGTGAAGATTTCATCATCTCCTGTGTTATGAACGTCTTATCAATCATCCATGACCAGGTGATAAGTTATTGGTGCTGGTGTCCGTGCAGCAAAATGCCAGTGCCTGCTGCCTACATTACTGCCACAATAGCTAGCTACGCGCTGCTTGCTCGCGAGGTGTAGACCAACTCCCGAAAGACAATGACTGTCTCTGCCGATTAAGAAGACTGATTAAAACTAATCACATCTCGGTCTCCATTTATCACTATGCAGTCGTTCTTCATTGAGGGATGAGGGGAGGGGAGGGGAGGGGAGGGGGCAGTGGGCTTTGGGGTGAGGTCAACCACAACATGGTGAAGGTCACATAATGACAAGTCGCTTTCATGGCGTCTCGTTTTCCTGACGACGGCGGGGAGCAATCTAACGGTAGAGGGCGCTTAGCGTCCACCGCGGTGTGGACCCTCATTCGCGACTTATACCCCCGGCGTGGTGAGCAACCGCGGAGAAGCCCTCTACAATCTCTCAGGATTACCATTCAGGACATCCATGGCGCCGGGGGGCTCCTAGTAAACAGGGTCCGTTTTTTTTGCAGTTATTCCGACGTCCTGTTAAACAAGAATCGATTCGACCTCCCTCATTACGCTGTTTGCTTTGCTCCGCCCCCCCCTCCCCCCCCCCCCCCCCCCCCACCAAAGGACGAAAGCATTGCGTTTTGACTGATGAGAAATTGGGTCCGGGGTGTATAGAAGGAAGGGGGGGGGGGCTACGGCAGGTAAAGGAGAGTGATGGAGGTGGAGGGACAGGGGGGGGGGAGGTGCGAGTCTGCCCCCCCCCCCCAAAGGCCAGACTTATTGCGTTTTGACTGATGAGCGATTGGGTGCGGGGTGTGTGTAGAAGGGAGGGGGGGGGGCAATGGCAGATAAATGAGTGGTGGAGGGACGGGGAGGGGGGGGGAGGTGCCAGCATGGACGGTTGCAGCCACACTGTGTTTCTCTACTGTGCATACCTTTAAGATAGCTAACTGAGCTTCTAGTCGTGGTAATGCCCTGGTGCCATACAGACAAACCAGTTTTGAGTAAATTGTTCCTTTATATAATGTGGTGGGGGGGGGGCGGGGGTAGGACTGGCATCGCCTTAACCCTGAAACATGGCTCTTGCTCATCCTCCCTTTTACTGTCGAAGATCACATAATTCCAAATATGGGTTTAGTTTATTTCCACACACAATGCTTTTTAATATTATTTACTAACATCGATTAGAGGACATCCAGCCAATCGCCGTTTCAGCTTTCGAAAAGATAAAAGGAAATCAGCCCAACGTGTCAACAATTTATGGGATTATCTTCCTTTCCTCGATGATCTCAGATATTAACATTGGGGCCAGAGCGTTAAGTTGGTCTACATAAGACATTGATCAGAACTCTTCCCTCCCTGAATATTTCTTGTAGTAATTACTGTTGTACTTGATTGGAGAAGGTATAGACATGGAAGCAAATCGTAGCCTTTCTTCTCCCAGTCACATATCACCATATCACCAGTACACTGTATTCGTGTTACTGATAGATAGACCCAGTAATGTAAATAACTATCTGCCAATCAAGACGCGATGTTTATTGTCTCCCGGGGCCAACTATCGGACAGACTGTGAGATGAGTTGTTAACAAACGCAACAAACGATGGACGAAATCGCAATTCCTCAGTTGTCACTTCGTAATACAGGATGATCCTTTATTTGTTTAATGTTGATGACGAATTATATGTACCGAATAGTGTGTTGCTGCCCTTTTCTGACCTAGCCAATCAAAGTTATCCACATACGGACACATTGGGCGATTCCTTAACCACCTACCATCACTCTACAGAAATCGGCATCGATTTGAAGATTATCATTATTCGCAATTTTTTGAAATTAAGTATACAAAGGCCCTGTAAGACTAGAGACGCCAACGAACCATTTGACCTTTCGATGCTTGCCCTGTAGATATTGACATCAAGGACAACGATGGAGACACTGCTCTGCACCTGGCGGTCAGGGAGGGCCAGGTGAAGGTCGTGCAGCACCTGCTGACCAAGGGAGCCACCAGCTCAATGCTGAACGGGAAAAACATGGCGGCCATCCACCTGGCGGTCGACAGGGATAAGACAGATGTCCTCGAGGTCAGAATCCAAGCACCAACAGTCTCAGTCACTGATTTCCGGTAATCGAGTAGTTGGTTGGTTGTATATTAAGGCCGCTTTATCCACTTTTGGTCATATCGCGTCAATGGGAAAAGGAAGGGAGAGTGGAGCCATGTCCCCGTGGGTAACTTTTAGGATAAGTGGATCTTTATCCTGCGACCACACAGACATGGCCACAGCGGGGCGCGAACCACCGATCCACGTGCCGTTAGACTCCTGTAATTGAAGCTGTCTGTACAGAAAATGTCCATCCATAAACTATTCTGTATTAAAGTGTATTAACTGCATCATTTCCATGAGGCGACTTTGGATGTTTCTCAATAATGCTGTACAAGTAGTTTTAACGTTACCGGGCGAAAACGCCATCGGACACGGAGTTTAGTTTTAACTAATGTATAAAAGATTGGTACAAACTATTATTTAGTATATATATATTATTTATATATTAAACTGCAAATTAACGTCGAGACACATTATTTGCATTATTGCTTAAAAGATCTTAATGATGAAAGATACATTGTTCGTTTTGTCTCCAGCCTTACAATATAGCTCTTAAAATTGACGAGCACAACTTACGAGTATAGCTGAAATCGGCCCCTGTCCCCTTATCGCTGGTTAGTCACCTGCACGAAGACTGTCTTGTCCTTGCAGGCCATGCTGTCGTTTCCTGACGTCGATCCAAATGAGAAGGGCCTGAACGGAGACACCCCTCTACACCATGCTGCCTGGAACGACCGGGACCAGGCCGCCAGAATACTGGTAGGGGCGCTCTTCAATTTTGTAAATCCAGCCCCTGCTGACCTCCGGTGTCTAAATCTTATCTCCTGCTGACTGCCGGTTTCTAAATAAGTCCCTGTTGACTTCTGGTTTCTCATTCCGAACTCATGTCCTGCTTACTTCCGGTTTCTCAACCATATCCCTAGCTTAGTCCCGGTTTCTATAGATCATACCCTGCCGACTTCCGGTTTCTCACTCAAACTCGTCCCCTACATACTGCTACCGGTTTCTAAATGCCATCCGTGCTGACTTCCGGTTTTTTAAATCCCTTCTCTGCTGACTTCCGGTTTTTGGAGTCCGCTTTCCTATCCTGATTCCAACCCCCGTCACCTTTTGCTTTTATTAGTGATCATTGTCGCGTGTATAACGTTGTAATGAAACTAGGATGTAGACTTAAAGTCGACGAGACTTTAAAGTCCATCTCTTGGGGGGGTATTTGTTACTAAACCACTTCCAAATATACATTTCCCATTGGTTACTAAAGCCATTTATTAGATGCAATTATTTTACAATGTCTCTTATGCCATAAATATTAATATCTAAAGTCACCAAAATAAACTCAAGCAGCGAACGATCCATTTCCAAACCCCCGCCCAGAGTAAAGATTTGTGACGTCACAAGGTGAACCGGTTTGAGTGCGCCTCGCTCGCTTCGACTGCCCGCGCTGTTTGAATGAATGTACGTGCAGCAGGGAAGCTCTAACTTAGAGGTTTATTTCGGTTAACATTAACTCATGATGAACATTTGCCACATGTAGATCTAGATAGACCTAGATCTATGACATTAGAGGTGTGGCCTTGTTGGTTAGAGCAACATTCGTGACAATGACTCACAGACAGTTACTGAAAACAAACAGCTGCATGCAGTGGCCACTGCCACTGCCAGTGTGTTGCCAGCCTACGGGCTACGTTTCTTCCCAAAAATGGAAAGGGTGGGCTAGGCTACAGTAGGGGACGGGCCGTCTCGGGGACGTCCGTCCAATCGTAGACATACAATCTAGATCCAGGGTTAAATGTATGTACTAAAAGAAGTTCTTTATGCACATCAAAAGGAAGGGAAGGCGGCATTTATCGGCCTAGCCTAAAAAGCACGCAGCGTACTAATCTAGTCATACGATTCATCACGTACATTTTATAGTAATACTTGTGGAAACCCGAACGTTATGGTGTCCAGTTGAGACAAATAACTAAGTAGCTTTCACCAATTTGTCTGCTGGTCGCCCAATTAATATTTTATTTTATTATAAGACATATTTGTAGGTTTTTGATCTAGATCCCATGATATAATACGCATCACTTTTTATGAATGAGGCGTTCGCACTACTGTTTTGCGAAGGGCGTTTTGAGGTTTTCAACTTTTACAGTTCCTTAGCAATCTCCAGTCGATATGGCTCGAAGCGATACGTACGGCGGCATACCACATGCTCCGGTTGCCCGAATACCTCCACTTGTTCTTCTTCACCCTCACTATCATTAATTCCAAATAATCGCGCTGGCATGCATAGCTGCATCCCGATCGATGCGGAAGGACGATGGCCCTCCTATAGACGCCATGCTCAAAAGTCGCGTTTACCGTATTGCGCAACGAAACCGGTTCATCTTGTGACGTCCCGAATCAATGAAAAAGTTGCCCCTGTCTATCTTCTACTTTTTTGGGTAGGTCTGTGATAGAATGGCTAATATTGTTAATATTGGTTGCAAATAAATTCATTGCGTATGGAATTTCGTTAATATAGTGCAAATGGATCAAATATATGCAAAGTAACATAGGACATAAGAGATGGACGTTAAGACATCAGTTACTAATGTGCTATCCTGAACCTGGCTCAATTGCTGTGGTGCAAATTAACGAAACATCGCGTAGAAGGTAATTGGTACATATATATAAGTTTATATATATATGCAGATTCATGTTTTTGTGGAAATAAAAAATATAAAAAAGAAACATACCTATATGGATATCTTGTCTGACGTTGTCTATGACGTTGTGTCTCCCTGTTATCTCTCCGACAGCTGGAGCACAAGGCTACAATGTGTGCCAAGTGTCAGATCGGGCTGACGCCACTCCACGTGGCCGCGATGAACTCGGCCTCGCGAACCATGGAAACGCTGCTGCAATACGGTAAGTCAGACCTCTACAGATGACTTCTCATTAATTTAGGCTAAGATATGTAACACGGGATTGTCCCTAATCCTTTTCTCAATTTCCGGTGTAGATTTCCGCCACATGTTTTGTTCATACGTTAGCTATTGAAAAAAATGAGAGGGAATACCCAACGGGAAGCGCGATTTTACAAGTAGTGCATGACAACTTATCTTGAAGTAATGGAGGATGAATTACATTTCCTTATCGTTTGTCCGCTCTGTGATGGTATTCGATCTAAGTATTTTGGTTCCCAAACGGAAGACAGAGCCTACATTTTTACAGATTATGTCAAGTTCAGATGACTCAAATGTAACTAATTTGGCTGCCTTTGTGTATTCTGCATTTAAACATCAAACGGAATTAGTTCCACAGTAATGTATGACCGATTGTATATATGTATTCATACTGTACTGTGGGCCCGAGGCCTTTTGGTCTAATAAAGTGTATTATATTTAAAATATAGAAATGTGGTCACGGTTGACTTGTTATAGAGGCCCTTATAATTAATGCAAAATCCGACACAACCAGTGTCATTAAATCATTAATGTATGCATTCCGTCATGTAGTCAGATGTCATACCCTCTCCATATTGGTTTTATGAAGTTACAACTAACCAAATTACCTCCCCCTTCCAGCCGAAAAGGCCGGTTACAAACGCGAAGATATCCTGAAGCACGTGAATCAAGAGAAATGCACACCGCTACACGCCGCCATTGGCGGGGCCGACCTGAGGGTAAGACAGGGGCCACCCCAGGGCGATACAGGGGCCACCTCATGGTGAGACAGGGGTCACCTCAGGGTGAGACAGGGGCCACATCAGGGTAAGACAGGGGCTACCTCAGGGTGAGACAGGGGCGACCTCAGGATGAGACAGGGGCCACTTCAGGGTGAGACAGGGGCCACCTCAGGATGAGACAGGGGCCACCTCAGGGTGAGACAGGGGCCACTTCAGGGTGAGACAGGGGTCACCTCAGGGTGGGAAAGGACCCACCCCAGGGTGAGATAAGGGCCACCTCAGGGTGAGACAGGGACCACCTCAGGGTGAGACAGGGGCCACTGCAGGGTGAGACAGGGGCCACTGCAGGGTGAGACAGGGGCCACTTCAGGGTGAGGCAGGGGCCACCTCAGGGTGAGACGGGGGCCACCTCAGGGTGAGACAGGGGCCACCTCAGGGTGAGACGGGGGCCACCTCAGGGTGAGACAGGGGCCACCTCAGGGTGAGACAGGGGCCACCTCAGGGTGAGACAGGGGCCACCTCAGGGTGAGTTTCGGACTTCAAAGGTTTAAGTCAGGTCATAAAATGTTTACATTCCCTTGGTAACCATTAGTTTTTTTCGCATGACGTCCTTCCCAGCCAGTTTTTATCGACGTATACACTATATTTCGGGCTGAGCTATTAATGAGCTATTCAATTCTTATTCTTCCTGATTCATTCACACCTTTAAGCAAAAACTGCAAGTCATGCGGTGAAAACAATTCATGCAACACTATGATTTTGGGATGCTATTGTGCTTATTTTATATCATACACACACATGTAAGTTATCATTGGCCATGTTGATCTCGGTTTACACCCCAATAATTATTGGTCAATGTAACAATGATGTATATATAACACTGGTCGTGCCAGGGTGTCTGTGTATGTACGTTGTGTCTGGTAATTACCCCCCCCCCCCGCTTTGTTGATATACCACCTCTAGGCCTAATGGTGCGTGGCGGGTCATCTTTACCACCACGACCACGTTGCTTGGCGACCCCTGATTGGTCAGACCTGTCATGTTAGTGACTTCGTTCGGAGGGCCCTGCAAATCCAGCGCATAATGGACAGGTGCATTAGCCAACTTAATCAAATTTGGGCATGCATTTGGCTGCACTGCACTGTCTGCTCAGGGACAGCGGAAGAGAGACAGAGGAAGAAATGGGGTTCAACTAGGGGGCAAGGGGCAGGGAGGGGGGTAAGCGGGTCCCGGGGGTGGGGGGGGGGGCTATGGGGGCTTGTTCTATATGGCCTACCTATGTCGTGATCACTTTTGATCCAGATTGTTATGGTCACTCTGACTCTATGGACATCCGGAAATGCGGTTCTCGGGCGAAATAGTCTTTCCCGTTAACTGTCACGTGATATTACTCCGTCACAAAAAGGGCGGGACGCAAAAGTTTCCGAGTGATCGTAAAGTAGGGCAAAGTATACTGGTAGGGTCCGGAAAGGATAAATAGCGACAAGCGACGCCGGCGACATAGACAGTGACAAAAAGCGACGCGGAACGTCGTGAAAAATCGACATTCGACACTGAGGTTTTTGAAGAGAAACTGGACACTGTACACCCCCCCCCCCTACCCCCACCTACCCCACGCCTTCCAGGCCCGCTGTTTGTCGACATCCGGCTCTTGGCGAACCAGGCGGGATTGGTTGTACGTCAACACAACCCAATCTCCTCCTCCACCTTCTACCATGGTATCGGCCACCAAAATACCGGAACGCAAATATTACATATGGAGGACTGAGATCGATCACGTGACGTCTGCTGCCCGGATGAGGAATGGGGTAGGCGGGTGTCGGGGGAGGGGGGGGGGGGCGTAGGTGGTCGGACAAGGGTCTCCGACGCCGTTCCAAGACGGTTTGCTTGAGCAGAATGTATTTCGCCTGTCCCACGCATGTCGACTTCGATCTCCAGCAAGGACAATTGGCGGCCGGGTGCGGGGTAGGGGTGGGGGTGGGGGGAAGGGGGGAGCGCTGTTATAGCGCAGATGATTAGACTGATAATTATGTTTTGTTTCTCGAGACAAATGTGTGATGACGTCAATAATAGGCCAGATACTTTGTGAGAAGAGCCAATAATCCAGGGGGAGGTGTAAACCCCCAGAAATATTACATTATTGATAATTATCATAAATTAACTTTTTAAAGAAAATAAGAAAATCTTATTCCGCGACTAACGGTTTTGGGCGTAGATGTTTTTTTGTAATGATCGCATTGAGTTCATACATTACGCATTAGGTAAACATCCTTGTGGAACGCTCAATAAATATGAAGATTTTATCTCGCGTGGGACCGCCTCGATATCAGATTTTTTATCGACCGACCGAATGTGTGTTCGCTTCTATTTATGGGTCCATATCATGTCATGTCGTGTTGACAACCAGACTACGTGGCTTCCCCACAAGTAAAACTCCAAAATTGAAAGATCCATTCACTCCATATGCCCATGTGACACCACAATCCATGCCTGTCTGACCCCACAATCCATGCCCATGTGACACCACAATCTAGGCCCATGTAACACCACAATCCAGGCCCATGTAACACCACAATCGAGGCCCATGTAACACCACAATCCAGGCCCATGTGACACCACAATCCAGACCCATGTGACACCACAATAAATGCCTGTCTGACACCACAATCCATGCCCATGTGACACCACAATCCATGCCTGTCTGACACCACAATCCATGCTCAAGTGACACCACAATCCAGGCCCATGTGACACCACAATCCATGCCTGTCTGACACCACAATCCATGCCCATGTGACACCACAATCCAGGCCCATGTAACACCACAATCTAGGCCCATGTAACACCACAATCCAGGCCCATGTGACACCACAATCCAGGCCCATGTGACACCTTAATCCAGGCCCATGTGACACTTCATTCATATCTACAGGTTTAAGTCAGTGCAGATTTCACCCGGGACTTGCCACCCTGAATCCGAGCGCTCTACCATTGGTTCAAGATGTTGTGGGGTGGGAGGAGCGGTGGGTTGGTCTGATGGGGTGGGAGAAGCGGTGGGTTGGTCTGATGGGGTGGGAGGAGCGGTGGGTTGGTCTGATGGGGTGGGAGGAGCGGTGGGTTGGTCTGATGGGGTGGGAGGAGCGGTGGGTTGGTCTGATGTGGTGGGAGGAGCGGTGGGTTGGTCTGATGGGGTGGGAGGAGCGGTGGGTTGGTCTGGTGGGGTGGGAGGAGCGGTGGGTTGGTCTGATGGGGTGGGAGGAGCGGTGGGTTGGTCTGATGGGGTGGGAGGAGCGGTGGGTTGATCTGATAAGGTGGGAGGAGCGGTGGGTTGGTCTGATGGGGTGGGATGAGCGGTGGATTGATCTGATGGGGTGGGAGGAGCGATGGGTTGATATGATAAGTTGGGAAGGGCGGTGGGTTGGTCTGATGGGGTGGGAGGAGCGGTGGGTTGGTCTGATGGGGTGGGAGGAGCGGTGGGTTGGTCTGATGGGGTGGGAGAAGCGGTGGGTTGGTCTGATGGGGTGGGAGGAGCGGTGGGTTGGTCTGATGGGGTGGGAGGAGCGGTGGGTTGGTCTGATGGGGTGGGAGGAGCGGTGGGTTGGTCTGATGGGGTGGGAGGAGCGGTGGGTTGGTCTGATGGGGTGGGAGGAGCGGTGGGTTGGTCTGATGGGGTGGGAGGAGCGGTGGGTTGGTCTGATGGGGTGGGAGGAGCGGTGGGATGGTCTGATAGGGTGGAAGGAGCGGTGGGTTGGTCTGATGGGGTGGGAGGAGCGGTGGGTTGGTCTGATGGGGTGGGAGGAGCGGTGGGTTGGTCTGATGGGGTGGGAGGAGCGGTGGGTTGGTCTGATGGGGTGGTAAGAGCGGTGGCATGGTCTGATGGGGTGGAAGGAGCGGTGGGTTGGTCTGATGGGGTGGGAGGAGCGGTGGGTTGGTCTGGTGGGGTGGGAGGAGCGGTGGGTTGGTCTTATAAGGTGGGAGGAGCGGTGGGTTGGTCTGATGGGGTGGGAGGAGCGGTGGGTTGGTCTGATGGGGTGGGAGGAGCGGTGGGTTGGTCTGATGGGGTGGGAGGAGCGGTGGGTTGGTCTGATGGGGTTGGAGGAGCGGTGGGTTGGTCTGATGGGGTGGGAGGAGCGGTGGGTTGGTCTGATGGGGTGGGAGGAGCGGTGGGTTGGTCTTATAAGGTGGGAGGAGCGGTGGGTTGGTCTGCTGGGGTTGGAGGAGCGGTGGGTTGGTCTGATAGGGTGGGAGGAGCGGTGGGTTGGTCTGATGGGGTGGGAGGAGCGGTGGGTTGGTCTGATGGGGTGGGAGGAGCGGTGGGTTGGTCTGATGGGGTGGGAGGAGCGATGGGTTGATATGATAAGTTGGGAAGGGCGGTGGGTTGGTCTGATGGGGTGGGAGGAGCGGTGGGTTGGTCTGATGGGGTGGGAGGAGCGGTGGGTTGGTCTGATGGGGTGGGAGGAGCGGTGGGTTGGTCTGATGGGGTGGGAGGAGCGGTGGGTTGGTCTGATGGGGTGGGAGGAGCGGTGGGTTGGTCTGATGGGGTGGGAGGAGCGGTGGGTTGGTCTGATGGGGTGGGAGGAGCGGTGGGTTGGTCTGATGGGGTGGGAGAAGCGGTGGGTTGGTCTGATGGGGTGGGAGGAGCGGTGGGTTGGTCTGATGGGGTGGGAGAAGCGGTGGGTTGGTCTGATGGGGTGGGAGGAGCGGTGGGTTGGTCTGATGGGGTGGGAGGAGCGGTGGGTTGGTCTGATGGGGTGGGAGGAGCGGTGGGTTGGTCTGATGGGGTGGGAGGAGCGGTGGGTTGGTCTGATGGGGTGGGAGGAGCGGTGGATTGATCTGATGGGGTGGGAGGAGCGATGGGTTGATATGATAAGTTGGGAAGGGCGGTGGGTTGGTCTGATGGGGTGGGAGGAGCGGTGGGGTGGGAGGAGCGGTGGGTTGGTCTGATGGGGTGGGAGAAGCGGTGGGTTGGTCTGATGGGGTGGGAGGAGCGGTGGGTTGGTCTGATGGGGTGGGAGGAGCGGTGGGTTGGTCTGATGGGGTGGGAGGAGCGGTGGGTTGGTCTGGTGGGGTGGGAGGAGCGGTGGGTTGGTCTGGTGGGGTGGGAGGAGCGGTGGGATGGTCTGATGGGGTGGAAGGAGCGGTGGGTTGGTCTGATGGGGTGGGAGGAGCGGTGGGTTGGTCTGATGGGGTGGGAGGAGCGGTGGGTTGGTCTGATGGGGTGGGAGGAGCGGTGGGTTGGTCTGATGGGGTGGTAAGAGCGGTGGCATGGTCTGATGGGGTGGAAGGAGCGGTGGGTTGGTCTGATGGGGTGGGAGGAGCGGTGGGTTGGTCTGGTGGGGTGGGAGGAGCGGTGGGTTGGTCTGATGGGGTGGGAGGAACGGTGGGTTGGTCTTATAAGGTGGGAGGAGCGGTGGGTTGGTCTGCTGGGGTTGGAGGAGCGGTGGGTTGGTCTGATGGGTGGGAGGAGCGGTGGGTTGGTCTGATGGGGTGGGAGGAGCGGCGGATTACTCATTTAATCTGCTGGGTCTTTGACTATGAATTCACAACAACATTTGATCTACGTTTTATCTGCTGGGTGTTTAACTATGAGTTCACTACAACATTTCATCGTCGTTTCATCTGTTGGGTGTTTGACTGGTGCTCTTTTGTTTGATCACAGATGGTCATGGTGTGTCTGGAAGCTGGATCCCAGATAGACGCCTGCCAGGTCAGTCAACAGGCGTCTGGATTAGTGACGTCACTCCGTGTGTGGGATATGGGATATCAATATACTCAAATTTTAATCTGACTTTATATTTCATTTAGATCATTTAGAATTCATATTTTTGACCAATTATTGCGAATGCAATATTATTGGAAATGTGTTAATATATTTAATCTTATGGTGTTCCGTATTAACACTGCGTCTAAAATCAAGTAATGTTTAAAATTCTCTCAGCCATAGAGAAGACCCAACACTCTATATGATATAATGCATCATGATCTTAGAAATGTCATATATATAGTTGCTCAGTTACTCATTTTTACCTTGAATGTGATCTATGTCGCATTTCAACTGATGTAAATGTTAACGGCCGATGAACATACGATACGACTAAAAAACGAAAAAATTGGTCTAAAAGACTAAAAAGTATGACCTTTATATCTAACACATCCACCGCCTGACTTCCTTAGCTTTCCCTCCCTTTGACGCATGGATTGCGCATGTATTATTACGTCCCTAACTCTCACGGTGTTGTTTGGGTGACTGCATGACTGTAACTAACGGGTTTCGCGTCGCCTTGACAACAGGAGGATGGCGGCAACTCGCTCCACCTGGCGGCCGCCCAGGGCTGCGTGGGGATCTTGAAGGCAATCTTTGAGAAGCAGCCGGACGCGGCCAGCCTGGCGGTCAACGTGGAGGACAAGGCCGGGATGACCCCGCTCCACAAGGCGGCGCTCTACAACAAGGCCGAGGCCACCACCTTCCTGTTGGACCAGGTGCGTGACGTACATTGCCAATGCCGTAAACCGGCGAAGAAAAGATGAACACTTTTATAACCTTTTTTTAATCAGTTTTTGTCAACATCAAAGAAGAAAGTGCATTAATTGCTTTGTTTTGCACTTTGCCCTGTGTATCTCGCATTGTGATAATTTACTTTTGCTTGCGTGAGTAACGAAAGATGAAATATTGGTGATCATATCCGCGACAGGGTAGCATTATATCAAGCCGCTTCGTCTTATCACTTTATATTATAGCTTCACCTATTAGCTGATCCTGCAAGATCTATCCAATGTGTAAATCTATCATTTAGCTTTCATTTGCGCAAAAGCGGTCTAACATTTTATCTCGACTGATATAAACCGCCAGTAGTATCGGTATTTCAATTAGGCGTATACGCAAAATATGGGCGCAATATTTCCCCGCATTTACCTGTTTGCATAAGTTCGTTTTTTGGTGAATAGAAAACAAATGCACATAACTCTTTGCGCGGCCACCGTAGGGCGCCACCACCGACGTGTTCAGCAAGGAGGGCCTGACGCCGATGCTCCTGGCTGCCACCAAGAAAGCCTGGCGCACCACGGAGGTGCTGATCCAGAGAGGCGCCGACTGCAGCAACAGGGATCCGGAAGACCGCAACATCCTGCACCTCATCATCCGGGGGGGCGCCAAGCCCTCGCAGTTCAGCCTGTGTCTCTGCAACAAGGTGAGAGGGGGAGCCCAGGGGGGGAGTGGGGGGGGGCGGTAACGGCGCCAAGCCCTCGCAGTTCAGCCTGTGTCTCTGCAACAGGGTGAGAGGTGGAGCCCAGGGGGGAGTGGGGGGGGGGGCGGGGGGTAACGGCGCCAAGCCCTCGCAGTTCAGCCTGTGTCTCTGCAAAAAGGTGAGAGGGGAAGCCCAGAGGGGGGTGGGGTGGAGCCCAGGGGGTAGGTGGAGCCCAGGGAAGGGGTGGGGGTTAGCCCAAGGGGGGAGGAGGCTAATGGCGCCAAACTCGCAGTTCAGCCTCTGTCTCTACAACAAGGTATGACAAGCCAAATGAGTTGGTGGGGGCTGGAGGGAGGGTATTCACACGATTTTCGCCCTCTTGTGAATCCCGCACTCTGATTACACAATCTTAGGATGATTCAAGGACAACATTAATTAGAGAGAAACGGGCCTAAGTCATTTTCAGGTGCGCTAAAATTCGCGTGTGATTTTTTTGCATAAGAGCGACTGTTTATTAAAATGTCAATATAATTTTATTTGTCGTTGAAAAAATTTAGACCTAGAGACAAAATATTCATTTATTATGAACCGTACTAGATCTAACAGATTCTGGTTAATTAGTATGCGACTACCGATTATTCCACTGTCACCAGTATTGTTAACCTTTCTTGATGTACAGAGGATAAAGACGCTGTTGGACGAGCAGGACAAGTACGGCTCCACCCCACTGCACTACGCCTCCAAGGAGGGTCACGTGGCCACCATTGAGGCCTTGCTGACCTTGGGAGCGTCTCTCCTGGCGAAAAACCACAACAAGCAGTCTGCGCTTCACTTCGCCGCTAGGTGGGGCATGCATGCATGTCTGTGGGATCGGGTGTGTGCCCGGGGGTGGGGGGGGGGTGGTTCCGCGGCAAACCCACCCCCACTCCCTATTTCACTGCAAAAATCCGCTAGAAAGGGGTGTTTTACCGCCAAAACCCGCTCAGAAGAGGCCTTTTTGCGTTGACCCGCTCGGTTAATTTTTTTTGGCGGGAATACCCGCGCCCTCAACGCACACTTGCAGTCCCCCCCCCCCCGCAAGTTTTAATATATCCGCTCGATATGAAGGGGGGGGTATCTTTTTCTTCACAAATGTCCGCTCACTCAGGCATCCAGGGGCACCCGCGGAACCCCCCCACCAGATTTGTATAACAGTTGGGGGGTGGGTGGGGGGGCGGTTGCATTGGATGCATTCCTTTGGTAGCCGGAGTATATTCTTAGGGTGAAACGAATACGCACATTAAGCATCGATGTACCTGCCAGTACCGACGCTTTTTTTCACCCTGGTGGTGTGGGCGCTCATTCATTCGGTTGTATGAATGCCGATTGTATCTCGTTCATATTGAAGAATATGTGTTATACACAGAATTCCAAGTTATTTTATAATATACAATGTTCAAAAATAATTATAGCAAACAAAAAAATATACAATAATAATCATCAACACCGTAAACGCGGTAGCAACTAACTTGCTAATAGGGCTGTACAATCACTACGGGATCTGATCGAGACAGGGATACTTATGTTCTACGTCTATGCTGTGTGTTGTCAGATACGGTCGTATTAACACGTGCCGCCACCTGATGGACAACTCCGGAGGCACCAACATCGTGAACGAGACTGACGGTCAAGGTCAAGCGGCCATTCACGCGGCGGCCGCCAACGGCCACACCAGGGTCGTACAGCACCTGCTGATGAGGGGCGCCGCACTCTACAAGTAGGTGGCATTGTGGCTTTTATTGAATACTGAAAGGTATTGGTAAATAGAGGAATTTTCATTAGATGTGTGAGTCAGTTTTAATGGTGAAATGTACGGAATGGATTACCAAATAACAATTATAACTTTCATAACTTTTTAGCGCTATCTCAATATATTTGGATAAGTTGCGCAAGTATTTTTTTTCCCATCACGGCCTGTCACTATGGCTGCCTGTATTGTCTCCCCCGTTAGGTGGTGTTGCAATGGTTGCAGATTAATGGAATTTAAGAACAAAAATTTTTTTTTTCAAACGCGGATGGCAGTGATCCACATATATATACCCGGTATATATATATTTGCGTTCAATGCATGTATGTATGCGCATTGGATCTAAGAAGACTATATCCGTACATCAACAAAATGTATATAACGGACTCTACCTGCCGTTGTCTGTACTCTCTCGGGTGTACGTGGATACTGGCAATACGGGCAGGGATTTACTAATGTATTTGTGCTTGTATGTATTGCTGTTCGATCCAATAAATTCAATGAATTTATATCTATAAATAAACACAATTTATACCAAGCAGTAAGTGAACATAAGGGTCAAAGAACGCATAGAAATGTGTTTTGTGTACCCACATTGATGTCGATACAGGTCAGCAATAAACAAGCGCGACTATACAGCCCTCAGAGGGCCGTGTTCGCTTTGTGTACAGGGCCGTGTACATCATGTGTACATTGTCGTGTACATTATCTGTGGGTGTGGATGACCGCGGATGTCTTTTCGTGGATATTGTGTCCGTATGATAGTGAGTCCTTATTATAGTGTACACACACAGAGATGCAGGGTGCAGTGTAGCCCCGCACTGCAGTGTACACTGTACATCATGAGTCACACAGCGAAGTGTATATACACCCTGTGTCATAGTGTACACTCTATTTCGTGTTTCACAGGGACATGCACGGTAACACCCCGCTCCACGAGGCGGCTAAGAACGGATTCACCCAGACGATGACGTGCATCCTCAACTTCCAGACCTCCTTGATGGACTCACAGAACAAGGAGGGGGTAAGTTTTGCCACTGTCACCCGGGGTGGGGGGAGGCATGGGGCGCCATGCAGCAAGAGTTGACCGTGCGGAGGGGGGGGGGGGATGCGGGGGTGGAGATGTCTATCAGACATTATCATGCGCTTATCACGAAGCATCGTCTGATCACGGAATACCAAAAAAACTAAGTCCCATAACGCGTGAATGATTACTAAACTGATGCATCTGCCTCATTGACCTTTGACCTTTGACCTTGGATGTCCATTGCAGAACACCCCGATGCACCTAGCGGCAAGAGAAGGTCACGCCAACGCCGTGTCCCTGCTGCTGTCCACGGGGGCTGAGATCATGAAGAACGAGGGTGGAGCTCACTTCCTGGACGAGGCCATCAAGAACGACCAGAAGGACGTCTGTGTGGCCATCATCTCGCACGACAGGTGGGTGCGGATTACTGACCGCGCGGCTTTTGTGCGGTCATTTACGGTATCGTACTGCAGCATGCGTACATCCGGCTTATACAAGATGACGACCTGTAAAAAAATCAGATTAATTGTGGAACATTGTGGGGAAAACGTGTAGTTATATGCTACGCAGTATTGAAAGATGTCATTTTAACGGTTCGTGATGTTAGTTTAAATTTAAAAACAACCCAGCTACTGAAATCATGGCACATTTGTGTATTTATAATCCGCATGGACGTTTAATGCAGCTTTTGTGGATGTCTGTTTATCTGTGTATGACAATAGAACCACGGGCTTGGCAATAATTTCGTTATTGAACTAATATTGTGTGGGTCTTCGCATTTACGGGAAGCTTTTTCGTTGCAAGAAGTATCTGTCATTGAGGCGTAGTCATCTCCTGTTGTTTGAATTCAGATTATGCCACGTGGGGGCTTGATCATTCTCCTCTATAGGTGGCGCGACGCTATGAGTTCCATTTCCTCACTGTATGGCTGTCCCATGGTGGGCATGATCAAGTACATGCCGGAAGTCTGCGTGGTGAGTGATATAGAAGTATCAGCTCTCTCTTCCCCCCCCCCCACCCCCTCCACACAGCGGAATGCCTTGCGAGAGCAAAGTGTGTGTAGTGGGGGGGGGGGGATGACGAGAGGAAGGGGCGAATGCTTACAGAGGTTTTCTTATGCGTAACTTTATTGATGGCAATTAATTGTCTGTTTTTGGATGTTTCACTTTACGTTTACAAGGAATATATCTAGATTGAGCTTATACACCTATACTGCTCTATTTCTGCTTCTTCAACGTCTATATAATGGATGCAATTGATTCAATTTGCGTATGGGATACTTCAGTGATACAAATGTGTACTACGTTACCATAACATTACATATATATGTGTATGTATTATATATATATATGCGTATAGACTTATATATAAGTATATATATATATATAGGCCTGTGTATCTAATATATAGTGTACTATGTAACAATAAAATGATATGTTTGTGTGTATGTGACCCATTTAAATATAGTTATGTCAAAAACTGTCACGGCGACCTTTGTGATCCATTCTGTCACGTGGTGCGTGTCTTTCCAGATGGTCCTGGACCGCTGCCGACGTCCTTGTCAAGGCGACAAAAACGATACCTTCCACGTAAGTCCCAATCAAAATAATCTGGCTAAGGATTCGATGCGGTCTTGTGATGTCATTAACTGCCAGATCTACATTATATTTGTGTTCATCAATTTCGTACGGCACCAAATATGACATATCATTCACGTCACGTATTTTTGTGAACTGGTCTAATTATGTTTGCATTATGATGGAAATAAATTATGCATAAAGAGAATACGGCTTTAAACGATATAAACACCGAAGTTGTCCTTAAGTCACTGCAGAAGTAGTCATAATTATTATCGTTATGCAATCATGTTGTCTTCCCATTTAACGTGTATTATGGTTAACATTTGGCTGAATATAATTGAGCATATAATAACAGAATATAATTTGGTTGTATCCTCAGCACCATTATGACTACCGCTACCTCCAAGTCCCGCTGTCGCAAATTCGGCAGCTCATGGCTCAAGGCGAAGACATCATGCCTATGTTTGCCCTCAATGTGAGTGGGGTTTGGTTGCTTGGTTGTATGGTCAGGACGCTTTAACCACTTTTGGTCATATCGCGTCAATGGGAGAAGGAAGGGAGAGTAAAGCCATGTCCCCGGGGGTAACCCCCTAATCTTAGCGAAGAAGAACATGGGATCTTTATCCTGCGACCACATAGATATGGCCACAGTGTGCCGTTAGGCTCTCAGGTGACCAGAGAACAGAATGCGAGCGCTCTAGCCAACTGAGCTACCGGGCCGGCCCCAGTGGGGTTTGGTGGTCGGGTGCAATTTGTTTGTGTTTATGTGAAATAGCGTTAATAACGGCTCAAAAGCAAAACTTGGTTACGTATGGACAAAGAAAGGTGCTTTACCAATGGTTGTCTTTTTCTGTTAGAAAATATATAAATATATGTGATTCTAAATATATATATATATAGTGGCTATTAAAAATATATGATTGGGGCGGATCCAGCGTTTTAGTTTATGGGAGATGGCGCACATCTGTTTTATTTTTATCTAACTAATTATGTTTTATCCCCCCCCCCCCTTCTCCGTAGTTTGTTTTCATGTCAAGAATAGTACTACCTCGTGTTTCAAGAGGCCATTTGAGAGGCGTTTTTTCGTGACCGAGTTAGGGGTACGCTCCTCATGTAAAGTGTGTGTGGGGGAGGGGGGGGGGGGGGGGGTAGGGGGGCTCATCCTGTATCTTTAGATCTACCGTTGAGTGATGTTGAGTGTGCTGGTCATTGTGTTAAGTTGTCTCAGTCTATGTTTAAAGGTCTAACCAACAGAGTAGCAGTATCGATAGTTTGATATTCTTTGCTTGCTATTTATTAGAAGTGTGCCCCCGCCGTGAACTGAATTAATGTTGTATGTAAAGATGGAGGTACATCACTTGTTATTGACAGCTGATGGTGAGGTACAATCGAGTCGAGGCTCTGTCACACCCGGTCTGTCTCATGTTCCTCAAGATGAAATGGTGAGTGAGGCGAAGGAAGGACGGCAATAGATATGGTTTCATGGTTTGGGAGTAATTCTTCACTGAGCTGCAACTACTGTAAGAATAATACTAAATATGATGATATGATTATTTATGATGACACATTTTATTAATAACAATAACATTGATAAAAAGTGATTATAGGGAAAACAATATTGAAGTAAAACTAATGATAACGGTAACAATGATAACAATGTTGATAACGATAACAATGACAGTAATAACGGTAACAATGATAATAATTATACCGATAACAAGGATAATAATTATACCGATAACAAGGATAATACTGATAATGATAACGATAACAATTAGTGATAACGGTAACAATGATAATAACGCTAACAATGATAGTGATAACGTAATAGGCATCATAATAATTATCTGCTACTCTATATTAATACAAAATATGTGCTCTATACTATAATAAATACATTTTAATAATATAGTTCTTAAATATACTATATATTTATAACAAATATCTACTAAATGTTTTTAACAATATCTACCATATGTTTATAGTAATATCTACCATACGCTTATAACAATATATACTCTACTTTTGAAGCATTTTGTCTCATATAGTTATAACAGAATTATATTTGGGTGTCTTGACAGGAACGCCTACGGTATGTATGTGCACCTGGTCAACTTGCTGATCTACGTCCTCTTCTTGGGTTGCCTGACCGGCTTCATCACGACGTACGACAACACGATGCCCCTAGCGGCAGACCCTCAAAACACGACCATTCCAACCTTCACGCAGACGACGCTAAATGAGCACCAATACATGCAGGTAAACCCCCCGATATTAGGCAGACAGATGTAATATGCGCGAACTCTTTTTATTATCCATCAACAGTTTGTTTTCTGACAAGCGACCTATTTCTATAAATTCATATTGTTATGTTCGCCGTAGTTTAATTTTAGGCATTTTGCCACAAAACCATTTGTCTGCCAATCACTTCCACAAGAAAACTTGCACGTAATAGACACAATTTTCTACAATGCATCCACAATATTGTTCTTGTGAGCCACATCTATTATTATAAATCCGTAAGTTTATATTTATTAGTCAGAGTTACGTTGTACAGCTTGTTGGTAATGCATCCTTCGCCTTATTTGCCAGATATCGGGGATGCAGCGTTTCCTTGTCTGCATCATTCTGGCTTTCTGCTGCCTAAATGGCGTCAAAGAAGTGGTACAGATGTTCCAACAGGTCAGTCGAGTGTCGCTTGTGGCATAACGTAGACCGATCCAGGTTGTCAACCACTTATTGACGTCACTGTTGCTTTTATCCAGCCATGTGGCGAAAAAGGTCTTCCACGTGCGTTATGTCCGACAAGCAAGTATCGCAAACAAAGCAGCATGTCACTTTCTTGTCAGTCTCAAACATGAGAACTTCTCACTTGTACGTATACCACCAGCTACGATTGTCAATTTCATACTCATAATTAACGAAAAAGGACTAGCTTGGAGTGTGGAACGGTGTATTAACGAGCCATTGTGTATACTGGGGATGCCCCGTGACGTCGCATGGCTTAATTCATCAATCTCCGTCACTGTCCGTAATTCCCATGCAGTGTATTTTCTGTTTAGGGGAGATGAAGATTTAAGAACTTAAGATATAAGGAGATTTAAGAACTTAAGATATAAGAAGATTTAAGAACTTAAGCTTTAAGAAGATTTAAGAACTTAAGATTTAAGAACTTAAGATTTAGGAAGATTTAAGAACATTAACATTACATTGATGCGCTATTGATCAATAGATATTTTGTGTGTGTGTGTAAACAATATTATTTACCATTGGCAAACATTACAAAATACTATGTTAATGCCTCTAGTGGAATATATATGATGATGATGACGATGATGATGGCGATGAAAATATATACGTCTTACTAGATCAACAATTTAAAAAAGGACCTCTGCCACCCAACCTGTTTACTTACCTGCAGAAAGAGAAGTACTTCACGGACTGGACCAACGCGCTGGAGTGGGTGTTGTACATCACGACGGCTGTGTTTGTGGGTCCCTTCCTGGTGGGGTGGTCCTCAGGTCCTCAGTGGCAGTGTGCGGCCCTCAGCGTGTTCCTAGCCTGGTTCAACCTCCTCCTCTTCCTGCAGAGGTATGTATTATCACGGCTTCATGTGTAAGTCTGTCAAATTGCCTCAGATGACAAGCGCTTAAATTCATCGTATACTATTTAATAACCCCCTTAATTGCCCATATTCGCTTCACCAAGCTTCGCCTTCTGTAACGTTATATATAATACTTGAGGTCTGAGGTCACAAACATACTTTAGGTTTATAGATGTGAGACAACCTCAAAAAAACGTCATTGATGTATAATATACCGCCCGCATATCGTCTTACTTATATACAGCTGAATTCATTACATAATTATGGCGTTGTTTCTAGCATCAGAATTGGCAAGTATAATCGCTGGCCAACCAAATAAAATCATCACTCCACATATCCTATATAACTATCGCATTTTGTTTCCAGATTTGACGTCTTCGGACTCTACGTGGTGATGTTCCTTCAGATCCTGAAGACACTCATCAAAGTCCTGTTCGTCTTCTCCATCATGATAGTTGCCTTCGGGCTCTCCTTCTACATCCTGCTCAGCATGGGGGTGAGGACCTCCAATACGTGTTATAACTAACAAATGCATGTTCTTAAGACGTTTATGAACCTTACACACAAGTTGTTTTGTGGACCATTGTCTTCACGTTTTTATGAGAGTATTCCTGGTTTGACTAAATCTTTATAATAGCTATGTTTTGTACAAAATATTTTTCTAAAATTAATAACTCTTATGCTAAAATGTATCGATTTGTTTTCAAAGACGTGTTCGCGAGAACCTGATAATTACCACACGACATCAGTACAAAAACGTTGTTTCCTCAGGTCTGAATCCAATTGTAACCATGTCGAGTTACATAAACTACTTGATACTACGAAGCTGTACTCATCAATGGCGTTTTTTTTCTCGACAAAACAGTCTAAAGCTGTTGGATGTGATTACCGGTATAAACAGTCTGCGATCGACTGAACGATGCACATGCCATGAGAGTTCCCATATTGCTCTTTGATATAAGATTATGGCTCTCATACCTCGATATTGTATCTCAGTATCTCCCAGCCGATTAGCTATGCTACCAGCTAAAGCTAACCCATGTCACTTTCAGACGGGAGAGCTGTACGTATTGGTCCGCGCTAATGCATCGCTAATGTCACTTATCAGCTTATGTTACCCATGTCGCTTTCAGTCCGAGGGGTTCGGGTTCCGCACCCCGGCCCTGTCGCTGATGTCTACGGTAATGATGATGATCGGCAGCGTGGAGTACATGGACAACTGGGTGGTGCCCATCTCCCAGGGAGACAGCAGTCTGACCGCCATGAAGTACATCATGCTGCTAATCTTCATCTTCCTCATGCCCATCCTCCTCATCAACCTGCTGGTAAGGTCGACAACAGCCACATCCTCCACGGGCCAAAACCATACTTATATAAATAACTAAGCCTCTTTTTGCAAATATAAGTTAAATTTGACCGTCAAATCCTTTCATGAATATTTTTCGTCAACTGTAACTTAGTCGTACTTCTTGCGTCGACCTTGAAGAGTACAAGTATGATACAATCTGTAAAAGCTGATTGCAAAAAATTATATGAATTTAACTTAACAGCTTTGTGAGAAAAATCTCACGGTGTATGTCTATATCCATGTGAAATAAAGACTCCAACTGTAGATATTACATATATTCGTGTATTGTTCATATATTTTGAAAAGTATCTGTTGTGTTTGATGTAATTCACGCAGCATTTGCTATATTTCTTGGCCAAAACGTAACTGGGAGGTATGCGAACATGTAACTGCATCATTTAGACAACAGGGGTATTGTACAACTACATTATGTTGTTCCAAAATGTTTCAAATGTCTTCTCTTTCTGCAGATCGGTTTGGCTGTGGGTGATATCGAATCCGTCAAGCGAGATGCTAGACTCAAGAGGTTGGCTATGCAGGTAAATTACTTCGCATTTCATCAGCTGTAGGAACAAACAGAGACACTGGCGTGGATTAAAATGGGCAAAACATACAGCCATATATGTTACCACGCATATCTGCATACAGCCTACAATATAAAAGTTTTGCGAAGAAAAGAAAATATGAGCAAAAAAAGAGGGAAACTTAATAACATTCCTATAAGTTTAAAAACAACAGCATAGTGTCTGAAGCCACAGAGCAGCATACCTGAAATACTGGAGTTTTTGTATAATGTGGGACTTTGCGTTCTCGGCTTTAGGTTCAGTTACATACCGACTTGGAGAAGAAACTCCCTCACCGGTTTCTGGAGTATGTCGACAAGGAACAAACCAAAGTGTACCCAGGAGACGCCTGCACGATGGGCAACGTGTTCCAAAGGGTATAAAACGACGCATAAACCCGTGTTATATTAAAGCTTCTCTTACAGCAATGTGCCACTATTGACATATATTTTTTTGTAATTTACAAGACACATTATCTAATCTCGTTCTTGTGAAATAAATCTGTATTATCATCCAATTTTATCGTGATATGACCTACCGAGGTTAAGCGTCCTGTATAAACGTTAGTTGGCATCCGTCCATCTGCGAAAAACGATAATAAACCCATATATATATCCTATAAGCGTATATAGACAATCGCCTTTTTGACGTTTCCTGTAATTAGAGTGTGTTTTGCTCGTACCAGCTCCGGAAGTGTGTGTCCAAGGTCCAGGGAGACGCCGCCAAGGTGGACGAGAAGGCGGGGCGGTCGACAGACGTCAATCTGGAGCACCAGACCTACCTCTACCAGGAGCTGCACAAGCAGAAACAAAGGTAGCTCCATGCTTCTTATCTTCATCTTCGGCAGCCACCTATATATATATATGTAGATATATACATGTATATGATAGTGCGTCGTTATTAAATTGTATGTTTCTACTGTCCCTGGTCATGCGTCGGTCGGTCGGTCGGCAGCAAACAAAGGAAAGGAATGTTTTCAGGTCGGTCGAGACATGAGAAACATACTATTTCATAATGACGACCTATAACTAGGGAGAGAGAAAATAAATGCGTGCATTATGTAAGCAAGTATTATGTTTCTCAATGAAGCGCACACATGGTACTATATAGGAAAACATTTTATATAAATTTGAGAGGAAGAGTGCCCTATATTTTACATTCGTGTGTTTTCATGCCTTTCTTTTATACTTTTAAAGTCTTTTTGATTGACAATCAATTTTCTAACATCGTAGACTGAAGTCTATGGAACGAAAAATATTAACCATGTGTGATTATATTAACCCCCCCCCCACCCCCCTCCCAACCCCGCTTCCGTCCCTACTACACCCCACACCCTCTCCAGGATGAAGCAGGTATCCGGTGACATGCAGAAGCAGACAGACCTGCTGAGACTCATCATCCAGAAGATGGAGATCCACACCGAGGCTGACGAGTGCGACGAGGGGGAGTCCTCGGCCGCGCAGGACGGAGCCACGCTGGGCGGCGGCACCCAGAAGGCCATAGGCTGGTCCTCACCGGCCCTGCGACAGAGTCTCATCAAACAGGCGGCCATCATACAAAAGTGGAAGGGAGCCAAGCAAGATTGCTGATAGCTATGTAAAGTTCGAGAGGGAGAGACAGAGGGGGGGGGGGGTGGGGGAGAGAGAGAGATCTCAAGAGAGGGGAACAGGGAATGTTACCTTATAGATGCTGAAAAAAATCGAACTCTTACCAACGTACGTCAACATTTAACCAAAACACTTTCACTGATGTTCAAAACGTGAGATTTTTTAATAGTGAAAACCTTTTTAGATATTAACATGTGTTCGCTTGTGCCATTCGTAAGGAAGCCAGTTTCATGGCCCGGCTGCTAGCTTCACTGGCTTCGCCCTCCCTCGTCTTGTTTACCAAACATGCAGAGAAATGTATACGGGTCAGCAATGTAATACTGCCCCTACATTTCTACAGAACTACTACTTACCATTGATGGTAAATGGCGAATGAGATAAAAGTGACTTATTTTGTGTTCATTGAGAGAGAATGATTTTATACTCCGGGGATTGAGAGAAAACAGTGGCCATTTGGGCGGCACATAAGTATATCTATATGTAGTTCACCCTCCCCCCTCCCTGGTCATTTTACGCCCTCTAGATTTTCAAAAGGGGGTAGGCTTGTCACTGCTAAATCACTCCGATACAAAACAAATTCAGTGTTATTATGCCTCCCCCATTGTACGACCCCTGACTTAGTGCTTGCTTGAAACCCCGGTGTATACTCCTCGTCAGAGTGAGCATGTTCGATGTTAAGGCACAAATATTCCACATCACTGGTACTGTATGTATTCCAGCCATTGAACAAAGCGACACGCAGTCACGTGATCAGGAAACCGTGACGACATCGCTCGATGAATGTCGATGTTGTTTAAAGTTGCATATCGAGCTTTTTCCCGCCAAAACTAAAAAGGTCAAAATCCAAATAAGAATCAGTCCTTGAATCATCCAAAATTTCGTTTGTCTATATTCCCCGCATGCCAGACTGCCAAATGGAGTCTCTTAGCCTCGCCCGTGAAATTAATTAACCCCAGGTGTTCAACTGAGTGGTAAACTTCATCAGTTATTGTAGCAGTGCCGCGACAGAGTTCTGCGGTGTCGCGCGTTAGACCTGCTTGCCATATCACAGCCGGAACGGCGATGTTTATTAGGTGTCTGAATTTATAGAATGAAACGGCCGAATTTTCTGCAAATTGTGATATATATATCGCCTGGGCTTAGATTTGGCGGGAAAAGCTCGACAAACAGCTTTAATTAGGCCAAAAAACAATTTTACTACGGTACTACGGTACAATTTTGCTGTCGTGTTCATGTAAGTGTGTAGAACTATGTACCGAGCTGCAGACTGTATTAATTAACACAATGGCGGATCTGGCCAGGGGGTCTGGGACTCCGGACTTGTTTCTTCTTGAGCGAAAATGCCATTTTTCAATGCGGCATGGTAAGTTTGGACCCCACCCCATTTTTGGACTGTTGTAAAGAAGTCCATTAGGAAAGAAGTCCATTAAGAATCAGAAAACTGTTTCAAAATCCTGGATCCGCCATTGTAACACAATTCATTCCGAGAACTTACGTCAGGTATATATGTGTGTAGGCCTACGTGTATAGGCCCAATGCTAGGGTTATATGGTTATTTCGTACTTATGTTCACTTGTTGTATTCACTGCCAGACCACGCTGCAAGACAGTCGTACATATAGCCATAGCCATCAAATCGAAAATATGTTCGTGTTCAAGAAAGTGAATCATGTTATCATACGATAAAGAATGTTGTCGTTTTAAATTGTGCACGTAATACCGATGATTATTGATTCAATTCCAATGATCGATGATCATGTTATCGAATCGGTTGATTACCGGCCACATTGACCGTCGAGTTTTCTGACGTCATTCTGGGAAAAAATGTTCCTATGAGCTGTTTGCTTGCGCGGATGTTTATTAACTGTGTCGTGGTACTGGCAACGAATAGGTCAAGGCGACCTAGTCAACGTTAAAAAAAAGGGGGGGGGGGGGGGTCGTGTTCCCATATCACGATGAATTAAAAAGGATAACTCCCAGCATACATAGGAAGAGCGGACACGTGATATAAATCAGCGATTTAATATTAATATTATATATTTAATAATAAATTTCCCAGTTCACGATTAATTAAAATCTATGATCAAGACAGTCGGCTAATATCTCATTCCCAGTTCACGAACAATTGCTTGCCTCATTCCCGGTTCACGGTGAAATGAAAACCCTATTCCCGAGGAACGGAAATACCCCTTGTCCTTTATCCCCGATCATAGAATTGGCTTGCAAGCAATTTCTTGATTGCCCGACACGGGCCATATGCAGATAAAACTGTGCATTTTGCTTTACAGGAGTTAACCCAGTCTGACGGTTTCCCCAGACTCGGCTCCTACACACATAATAACAGCGACAAGATTATCCCCACGCAATAAATTTAAATATATATATATCAGTAATGGTAAATGTGTGATATATTGTACGCTTGCATATGTCAAACAGTAGGCTAGTTATTATTCTAGCTTGATGCTTTTTTGTTGTCGAGATTGTCGAGGTGTATGCATGTTATTATACTTCGGTAGCTGCTCTTTTGTTTATGAATTTTAATCATGTATATTTGTTGTACCAGTGCCATGTTGTTGTCAGTTCGTATATACAAAGAACGGAATTTGATCTCAATACCTGACCGGTGGGTTCTTTGACCGGTATTTGATGAAACAGTTTTTTACCAAGTGATTTTGCCTACTTTTACAATAATGCACCCGACATACCCATTTCCAGTACTCTAACAAGTGCTTGCCAAATCATTTTCTATTTGAAATGTCATCAAGCCCAAAATAGACCGGTAGTGAAATAAAAGTTTGTAGTCTATCCTGCATAAGTTGTAGCTTTTTTTCCTCAACAATCCAGGCAATTTTATGGACATATCTGTATGTTTATGGAGCGACTGACTAATGCCAGCAAATTTATGGAAGCCACATTTAGACACAGGCTACATATCACGACAAGAATTTGCATGGTGCAGTGGCGATTCCAAGGGGGCGGGGGGGGGGTACAGTGAACCTCCCCCTTTTCGTATTTCTAGATCCACCCCTATAGTGCATATATATATACGTGTCGGTAAGCATGCATGCATGCAGTTCAGCACGCAATAATGTCGATACTAAGCTCGTTCATGACGCAGCCACCCAGCCCACAACCCCTACCCCAAACTTTCAGTGAACCTCCCCCTTTTCAAATTTGTAGATCCACCCTGTAATGCATATATATATATATATATATATATATACGTGTCGGTATAGGCATGCATGCAGTTCAACACGCAATAATTAATGTCTACACTAAGCTCGTTTATGACGCAGATATGACATCGGCGTATATCTCTAAGTTTTGACAATCATGTTATTGTGCTATACGGCCTGTGTAATGTTATGAGAAATAATTTATATAAATATTAATACCCGATGTACGTCGCATGCATGCTCGGTTGTTTTATTCTTCTCTCGCGGCAAATTCGCGCTACGTAGGCCTACGGATGCCCCCCGGGTGACACCAGAACTGTTTGGCGTCCTCTACAAATTTAGCGTAGGTTTACAGTTCTGTTTGGTAACTTTAAAAGTTTTGAGGTTGATCTTTTTTGCGTAAATAATTTCCCTAAATATTAAACTCTAGATGAGCTCTAGATATATCGTTTATATATATTATAAACAGAAGAGGGCTAAGTATTGATCCCTGTGGTACTCATCGGGAGATCCAAGCTTCTTGTGATTGAACAATATCTATACTTACATACTGCTTGCGGTTCTGAAGATAATTTTGTTGCAGATTGATCGAGTGCACGCCCAGAAACCCCATAGTATGACAGTTTAGCTAATAGTATATCGTGATTAATGGCGCAAAAGGTTTTTAATAAATCAAGATAGATGTTTATGGGAATCTCCTCTTCGTCTAGTTTATGCATGGTTTGATCAATTAATTTCAATCCAGATAATTGCCTTGAATGTGTTTTTTTCCGGAACCCATACTGACAACGGTGTTTCGTGGTCAAAGTGGGCATACATCTGGTTTTGTGGTCAAAGTTGGCATACATCTCGTTGATCCCTCACGCATCTCACATTTACAGTGATATCTTTAGTTAGGCATATTTAGAAAGTAATACAGAGTTGCGAACAGGAAACAGAATGCCTATCCATCGGTCCGACAAAATTCAGCAGTTCTAGGGGAACATGGGGCAAAATGACGACCTTAACTTTATTTGTATCTTTTGGAGGACAAGCAGTGCTATAAAAAGAGCCAAATTTTGGTAAACTGACAACAGTAGTATTGTGAATAACATAGCTTGGATACATGCGAGTGACACGAACAAAATTTTTACTAGCACAAAAAACATGTTTTATGTCACAGTGGGTCATTTTGCCCCCCTAATGGGGCAAAATGGTCAGCACATTATTTCAGCATGTTAATGAGTGAACTGAACAGCCTTAGAAGGCAAACTCCTAACTCTCTGGAACAGTTTGGCCCAGAAGGATCACACACAGAAGTTACAAATAACGTTTACGTCAGCAGAGGCGGATCGGGCGGGGGGGACACCCCTTCCCCCACTTTTTGCCATTTTCAGTGCAAAATTTAGGCCATCTGAGGCGCGGATCTCAGGTTTTATGCGAAGTCCTACTGTTGAACAGACCCGGGGCAGGGGCGGATCCAAGTGGGGCCGACCCGGCCCCGGCCCCCCTTTTTAGGGCGGAAATGTATATAATTTATACCATTTACCGGCCCCTCTATCCAGCATAAATGGATCCGACTCTGAAACCGGCCTCCCGGATTTAGGGAGGGGGGTAAATAATACATTGCTGGGTTTGGGGGGTTCCGGGGTAAAGCCTTTTTCACCGCCAAAATCCGCTCTATGAACGCACATTTTCAAAGCCCCCCACTCCCCACGATCGCAAGTTTTAAAATATTCGCTCTATAGGGGTATCTTCATCATAAATGTCCGCTCTATATGGGTATCTTTTTCATCATAAATGTCCGCTCTATAGAGTTATCTTTTTCATCACTGCCTCAATCAACGGCTCCCAGGGGCGCATAACTCTCCCTTCTTCAAGCTCCCTGTGACGCACACCGTTTTCTTCTTCAAGCATATTCGTGATCATCAAAGATGTTCCGATTCAGTGGACATATCATCCAGTTTGCTCAAGATAATCGTTTCTGTTAGAGCATACATATTAAATTGGATGTGGGTAAAACGGCGCACTGGGTCATCTTGCCCCAAGCAGCGTGGGTCATTTTGCCCCTGTTAGTAACCTTAACATTTGTATGAAATGTCTGAAATGCTGTATGAAAAATACGGCGCAGTATATTCCGCATCTGAATTACGTTTGGGGCTGGACTTATCTTTGACCGTGTTAATTTATCAAAATGTTCCCCCAAGCTAGTATCCACTGAGCTCTACTTTCTTCCAGTGTTTACCATAGATGGCTATATATAGTTCTGCATGCCTGATGCAAGTAACGTTAGTCTTTATATCATCAATAGCCCACCATCTGCAGGCAATCTGATGATGACAGGACGTCTTGTTTTAGCCAATATACCTATTCTCTTAAACTGATCAGTAGGATTGGGGAACGGGGAGGAGTAACATACAACGAGTGACGACCCGGATTGACCACTAATTGTCAATTATGTCAAAGAATGTTTCAGCCTGGACAAATAGCTCGTAAACGCGTAGCGTGGATGAACCAAACGCCGCCCACAATCTGCAGGCGGGCCAATCTCAATTTACGACAAACAGACTGCGAGCTCACTTACGGCAAATGAGATCAAAGTGCGTGGTCTTAGGCCAGTTAGGGTCTTGGGTCTTGGACCCGGAGCGGTCACTATAACAGTCTAACAGCCGCTGATTCTCACGATCCGACAGGTCAATGTGCAAAGAAATGTAGGCCTCATCTTATGCTGATAACTGCTTCATGTCATCATCACTTGATCGGCTAGATTTCGTGCCAGGAGACGAGCTCTCACCACAGTAAACGACTGCCCAGGACGTCGTTGCATCAAATTTGCAGCCTGCCACACCCCCTCTTTCGATCTGAGCTTGTTCATTTGTTTACAGTATTGCTGTTGGGGAGCGCTGATTTTATAAAGTGCGGACTATTCCTCTGTCAAGATGGATACCTATGCAGCACTTCTGCAGAATTACACTGGGCGAGACAAAGTCTTGCGGACAGTCAGCTATGGAGCTGTGTTATTAAGTGGCTCGCTGAAAGGGAAGCTTGCAAAAGACATCCTTATTCTGGCCAAGAATGTCAGTTCTGCTAGAACTGTTCTTAGGCTTTTTGATGATATCCCAATGTGGACAGTGACAAGAAAGTGGGGATCTTCTGTAAGTTTCTGTTATCTGTTCCATCAATATATGCGTCTGAGGGTAAATCACTGATGTACTTCTGATCTTCCGATCCCCTTCTGATCTAAAGTTTATAGTGGCGCGATGTTAAAAAGAATGGTTTATGTGGATAGAAACATGTGCCGATCCAGCCTCCGAGATACTGCTCAAAGAGTGTTAAAACTTGCAGCATACGTGACCTCTTTGAGCAATATCATAGCAGCCGTATCGGTACAAACATATCTGGCTGATTGGAAAAAGGCTCTAATATTTACCTTGGATACACCTTATCATCCTGAAAACCGAATATAATAGCAATGAACATATACTCGATCCATATAAACCACTTTTTTTAACATTGCCCCACAGTTAATATTAGATTGGAAGGGGATCAGAAGATTGGAAGTTTCGTTGGTGATTTATCCTTAGCCAATATCTGCTAAGTCTTACCAATTGTTTTATAATATTATTTTTAAATATAATTCATATCTCTTTATCTGCCTCTCTTTATATATTTATTTATCTTAATTATAAGAATATAGGTTATTTTACCTGATTTTTAAATTATATTAAAAACAATAAATTAGTAGGTTGTGAAGTATATTTAGTTTGGCAGTTTGAGTTTTTGGGGTCAGATTTATGTAATCTATTAATTTGACAATTGATTTGAAAAAATATATTCATGGATAACTCTTAATATCCCATATACCATCATTTACGTATGTTTTGGAACATTAACAATATATTTAAGTTTTGGTACACCCCCAATTTAGGAAAAAATTATTATTTTGGGGGGCTGTTTACTTTAGTACATCACAGATGGTGGGTGTATTTTTGTATCAATCTCAGTACACCTTAATTTTTTGGAAATTTATCTATCTTGTTAGTTCACGGCCATCAAGATATAAGACATATAACATTGAAATCTGTCTCAATAGTTAATTCCCTAAAACAAGAAAGCAGATTTCATAGCTCTGGCAATGTCATGCACTAGTTCAACGGTGTCACAGAAGCTACGTATAAGCCCCAACCCTCCTGGTGACTGATGACACTGGTGCATGTGAAGCCATTTCCTGCTTTGTTTACAAAGCATCTGTTAATTTAAGGTTACCCGCCAATCTCTCTCCAGCCCCTACCCTGGTTTATCCGTGATCAATCAGAATGCAGCTATAAAAATCGCGTTGTCTGGTACCTGACTAGAACTGAGAGTACTGGCGCCTGTATAGATCTACTTAATGAATAGGCAGGTATCTGCTTCCGATCCAGCACCATCTAAACTTTTAGGCATCAGACATCAGTTTCCATGCTCATGCAACATCAGTCAAATGGATACTATTGTAAAGGAATTTCCAGTGTTTGCCGCAGAGCGCAGCCTTGCGACATTGTCCCATTAATAAAGCAAATGTCCTGTAAAACTGCGACACATGCCTGGGCTCGCGCTAGGATATTTTTTTCATTAGCCAATTTGGCTAATTCTGTGGAAAAACATTAGCCAAAATTAGCCAAATATATTGGTTATAAATTGGTTATGTGTTTGTAGTTGAAATTTTATATTCGCCATTTTGGCGAGTGTCCAGGAAGTTCTTATCGCCAAATCCCGAATTTTCTCGCCAAATGGCTATTGGCGAATGCTAACGCGAGCCCAGCATGCGTCCCCATGTCCCGCTGCTGTGAAGCCATTTAATTAAATACAATAAGATCACTGTATAGGGATTTACTGCAGTTAGATACACCTGCGTTCTTACACACCCTAAAATTTACTTTCGTCACTAGTTTGTATCATGCTTTTGTAGGACGTCACAAAGTACAACAGATTCTTAACTGTTGGGGGCTTTAAATTTACCTTTCGGGCTTGGGTGGCTGATTATACCTACCCATATATCCCCTTTAAAGGAAGGGAGTCTGCGGCTAACTTTACAGCGTGCACGCATGGTGTGTGATACTTGCAGTTCCCGCTCAAACATGTGCTTCTCGCATTTTCGCCTAGCTCAAAGCAGGGGCGAGAATGCGCGCACAAGGGGCTCCGAATGCGAGATTGCTAGGGTGAGAACGCGAGAAATTCTCGAAATCTCGCGATCTCACGCTCACCTACTCGCGCTTTCGGCCTCGCGATCTCGCCTTTGAGTTCTTGTTTCCCGAATCTGGGCGCTGGACTATGGCACGGTGCACTGGACTATGGCTCGGGGCGCTGAACTATGGCTCCGTGCGCTGAGCTATGGCTCCATGCACTGGACTATGGCTCTGTGCGCTGGACTATGGCTCCGTGCGCTGGGCTATGGCTCGGGGCGCTGGACTATGGCTCCATGCACTGGGCTATGGCTAGGTGCGCTGAGCTATGGCTCCATGCACTGGGCTATGGCTAGGTGCGCTGAGCTATGGCTCCATGCACTGGGCTATGGCTAGGTGCGCTGAGCTATGGCTCCATGCACTGGGCTATGGCTAGGTGCGCTGAGCTATGGCTCGGGGCGATGGACTATGGCTAGGTGCGCTGGACTATGGGTCAGTGCGCTGGACTATGCATGGCTCTGTGCGCTGGACTATGCATGGCTCTGTGCGCTGGACTATGGCTCCGGGCGTTGGACTATGGCTTCGTGCGCTGGGCTATGGCTCTGTGCGCCCGTCGTGCGCTATAACTGCCTTAGGACCGCCACATGAACCAGACCGGCAGGACTTTGACAGGTCCCCCGATTATCCAAAATGTCTCCCAAAATTACGTAGTGCGGGACACAATGTCCTCCATTTAAAATGTCTAGGGCAATCACTGAATTTCTAGACATATCAAATGTCAGGCGCAACTTACAGGTTGGACCCGCGTACAGTGTACTGGTATATGTCTGGGCTGCCTGACTGGCCACCTCTCTCTGCTCCGACCCTTCCCCACCCACTCCCGTCGTCACCTTCCATTCCTTTCAGCTGGCCAAGCGCCTGTGGTAATGAAAAGGCTAGGTTTGTGACACTTCCCCCCTCCCCCTCCTTCTCGACCGATCCCGATCTCGACACGAAGCAATATACTGTGGGCCAGTTGACTGGCTGACCATACAAACCCTACCCTACCATGCCCCGTACACGCATCCTAATTGTAGTGGCTACGGCTACGGCAGCTCTTGGACTGACTAACTGTACATACCCCTACCCCTTTACCCCACCCCAACGAAAAAAATGTATCAAAGTTTTGGAACAGCTGGAAAATTTATTAATTTTTTTGACCGTATGTTTTGGTACACCCAGGTTTGTAATTATTTTTTCAGGTGTTCCAAAACATACGTAAATGACGGTAAACAGTAGATGAAGGGGGAGGATATTATTTTGTGAGTAGAAGTTTTATAAGGTCTATGACAGGATATAACTTGATGAATAGAGAATGGTTAGCATTCTAGCCAGGGTATTAGCCAGAGACCTCCCTGCTGTTTTTTCAGGCAGGTCAGCACTCAGCAGCTATTTACTCGTCTCGCCCCTCCCCACCCCCCCCCCCCCCCCAAATGCCTGTTGGTCAGTATATACCTAGGAAAAGTAAAAATATATGAAATATAACCTGGGTGCACGCTAGCCAAATGTATGTGGCGCGAGATTGTCCCATGCGTGTTACCACAGTAGCAAAAACAAAACAAAAATGGCCCAGTTTTTGATCAACGATCAAAACCTGATTTCCACCTACCACCTTATACCCCTTCCCAAATTTGAGGGGGGCCTCCCTGGTGTAGTGGTTAGCGCACTAGACCGCAGATCAATAGGTCCTGGGTTCGAATCCGGGCTCGGGCACCTAATCTGGAGCATGTTTCATTCCTTCATCCTTCATCGTCTCGGGAGGTTCCTTGGCCCAATTTAGCCTGTATGTGCACAAAAGGGGCCTAAAACACCAACATTCCATTCCCAAATTTGATCAATAATATCATCTACTGATGTCAAGGTAAAGAGTGGCTGACTTGCCTACTTTATTTGCTTAAAAGTAATCATTTTGTCATAAAGTGAATCCTTTTTGGAATAGACTGTACTTGAGCAAATTCCAAGTGCTGAATATAAAATTTATTGCATATTTCATTACAGTAATCTGTAATAATGTTGACACCCTACTTTACTGGCCATATCTGGTATTGAAGCTTGTGGGGTAAAGAAAATGAAGCCCTATTTGATACAATTTTCCCTATTTGATACAATTTTCCAGTACAAAATAAGACAATCAATTTTGCCTGGTGTTTCCAAGTGTATGGGTCAGTCCAAGAAATCTAATGATATAAATGGCACAGGGAAATCTGTACCTGGCATCAATAACAAATATCCAATCAGTGATTAGAACTGGCACAATTACCTGACTGCAATAGGAGTCTTTCATGGTCAAATATCCAGTGACATTAATAGAATGATATTTATTTTGGCTAAATTCATCTTTCAGGATATTGATTTAATATCAAGAATATGTACAGCTCTAGGAAACCTTGGCATACAGCTCTACTTTCCCTTTGAGCACATTGCATGGGCAAGCAATCAAGAGATTCTACCACTACCTGCTCAACCGTTTGCTTATGCCAGTGTCGCTTGCTGGGCTATTTTCTTGTTTTTCAACATCATAAGGTAAGTTTATATATATTATTAGTTTTTTGATTTACTGCAGGTTAGCAGGGGGAATACTATTACTGACAAACAGTTGCTGCTTAGTGACGCGTTACATTTAGTGTTAGTTTATGTCCCATCCAACTACTGGGAGGCATATTATTTTTATATTTTACTTTCTTGATATGACTGAATTTTAGATATAAAATATCAATACTAACAATAGTATTAAGCAAGATATGAGAGTGCTAGCTATATATATCGGGTGTTTTGTGATGCATGTTACCTAAATTTAATAAGTATGTTGTCTTTCACCTTCAGAAACCTTAGGCAGCTCTCACTTTTTAAGTATAAAATGGCCAAGCTTATCAAACAACGAAAGCTAGAATCTCCAGAACGAAGGTGAGCTACTTAGCATAAAAAAAATTTCATAAAAAATAAGTCTTTGATATTATTAATTTATAGATAGAAGCAACAGTTTTTTTTACTGCAGTCAAACATATTTCATTTAATCACTTAAAGAAAAATATGTATCAAGACATTGATCTTTATCAGTGAAATGATGGTAATCATGGTGTTCATTTCTGACCCTGTTATATACATTTAACAATGCACGAAGTTGTGTGTGCAGCATTTAACATTGTCATAATAATTATAGGAATATTACAATATGACCCATTTTTGCAAGATGTCGTGACACCTGTGCGTGTATTGTCCGTCTCAAGCAACAAATGACCCCAAATGTTGCCTCCGTGTGCACGAAAGTGACAAAAAACACCTGTTCATGTCATGTTATCCAGCGGAGAGAAGGATGCTGAGTTCCGGAGCAAGATAGCGGAGCTCCGGCGGGCGCAGGCCAAGGAATTGCTGATCCTGGTAAAGAACCTGGCGGACGCCGTGATGGCCATCAACTGGCTGCCCCTGGGCAACTTCCTCTGGTCGGGCAAGCTCTCCCCCACCAGAAACGCACTCTTCGGCTCCATTTCATCGCTCATTGGACTCTACTTCTCCGTCCAGCAGATCCGAAGCGCCAAGAAGAGCCAGTAATTGTTGACAGTTTTCTGTACCATCCTTAAGACAAACACATGGCCCTTTATAGATTTCTACTTGTTCAGCAATTTTGTATTATAGTCTTACAGGCATTGATACGTCATTAAGTTTCTGTTGATTGCAACCTTCGGGTACAGGAGACACCTTTTGGTGTCAATGTGTTCCATGTAAAGGAATGAGCGTGAGTAGTAAGTGAGCTATATAGGAACAGTAGATCGCACCAGAGGAGAAGAACGGCCAATTATTTTAAATGATCCAGGCCTATGTACGGTGAGGTCAGAAGCGACAAGTTTGGTACTTGCAAATATTGTCATCAAGGTTCAATTTTCATGTGCACGATGCTTGATCTAATGGGCACTAAACGCTGATATATATATATATATATATATATGCTACCGAGGACCGATTACGGGGTAGTAATTATTATTACTACGTGACCCAAGCGTGGGCGGTGCTTAGCTCGGAGTGTAAAACGGTGTATTGTGGCATAGAACACTCTCGTTAATACTCCAATAGACCGATCCACACACGCTTGAGTCTTTTTTCCTCGCTCGTGAGTCTGAAATTGACAACCATAGCTGATGGTAGGTACAAGTGAGAAGTGCTCATCTCTGAAACTGACAAGACAGTAACATGCTGCTTTGTTTGTCCGACATAACGCACGTGGAAGACCATTTTTATTCACATGATTTGATAAAGCAACAGTGGCGTCAGTGAATGATTGACAGTCTGGATCGGTCTATTGGAAGATGGAGGATTGTTTGTTTACTTTGAGTGAGTGCCAGAAATGATTCCCCTGCAGGGATTTTCCTTAGAACTTGGCGAAGGATTCATGTGTGTCTATTTACCCCACTCGCTTCTCTAATAAGTAGGTTTTCGGCACTCTTATATCTAGACTCGCTGGTATTATTGACTTACTGCTTATGACGGTGATATGAACTTAACTAATTATAACGGTGATATGAACCCCTAACTTATTGATTTATTTTTTGTAACCAGTGGAATGGCTCGAAGTGATCGTTCTGTATATATGAAGAATTCGGTGCATAATAAACTAACCCGAGATTTGATTCCGACTTTGACATACAAATGTCAATTTACGCCGATCACTAGTAAAGGGAAGGGTAAACTGTAGTAATGGAACCGAAAAATGCAACGTATTTTGGGCCATTTTTGTGCACAAATGAGCGACGAAAGCAGGTCAAGAAACCTGCCACTGTATGTTAAAGAGTTTTGTATCCGAATATTTCTGAACTTCCATCAGAACGCTGCTGTCAGCCGGGGGCAAATTTCAAGAATTGTTGGAAAACTGCCAAATCAGTTTATATTTCTTGAGAAATAATCATTTCGAACATAATAACGAGCCTTGCGTATTTACTACAGCGAGTTGTACCAGTTTCAAATCCTTATCACGGAGTGCGAACTTGCTTTGTTCACTGCGCCACCAAGGCGGGCGAGAGTGTAAATGCATCAAGCAAGTGGCCGACAAGAGATTTAACGGAGCCCCTGGTCGAGGACGCGGAGTGGTTATTTCCGAGGATAGAACAATTCATAGTTTGGTTGGTTGGTTGTATATTCAGGACTCTTTGACCAATTTTGGTCATATCGCGTCAATGGGAGAAGGAAGGGAGAGTGGAGCCATGTACCCGGGGGTAACCCCCTACTCTTAGCGAAGAAGGACATGGGGTCTTTATCATGCGACAACAGTTAGGCTATCAGGCCAGAGTACCCAGGGCGAGCGCTCTAACCATTCATAGGAACCGATCGGAGCGCAAGCTAAGATAGAATGTTGCTTAGGCCACTGACGCATATACCGGGTACAATAGTCCAGAGCAAAACCTACTTGGCAGCAACTGAGTGTTCAATGCTTCAATTTTCATAATGTCCCACCAGGCGACATCCATTCAACGTCAACTAGTCAAAACTAATACAAACCACCAAAAAGATCAAAGGCAACTAACTATCAGATGCATTTCTAACAGTTTATTCTGTGTAACCAACAGTAACAAATAAACAAAACAAAAAGAAATAAATTCATTTAACATCAGATCAGACATTGTACGTTCGTTCGAACTGAAACCTTTTTTTCGAGGCAAAATGAATAATGTATCAAATGTTAAGAAAATGACCTGAGCAAGTTGAGTAAAACACCGTAAACAATCATTGGGAACTTTCCTACACCATGAAAACAAATCTAAAAGTAACCGTGGCAATATCTTAATTAATTTATCAAGGTAAAACGAGTGTTTAATAACGTTTTTTTTTTCGTGCTCACCAAAGCAAGAAATCATTTTAAGTAGATCGCTCACGACGCAGGCATGAAACTTAAGAAGTTGATGAACATTTATATTTAAATACTACAAACATTGCTTCCTTTCCCCGACACCATTGCAAAACCAATTGTAAAACTAATCGTAATAACAACTTAATTAATCAAGAATGATAAAAGTGTACAAACCCGCCACCTTGTGTGGAAAATGGCCACAAACAAGGATGCTACACCAAGCAGCAGTAGATTAAGAAACCTCCAACAGAAACCGTGACAAACCTACTACATTGTATCTGCTTTGGGGAAACTACCATCATTTATCTGGTTGATAGTCTCCCGTACAACGACACTTTTGGATCAAATTCTTCTCCAGTGTAATAAGGGCTTCTATCATTGCTGTTCATAAGTCGTAAAATAGAAGTTCATTTTTCTCATAATTTTGAGTAGTCTATTAAAAGCGCACCTGCGTAATAATAGACTAAGGTTGGATGAAGAATGGCTTATTGATTACTAAAATTTGTAAAACTGCAATTCATTTAATCTGCATAAAAGTCCTATAGTCTAGGGTTTTAAAACGTGGGAGATTGAATTATCCTTTTGCGTTCATCGACGCTTAAAACTCGAAGTACAGAATTCAGTCTATCTTCAATTTAGAATATATCTCAGTTTTCTAAGAAACGGATGATTCGTCTTAAAACGTTGAAGGTCATAGAATAAAAGATGTAAAGGTAACCATTCTAGTTTGTAAAAGTTTAAAGAAGTCTATTGATAAAACGGATTTTACCAGGCAATTTTGCTTTTATCTCCTTAAGTAGGGACAGACTTCTTATTCCTTAAATAATTTTACCGGTTCATTTCCATTAAAAACAAGTTCCATATTTTGTTAACAGTTTAATAGTGTTGCCTCAGAAAAAAACATTTATATATAGATCTTAGTGTCTACTTGGATGAAGTTTGAATGGTTCGATATTTTACGATACGATTTAAAGGAACTTATTGCGATCCTCGCGAAAGTGAGGTGACTTCTGATAAAGAATGGACATTTATTGCATCAACACATTTAGCTTTGCGTCATACAAGATTCACTGATTGACCGATCCCGCATTTCTGTACGGACAATTGTAACATTATAATAACGTTTAATAAATATTTGAGAAATTGCATATAATATATAGATTTCGTTCCAGGAAAGGTCAACGCGTATGTTTTACTTCCGGTCTGCTTTGAGGGGCGATGGGTGAACCATAACGAGGTCTATATATCATATTCTGACATGAAGATGATCAAACCGAAGGTTTAGAAAGTCACTAAAATATATCTGGAAAACTGTTGCTAACAATATTACTTAACTACATTAATAATACGTCATATTAATCGAAATATAGTTAATTCTTTAAATGTCACCCAATTAAGGGACGTGGAAAAGGTTTACAATTGACAAAACTTGTCGTACAAAATCTCAATATCCAATTATAGAGACAGGAAAGGTTTACCGATGTCTAAATACGTTAAGTTAATTGCTGTCAACTATTTTGTACACGAAATCGTGAGAAAAATACTCACCCCATCTGAAAGCTTCCACTTCAGGAAACTATAGCTCATACAGACTAATTATTCTCAGTTCCTAATAAACTTTAAACGCATGTTTCACCTGGCCCAAATGTTGTGATCCATCAAAAATGAAACACGCCACGGATTCAAGATTTAAATACTTCATAAACTTTATGCAAAAGCACTAAACACACTCAACTGGTCCAGACCTTATTCTCATCAGAAAACCAGGAAAACAGAAGAGTAACAAAGACGGAACGTGTTCAGTCGAGCTGAGCTTGGCCAACTCGCGAGTTCACTAAAGGCTAGCTCACACTGTGCCGGTTTATTGGCCCGGTTTACCCCGGTCCTGAAAACCTGGGGACAACCTTAGACAACCCTGGGAGTCCGGTAGTCAAACCGGGGTCACCCCGGTGGATTTGCATCGTCCAAAGCTACCGGGATGGACCGTAGAACGAATTAACACGGTGGCCCGCTACAAAATTTTGCGGGATGGCCCTAGTCCGTTCCGGTACATAGACCGGGAAGGACAAGGGTAAACCGTACCCAACACCGGCACAGTGAGCCAGACTTTAAGCGTCAGCCAAGGAAGAAGACATACGCAGGCCTCACTCGCTCAGGCCGTGGTGAGAGGCCACTGCGTCACCTGGTTACCAACGAGATGGTTGGTATTGGAGACGACGGTTGCCGGGGCGACCGAGTTGCCGGACATGAAGTTGCCGGTGGTGGCGCCACCGGTCTTGCTGTTCCGCATCAGCGGCTTGTGGAAGCGCGTCGAGTCGAGAGAGTGGTAAATGCCCCAGCAGCCGCGGCAGTAGTAGCGGAAACAGGTCAGGTCCCGGCAGAAGTACGGACCCGGCTGCAGGTTGCACGTCTGGCACAGGGACTCCTCCAGGTAAGGGTCGATCTGGATCTGTTCAACGAGATCGCCGGATGAGCACGGGAGATTATAGTGCCGGCGTGGCTGGAGGATGGCCCATGGGGGTGTAAGGGGTTGGTTGTATATTCATCACGCTTCAACCAATTCTGGTCATATCGCGTTAATGGGAGAAGGAAGGGCAGAGTGGAGCCATGTTCCCAGGGTTAACTCCCTACTCTACGCGAAAAAGGACATGGGATCTTTATCCTGCAACCACACAGACATGGCCACAGCGAGGCGCGAACCACAGATCTACGTGCCGTTAGGCCTTCAGGTGACAACAGAGCTCTAACCCACTGAGCTATCGAGGCGGCTCCGTGGCGGGATGGGGGGTGAGGGGTTTTATTTGGCATCGACAATGACATGGAATTTTGCAGGATCACAAATGAATCGAAATGTTGGGAGTTATAATTAGAGCGTTTTTTGGACACATGAAAACTCCATGTGGCTAAGAAACTTTCCGGGACAATGAAATGCGGTTGGGTTTAAACTTACCCCAGATGCAGGTACAACATTTCAAAGATTTTCATGATCAGAGCTCAATCAATCCAAAGATAAAACTATTGAATAAATAATAATATAACAATGGGAACATTGTTATTTGATCTCTATACAGTACCTTCTTGGTGAACTTGGGAGTCTTCACTTCCACGAAGGCGGCATTGACAGCCTTCATGTAGCTCTTGTGGGAGCTGAAGGTCACACGGCCTGACCCTGGAAGGACACCGCCAATAAAATACGTTTCTGCATATGATCAAGCATTTGGTGTGGCAAGGTCTTGGTTTGAAAAACAGAAATCTGCAACACTTCACAATGCATGGGGCCAGTTGAGTTATTCGTGTACAAAACACGATTGGTTGAGAAAATGTAGAAAGGAAGGACGGAATGTTGGTATTTTAGGCAGCTTTTGTCCATATGATGGCTACGCTTACTGCGTCGAGAAACCTCATGGGATATCGAAATAGGGTTAGATGACCAAGCTTCAGACGCAGTTCTAAACGCACAAATCCATGAGAAAGACAAGGATCTAGTATAACTTATGACTTGGTTTGGAGTGGGCTGGAAGTGGCTTGCGTTATATAATATTTGATTTTCATTATCATATGTGCATTTATCTCATCAGCTCTGTCATTTTATCATTGTCGGTCAATAGTAATATTGATTGTTGACTTTTATATGCAGAAGTTAACTAAAATCTTACCTTACGAGTGAAAGGAGCGCAAGGTTTGGGGTGCAGTGGTGGATTTCACGAACGTAGTTTAGCCGACTACGGGGCTTGGTCGACTAAAGTTTTTAGTCGACTAAGCCCCGTAGCCCGCTAAAATAGGCCACTGGTCTTGTCATTTTGGAGAAAATATAGAAAGAAATTAAGAAAAGGAAATATTGTTGTTTTAGGCCGCGTTTGTGCACATAAAGGCTGAACTGTACCCGGTACGATGACATGGAGTTGCAGGAAACGAGCTCGATCCAGATGCTAAAGCGCGAACTCACGAGAATGACGGAAAGGAAAGCTAAAGTCATGACCTGGTTTGGGGTGGAGTGGGTGGGTTGGCGGCCTGTTTGTGCCAGATGACCACCTACCTATGGGGTACTTGTACTTGTCGGTGTCGATGCCAGCGTAGACGACGTTGCCGAAGAGGTCGTTGAGGACGTGGGCCAGGCCCTCGGCGTTCATCATGCCGTGCAGCGCCCCCACAAACACCGTCTTGTTGGGGTCCAGGCGCTGGGACTGCATCTTCACGTAGTTACTGTCGCCCAGGACCCACGGGATGACCTGCACCTTGAGGACCGACAGACAGTTTGGATGGATGGGTTAAGGAAGGAGACCTGAACCTATGACGGGTGGAGAAAAAATTTGATACACCGTTCCACACTCCGACACTAAGCCCCGCCCACGCTCAAGTCCTTTTGCGTTAACCGTGAGTATGAAATTGACAACCATAGCTGATGGTAGGGACAAGTGAAACTGACAAGTGACATGTTGCTTTGTTTGTCTGATATATTTGTCGGACGTAACGCACGTCAGACCTTCTTTCGCCAGATTTCGTCAATGAATGATCAGCCTGGATCGGTCTGTTGGGAGGATCAGTTAAAGACCGGGAGCAACCATGCCTCCGGGGTAAGCTGCCACTCTTTTCGAAAGAACCGAGGTCTTTATTGTACAGTGTCTGGCACGATGGCGGGTCTAGCAGAGGTCACTCGATTATAGGCAAGCGCGCGGTTATTTCGGACACAAGTACGGCTGTCTGCCGACGGTATCTCTCGCCGTTGCAAAATTGTTACCAAATAGCCCAGTAGATAGAACAGTTCATCAGTTAATTACAAAATGTGGCGTCTTGTTCCTCGATTTAGTAGCCGATCTCAAAATGCAGGCTTTATCCTGGGTTATATATACCTCCTTGCTGCGCATGCGGCGGCTGGAGATCTTGAAGTAGTATTCGCCGCCATTGCTGAAGTCGTGTGTGCAGGCCTGGAGCAGCACCTTCACGGACTTCTCGCACTCAAACAGCACGTACACGTAGCCAGCTGGCAACGACAACACAGCGAGAAGGGGAGAAATGTATAGGGGGTGTGGTCCAATTGTTCATCTGACGATTTATTCATTCAGTACTAACGCGACAAGAAAACCCACGGCACATTTCGTATCGGCGACGGCCCTCTTGTGGATACATTAAAAGATTGCATTCGTGTGAACGCGTTACCGTTAGACGTCCTGGACGATAAAAATGAAATTGAACTGTCTGTTTACGTAGTCACAGTGGGATGAATCTTTTCTATGGACATTTCGAAATAGTATTAGGGTAAGTAACTTATTCGTGTGGCTTGGGCAAGTGGATCCTACCTTTGGGTGGATATCTGGGGTGTTTGCCCTCCTTGCCCGGCCATTCTATCTTCATGGGGCCAAACGACTTGAAGGCGTTCTGCAGACCCACTGCAACAAGACGTAAACAGGTCGGGCATAGCGCTAACATGTGGCCACAGACTCGCCAATGGGCTGAAAGCGATGAGGTGTCTTTCCTGTGAGTTGTCCGAACTCGTCAATCGCAACAAAATAGGTTATTCCTTGATAGAAATAGTGCACAATGGGACATAATCACACTATACGAGACCGGAGCACGTAAGCTCGACACTGGCTCGATGGTGGGAGGGGTAGAGGTGGCGGTGACGATGGGGAGGGGGCAGGCAGTATATAGTACGTACTTTCAGTGATGTCCCAGGGCACACCGCCGAGGAAGACCTTGCAGGAGTAGGTGAGGTTCTTGTGAACCTTGGGCGGCAGTGGGTGGGGGTAGAGGTGGCGGTGACGATGGGGAGGGGGCAGGCAGTATATAGTACGTACTTTCAGTGATGTCCCAGGGCACACCGCCGAGGAAGACCTTGCAGGAGTAGGTGAGGTTCTTGTGAACCTTGGGCGGCAGTGGGTGGGGGTAGAGGTGGCGGTGACGATGGGGAGGGGGCAGGCAGTATATAGTACGTACTTTCAGTGATGTCCCAGGGCACACCGCCGAGGAAGACCTTGCAGGAGTAGGTGGGGTTCTTGTGAACCTTGGGCGGCAGCTGCCCGCTCCATGTGCACGTCGGCTCGCAGATCGCTGTTCGGGTGGAAGAGGGGAAGGAAAGTCAGAAAACCTATCCACGCGTCCAAACTAAGCCCATGATCACTATCATATAACCTTATAGTAATCAAGGGGAGCTGGTGTGAGGGTTGGATCTGTTGCCCACGAGAAGCCAGGTATGACGTTTCTGTGTCCCTTCTGATTTAATGCAAAGATGGGATAGTATGCAAAGTGTCATTCAATTAAAAGCAAAGCCAATATAACAATTTTAAGGCCGCAGATAACTGCAGATAGGACTGGTAAATGAGATAAGGCTAGTCTGCAGCTATGGACATAAAATCGGATGGCTCGTCTACAGGTGCAGACCAATATATACCCGAAGTTAAGAGAGATGGTATTGTACTAGCCCCAGTTCTGTGGCTGTAGGACGAGTAAAAATCGGACACGGTGGACGGACCCTGTCAGACTTTTGCAGCCACAGAACTGGGGATAGCAGGTTACTTACTGGCCGCGTTCCTGTAGAGATTGGCATAAAGACCCAGGACAAGAGAGGTATATTTGCTAAATGGCAGCGTTCCTGTAGAGATTGGCATATGGACCCAGGGCGAGAGAGGTATCGTTACTAAATGGCAGCGTTCCAGTAGAGCTTGGCATATGGACCCAGGGCGAGAGAGGTATCGTTAATTACTGGCCACGTTCCTGTAGAGCTTGGCATATAGACCCAGGGTGAGAGAGGTATCATTACTTACTGGCCGCGTTCCTGTAGAGCTTGGCAGCCTTCTCGATGGAGTAGGGGTCGCCGGAGTTGGTGGCGAACAGCGAGTTGAGGGCGGTGCAGGGGCGGCTGGCGAAGAGGTCGGCGCTGAGGCTGAAGTCGTTGAGGTAGGGCTGCTGCTGCTGGAGCCGGCGGAGGGTCTCCCCCTGCAGGCCCAGGGACTTGATCACCTCCAGCTGGGCGGAGGTCAGCCCCGCGTTCTGCGCGGCCGGCGGGGCGGTCAGGCCTTGGGTCTGCGGGTTGGCAGAGATCATTCCGGTCTGGTAGGGCGGCTGAACTTGTCCCTGCAGGCTCAGGGAATTCTGGAGAAGAAAGCGTCATTGACCATGAAGCACACGATGTTCGGCTCTGGCATAAAATTACGGTTTTTAGTCTTGGCAATTAGGTGATTTGCTTTCACATCTACTAGAAACAGTTATAAGGGGAATGAGTTTCTATAAAGTGCCATCACTTTATTGGACTACACCAGGCAAAATCACGGCCTGAGATTTTTACCATCAGGTCGTCCAAGACTTACCATTAGGTCGGCCAGCGCTGTGGAGGCGTCCCAAGGCGTCCCAAGACTTACCATTAGGTCGGCCAGCGCGATGGAGGCGTCCCAAGGCGTCCCAAGACTTACCATTAGGTCGGCCAGCGCTGTGGAGGCGTCCCAAGGCGTCCCAAGACTTACCATTAGGTCGGCCAGCGCGGTGGAGGCGTCCCAAGGCGTCCCCAGACTTACCATTAGGTCGGCCAACGCGGTGGAGGCGTCCCAAGGCGTCCCAAGACTTACCATTAGGTTGGCCAGCGCGGTGGAGGCGTCCCAAGGCGTCCCAAGACTTACCATTAGGTCGGCCAGCGCTGTGGAGGCGTCCCAAGGCGTCCCAAGACTTACTATTAGGTCGGCCAGCGCGGTGGAGGCGTCCCAAGGCGTCCCAAGACTTACCATTAGGTCGGCCAGCGCGGTGGAGGCGTCCCAATGCGTCCCAAGACTTACCATTAGGTCGGCCAGCGCGGTGGAGGCCTCCGAATGGTCAGTGGCGCTGCTGTAGCCACTGGACGTGGAGTCCGTGGGAGATGGACTGCGACCCACGCACTTGGTCACGCCCTGGTCCGTGTAGCCGGAGCCGGGACTCAGCTGGTAGCCGCGATCGCCTATCGTCCCCATATTATAGGCTTGGTTCTGTTCGCTGTTAATTGAAAAACACAGGATAAGAAGAAAAATTCTCTTTTTAATTGAACCTTTGAATTAGTGTTTAAGCCGCCGCTGTGCAAACGAGGGTTAAAATAAGCCGAGGAACCTCGCGAGATGATGAATGGACGATTGGTTGGTTATTCAGGACGCTTTAACCACTTTTGGTCATATCGCGTCAATGGGAGAATGAAGAGATAGTGGAGCCATGTCCCCGGGGGTAACCCCCTACTCTTTACGAAGAGACACTGGATGTTTATCCTGCGACCACACATACACGGTCACAACGGGGCTCGAACCACCGACCCACGTGCCGTTAGGCTCTCAGGTGACCAGAGCACTCAATGCGAGCGCTCTGGCCCACTGAGATGTCGCGCCGGCCCCGATGAATGGATGAAACATGCCCCAGATTATTTGCTCTCATTGCTTAAAACGAGACCGCACGAGAACGAGTTACACACCAAAGATGATGTCACAGTGACTTTCACAAGAGGACGCGCTGGTGTTTTGCACTAGCGTTGCGCAGATTGCACATTGCACCCAGGTTAAACCGGGTCAAGAGGGGTAACCTCTTTGGACAAGGTGCAAGATTTAACCGCACACCGCTCCACTGTTTCAACTGCGGCACGGAAAGATGAAATCGCGACAATGGTAAGGTTCGAGGTAGGGAGGAGCCATGTCTCCGCGAATAACTCTTCGTGAAGAAAGACCTCGAATCTCTATCTTGCCGCAAACACAGACATTTCTACAAGTGGGACTCGAACCACGCACCGGCCGCTGGGGCTGGCTGCCACCCCAGCAGAGGACATTAGCAAATAACCGAATGCGCTACTTCCTGGGTCATCGTGGGGAACCAAGCGTCCATCCCATCCCGCCTCCCACCTATTTGACCTATGATCTTTGACCTCACCAGTAGGCGGCCTGGCGGTACTCGCCGCCCCGGATGGCTCGGTAGGGTCGGATGGTCGACTCGGTCAGGTGCTCCAGGGTCTGGCTGGATATGGCGCCTGGGATGAAGGCCTCGTTCGGGATCTGGTAGCCCCCGATGTTGGTCGTCTGCTGCTGCTGCTGTATCTGCTGCAACTGCTGCTGCTGCTGCTGCTGCTGTTGTTGCTGGAGCTGCTGCTGCTGCTGCTGCTGCTGGGTGGTGGCGTTGCCGGCGGCCGCCGCTATGGCCGCCGCAGCAGCCAGCTGGTTGAATGCGGCGGTGTTGTAAATCTGGTAGCCGGACACTTGACGAGAGAGACGGAGAGACATGTAAGCCATTATCAAATGCAACCGAAGTGATATCAGGAACGTGTAAAACACTGTAAAATATGAAAAGGTCTTCAATGTTGTTAATGCTGAGCAAAAGCATGCTCTGCTTTCCTTTACATCTCTCTCAAAATCAAAAGCTAGACCTAAACAGGGTTTTCAATTAATAACAATGAATAACAAAAGCACGGTCCGCTATTGGGTGTTTCTCTTCATATCTCTCTCAAGCTCAAAGGGTAGACCTAAATGGACTAAATCCTGGACCGGGGCGCTTGGTGACTATCATGAGAGGAGCCATATGTGTATAGTAAAGCATTATCAAAGTTGTTATCATGCCCCATAACGTAATGGGGTCATCTTTCCATAACAGCGCGTGCTTTCCCTTCAGTATAGCTCCCGTACTATTCCTACATTTGCGTGGACCGTTACGTGGCACCACTAAGAACATCGTTCCGCTCATTCCTAATTAAGAAAAGCCCCACCAAATTATAGTGAGCACCAAAAAGGGAATACATATATCTTAGTTATACTTGAACACGAACATTGGCTTGCAAGTTGGACGCACAACCCTGCAATCACAAGTTCACCGCTGTAACTAGTGGGGCCCCCCCTCTGAATCGCGATTCAAGAATTCCCAAGAATTAGGGAGAGTAATATATAAAATCTCCAAAATGAGGACTGCTCAAGTGTGGGCTCGAAAAAAAACACCTCAATGGTGGATATCGCGAATATCGAGGAATTCACAGACTGCTAGACGGATCGCGGTAAATAGGGAAAGGGACTTCGGGTTGAACCAGGAATTGTACGGATAACGATCCCCCAAAATTGTCAACAGCTAATCGCGAATCTATAAGAATTCCTGGATGTCAATCGCGGAAATCGAAAAACGTACGTCCCCCCCCCTCCCCCCTCTAACTAATGAGCCGCCCTGACTTCATACGGAATGATGCGCCCGCTTCTGAAATCACGAAATTTTTCCCGCCAAATGTAAGCGCCCCCGCTTATCTTCGTTCAAATATTAACTTTAATCCAGGTGGCCCCGATAGGACTCACTAGGCGCGTTGTAGTTGAGGCTGAGGTCGGCGGCCATTGGCTGTATGGCCTGCTGGGTGTTGTACACGGTGTAGTTGGGGTTGAGGCCGGCCACGTTGGACAGGGCGGCCACGTTCTGGCTGTAGTGGTCGATGCCACCACACGGCATCGTCGAGGTCATCTGCTGCGGCTGCTGCTGCTGCTGCTGCTGCTGCTGCTGCTGCTGCACCTGGCCGACTGTGGACGGACACAGGGGGGGCACGGGGGCAAGGGGGCAAGGGGGACGGGGCAGGGAGGAGGGGATGGCAGGGGGAGAAGGTGGGGCAGAGGGGACGGGGGGAGCAAGGGGGGGGGGGGGTAAGGGGGGAGGGTGACGGTGGGGTAAAGGGGTACGGGGAGGTCAAGGGAATGAAGGGTTGATGCTTTAGGCCACTTCGTGCAAATCAAGGCCAACTTAGGATAAGGTGCTTCCGTGCCTGCGCACATAAAAGTTTCCTTTGAAGTCAAACAGCAACTACTTTTTGTTACCGTTTTTCTCTATGTAACATAGCATACGGTATGTATATTTTAATTATGGAGTTAACACGGATAATATCAGACATATCTGTTCAGTATATTGTCAAGTATATGTTTGATAGATGCCAAATTGCTCTACCAGTAGCATTAAGGATAACTTAAGGATAATCAATCATAGAATCCAAAGATTAAAATATAAATGCATATATGCAGAGGCACCTTCTATTATTAAGACCTATAGAATGACCCACACATTGCTCACTTCCTACGCGCAGCGGTACCATTCACGTTGAAAATATCGCCCGCAAGCGGCAATTGTTATAATGGCAAACAAAAATCAAAATGTTATTGGTTATTAACTCAAAACCTGGATTAAACCTATACATCGACGTGACCCTACTTTTAGATTGATCCTGCATTGCGTTAAATCCCGGTAGGTTGGACAAGTCCAACGAGTTGTCCAGCAAGGCGCTTATTCTTTTGAAGATATCCGCATTGCTGACAGCCCCCATGTTGTGGCCTCCATAGCTCAAGCCGTACGTGCCGTAGGGGTCGTCAACCTTGGTGGAGTCTTCGACGTAAATATTGGGAATATCTCCCACCTGGAAGAACAGTACCAGGTTGATGATTAAATTTGCGAATGTATGACATAACTGTTATGAGAGGGTTCGGGTAATATGTAAATTGTGAAATTAAATTGAAAAAAAAAATGTACATGATGATAGATCTACATAATCAAAAGTAATGTACATACATATAATTTAAAAAAAGAAAATATACAGGATGTATATTTCAAAGGTTTAATTTTATTTTCCGCAAAGTTCAAATATGTAACGGTGTACAAATTTTAAGTGGGATATATAATATTTCTTAACACGTCTATAACTCTTTTAATGTACTTGACATCCAATTCGGCCGTTCAATCCATTAACCAGCAACTGCGACTTCAAATGTAATGAGACCCCCGCTAATTTGTCTATTAGCATACAAGGTGATTTTTCCCACGATAGCATGTCAGCCGAAGTCTCATTGAAAACGCATCGCTGCACGCTATTCCCGTCCCACATTAGCTAAATCGAATAGAGCTTCACCAGTTTGTCGATTCGTGTAAACCGAAAGTGGCTATATCATGTAAATGATGTAAGAGGAATTACCCACAATAATGTACAGGATGTAGGCACTTTCATTATCGAGCTCTGCTGATACTAAACAGCAGTTACTTATAGAAGGAAGAGCCAAATTTGCGTCATAGTGTTATTAGCCAAATTTAAACTAAATTGGCCAATACCGACATGGCAGGATGGCTAGCGTTACCCCAGCAATATAAATACCCAAAGATCGCTTAACTAGAGTCACACTCTAGGGGCGGGGGGGGGGGGGGTCCTGAATAACCAACCAACCAATCAATGAATGGAAAGAGGGCGTGCGCGAGGCACGATGCCAAATGGTAAAATAGGCCTCCAAACTATTCTTTCCTGATTAGATTAATTGATCAGTGACTAAGTATATTGATTCGATGGGTGGTTGGTTATTCAGGACGCTTTAACCACTTTTGCTCATATGTAGTCAATGGGAGAAGGAAGGGAGAATGGAGCCATGTCCCCAGGGGTCACCCCCTACTCTTTACGAAGAAAGACATGGGATCTTTATCCTGCGACCACACAGACAGGCCCACAACAGGGCTCGAACCACCGATCCACGTGCCGTTAGGCTCTCGTATATTGATCCGAAGATCAGGGTATTGCGAAATTACGATTTTCCGATTCCCGGTTCTTAAATAGTAATATTCAGTTGACGAGGAATGAAAATTCTTTTCCACGAGGGTTGGCTAATGCACCCTTCCCAGTTCACGACGAAATATTTATCATTGCCAGTACACGACGAAATATATTTATCATTCCCAGTTCACGGTAAAATGAAAAACCATTCCCGAGAAGGATAAATTTTGTTTTTCAAATTTACTGGGCCCATATTGTCTGCAGTTGCTAACTTGTTTCATTCCTAAAGAAGTGCAGGCGTTACATCAGCAAAAACTGCAATAATGTATGAATTGTAGTGACTTAGCACATAAGTCACAATTTCAGGTCTGGTAAAACGTGAAGTGTCAATATCACGGGTTTTATTAATGAAATAATCTGATAATGTCTTCAAGACATCATTTTTATAAATAGGTGAATGGAACAGCCCGGAACTGAAAACAAGGGATCAGCAAGAAACCTAGTCATGAAGCATTTGGGAGATCCTTTTCCCAAGCCTCCAGTATAAAGGTCTTGCATGGATGCGGTATGACAATTCACGAACCACCACTGATTCATCCCGGGGGGGGGGGGGGGGGGGGGCCGCGATCAAACACCGCCCCCCTCCCCCCTTTCACCGCCCAAACTCGCTCGCTCGGGGCGTTTTACCGTAAAATGGCGCTCGGTCGCAGATTTGTCGCCAAAATCCGCCAGGTCGGGGTATAAGGGAGGGGGGGTCAAAGGGCTCCTGTGACTAGGGTGACTTACTTCCAGCAAATACAATAAACTTAGATCTATAGTATAAACAATAAAGAGGGAGGATGCTCTTGGTCAATGACAACCTTATAATCAATAATCAAAGATAAACCTTATAGATCTAATCAATAATCAATGATAACCTTATGTCAGCTAAGATGTGGACCCGACTTTTTGTACTAGACTCCCTTATTTTTATGTGGACCCCCTATGTCTACTCCCCCCCCCCCCACGCCCAGTCGTAAGAATTTCAAACCCAGGGTTGACACCCCCACCCCCCTCTCTCAAATTCTGAAATTACTGGAGCCACGCCAGCTTGTGATCCCCCACATGATTGTTTACTGGATCCGCCCCTGATTTGCGCAGATTGCGCACCTGTTAAAATGCTGAATTTAATTGTAATGTTACCATGCTTTACCATGCTGTGATCAAGTTGATGTGTGACAGCCACCTTAGCCATGTTGGCTACAGACAGTATAGGCCTAGCTACCTACCGCAATCTGAGTAGACCAGACTCCAGATTCAGTGAGTGAGAATTGAAATTCTGTGACAGCTCCGGTCTTCAGACAGTCTTCACAATCGACTGGAGTTGACTCACTTGACTTGAAATAATTGTCGGACCCAATTATCAGCTGATTATTCCACTAAGCTTAGGTTGATAAATCACTCAATGACGCTTACGTGACGAAACTTTGTGGACAAATAGAACCACTTTAACTACTGGACCTAAGCTTATTACGTTTAGGCCTATCCAAGCCGAATCAAACCACAAGCATGCAGTTCCAGTAAGAAATGAGCAGGTAAAAGGTGTGTACATATCATGCACATGCCAGTTAACAAAGCTTCGGTGCAGATCACCGCGTCACAGAACAAACGAACGATCAACACAGCTGATGGCGGGAAACGTTACAAAGTTGCCGACTGCACGTGCAAACCCAGAGTTCGGTAACTTCTGTAACGTGCACCAGTCAATATTTCGCCCCGACCCAAAACCGGTATGTGTGATTTTGACTGTCTGCCAGACGGGTGGTTGTTAGAAGTCCGACACGTTTACCTATGTCGGTCCTATAACGATAATATATTATATGCGAATGGCCAAGTAGAGACCTTGGAACAATTTTTTCTACAGTAGCCCCCTTACTCTTTGCGAAGAAGGACATGGTATCTTTATACCGCACAAATTTAGTCAGTTGCCCAGTTGGGGCACGAACCACGCACACCCAATAATAGGCGCACTCGCTACCCGTATTAATTAAGGCCAAGGGATGACCCATGGAGGGGGTGGGGGGAAGAGTGGGATGGGAAATGAGGGATTTCTAAGACACCGACGACACGGGAAAAGTTGTCGAGAGGAACTTGAAGGACATGGGCTTAGCCTAGTAAGCCTAGTAGACTACCACCCCGTCAAAGTTAAACATGTGAAGTTCCTCCTTTGTTTTTCTACACCCAGGCCAGTCGCAATATTTGTACCCCCGCCATGCGTAACAATGGCTCGTCGCTGATGATTGAAGACGGAACTAAGTAATGTGGTAGGCGCCCCTTAGACTAGGATTAGATTTAGCTGCACTCGACTGGGTCAAAGACCTTACTAAGATAATAGTAAGGTCTTTGACTTTGTCTTTTAAATTGCATCGTCACATATTGTCTAACCCCCCTTAACGACCCCCCTCCCCTCCCCTCCCCCGCCCGGTCGTATGGTTTTACTTTTATCAATGAAATAATTAACACAAAAATGGCCTAAAAGAAAAAAAATATTTCCACTTGCCCAGTTTAAATAAAATGTCGAAAGGTGTATTGTATAATCGCAATCAACGCAATAATCGAAGACATTGATTGATTGATTGCACAGGTAAGCTCACCAGTGCATGATTGCACAAAGAACCAAACCTGGTAAAAATAGAATGCATATTGCTTATAATGTTACAATAGACATGAAGCTAGGTCACACATCAGAGCACACATCAGTGCGTCCATCTGATAAAAGTTTGGCTCCATGGTTTTAATATGAAAAGTACGAAGTCCACGTGTATTTCTGTAGGTGTGCAACGACTCGGGGTCCACTGGTCCACCTTCCATAGTCTAGGCGCCAAAGTTTAAAAACGCTTAATAAGCAATTTTCAAACTTTAAAACAAGATTAAATTAAAATTAGGCTGGTTGACATCCGTCCATCTGCGAAAGACGATGGATTAGTAGCTTTGTTTTGGTTTAAGTTATACGATGTGTAACGCGGCATTTATGCCTATGACTGAATAAACCTATCTGTGACTGACAGAGCTTATCGCAGTCCTCGCATCGGTGACCTGTCGATAGGTTTTGGATTGTGCTCGCTGGCGGGCGCCTAGATTGGCGTCTCAAGTCCAGTTTTTCAAACCAAAGCCCGTCGTGATGGGCCACGCACTACACCTGACTATTCTCTCTTTTTGTGATGCTAAAATTAGGCTAGAGTGAGCGGTATTTTGAGCCCACCAGGCATAAACAAGTAAAACATTGAGCCAGTTGTGTTTGCTTTTAAGCGTAAAATGACTGTCCTTGTTTAGCTGAAGTAAACTTTAAAGATTTATCAAAGTTTTCTGTGTGCAACGTCAAAGTTGGTTCAAGCAGACAAAAGACGAAATCAACAAAAAAAAATCAAACCAAGAGCTAACCTACCAAAGGCAAAGTTTTTAATTAGAGTCAGCCTTAATTTATAAAGTTTATACGCTTAAAAATGAGTATCGGCGAAGCAACCGCTTCGTAGATTTAGTCCTTGGATATTAATAATATACAATGTAGAACAGTAACTTACGGGCATTTTGTGGAGTCCCAAAGAAAATTCGCGGAATCCAACCACCAAGTTTCCGGCTTGATGTAGATATGTGTGTAAAATAACACTTGCTTTTCTAAACTAACCGCAACGGTTATGCAGAAAGTCTGACTTGGCCCTGTATTTACCCAAGGCTAATGACGAAATCGTGTATTCGCATTGGTCGCCAAACCGCTCGACGCTTGGAATAACTCAGTCGGGGTGTTCCTTGAATATATGGTGCTGTCAAGTCAGAATCGTCGCAGACGACCACCTCTATCAGTGAAATAAACAAGTCTGCGCGCGTATATGTGTCGGGTTTAACACAAAGAACTCCCCCCAAAACAGGCGTCATTTAAATGAGGAAATTCTATTAACTCTTTGTCATGCAGTGAACTGCTCATCTTACGCACCACCGCCTTCAGCCCAACCGCTCCTACAAAGATGAACAAATTAGCACTTTACGAGGGAGAGCTATAATTGGTCCTATGCCAATATCCGAATAACTCAAATGGTAAACATATGCACATAAGAATCGTTTGATGACGCCATAATTTACCTGCTGAGGGTTGAGCTACCATCATACAAAAATGTACATTTTCATGGCTTACTGATTGATGCAGACAACTGTAATGAACGTTTGTTTTCATTTTCTTCCAGACTATCTGTCTAGTTTTCTTGAGTCAATTGCTCGGAATGAGACGAACTCAACCCCTCCTTTTTTATGACCTTTCCCAACAACTCACAATTCCTGGTACAAATAAATTTAAGGGACTGGCTTTGATTGGCAACCCACGTCTTGAGATTGAGCTTTTCTTCACTGGCAACGGGCACAGGTGTGGTTTCAACCCGCAACTATTAAAAGACTGGAGAAACTTGTGTTTACCTCTCGCCAATACCTCTCAAATGTTGGTGTGCTCCCCTCTCCACCCACTCCCCGGTCGTCAGATTTGCGAATTGGAAGCCCACCGCTAAGCAATCTAGTCCCAATGATTCTTCTTGATTGATCTATTAAACAAACCTTGGCCACTTGATGAAATTCCTATTGTCTATGCCACGCTTCAAGTATTGCTGACGTCAAACCCGAAACGGAGGATATTGGTTCTCGTTGTAGGATCATAACGTACCCCGAATTGGTTGCCCAGAATAAATCACAGTATGTATCACACAATCCAGGCAGTTGACATGAAGAAATGAAATGTAGGCCACTTCCATAGACACGAAGGCTGATCTTGGGTAAGGAATCTCCCCGGGACAATGATATTGGGTTGGATGATGCACACCCTCCCAGGCGTGGAGTCATAATTTCGTGAAGTTGAGGGAAAGAGGAAAGGGGGCGGGGGGGGGGGGGGGGGGATTTTGGATAAGATCTCCAACCCGCGCGTCTGCCTATGGCCAAAATGTTACAAACGAGTTGTGGCGCCGCCCTAGCGGTGAGGATGCTACATTCCAGTCGGATAACTGATACGCGCTGGTAACAGACGAGCGAAAGACATGTAACAAACATGTTTAGCCTACCTTGTCGGTCGAGAATTAGGTTAGCTGGACAACACTGACAAAAACATACATTCTACCTCTGGTCTCATTATTGAAAGTTATTAAGTCTGATTTCAACAATCAAATGTAATCAAGCGAACCCGCGGCCGTGGGGCAGACATGTCACTTTGTCTTTGTCAGTGTTCTGACTTTAGTCCGAGGCTTAGATCTAACTTAGTTAGCTAACTTAGCTTCGTCGGGAATTGAACGCACAACCTTGCGATCAAATGACAAACGCTTACTCTAGACTATCTTTGCTACCAGGGGAGTGGGGGGTCAAACATCTTGCGACTTGAACGCCGCCCCCCCCCCCCCCCCACCCCTCCACCCCCAAACCCCAACCCCCTGGGATCTGCCACTGGCCCCAGGTGTCAGGGAACCCGGTCCAATCCACTCAATCTGCCGCATATCGGATACAGGGAACTGCCCCACCCTAATATACTGGTTCTATCTAACATGACCTCCAGTACTAGCTCTATCTGACCTCCAAGATTAGCTCTACCTGACCCGACCGAGAGTACTAGGTCTAACTAACCCGCTTACAGAGGACTGTGTCTACGTGACTTTACCTGACCCGCCTGGAGTACTAGCTCTACTTGACCCACCCTAGAGTACTAGGTCTACCTGACCCTCCCTAAAGTACTAGGTATACCTGACCTGCCTTTAGAGGACTAGACCTACGTGACCCGATCTAGAGTACTAGGTCTACCAGACCCGCCTACTGAGTACCATAGTCTATAGGTCTAGCCGACCCGCCCTAGAGTACAAGCTCTACTTGACCCGCCCTTAGCGTACTTGGTTTACCTGACCCGACCTGGAGTACTAGGTCTACCTGACCCCACTCTATAGTACTAGGTCTACCTGATCCGACCTAGAGTACTAGGTCTACCTGACCCACTCTAAAGTACTAGGTCTACCTGATCCGCCCTGGAGTAATAGGTCTACCTGACCAGCCCTAGAGTACTGGCTCTATTTGGCCCGCCCTAGAGTACTAGCTCTAGTTGACCCGCCCTAGAGTACTGGCTCTGCCTGACTAGGCTATAGATGACTAGGCCCCCGTGACCCGATATGGAGTACTAGGTCTAACTGACCCACCTACAGAGTACTAGGTCTACCTGATCACCCCGTAGTACTCGCTTTACCTAAGCCGCCCTTGAGTACTAGGTCTAGCTGACTCGACCTAGAGTACTGGGCCTAGCCGACCCGACCTAGAGTACTAGGTCTACCTGACCCACTCTATAGTACTAGGTCTACCTGACCCGCCCTGGAGTACTAGGTCTACCTGACCAGCCCTAGAGTACTGGCTCTATTTGGCCCGCCCTAGAGTACTAGCTCTAGTTGACCCGCCCTAGAGTACTGGCTCTGCCTGACTAGCCTATAGATGACTAGGCCCCCGTGACCCGATATGGAGTACTAGGTCTAACTGCATGACCCACCTACAGAGTACTAGGTCTACCTGATCACCCCGTAGTACTCGCTTTACCTAAGCCGCCCTAGAGTACTAGGTCTAGCTGACCCGACCTAGAGTACTGGGCCTAGCCGACCCGACCTAGAGTACTAGGTCTACCTGACCCACCTCTATAGTACTAGGTCTACCTGACCCGCCCTAGAGTACTAGCTCTACTTGACCCGCCCTAAAGTACTGGCTCTGCCTGACCAGCCTATAGATGACTAGGCCTACGTGACCCGATATAGAGTAATAAGTCTACCTGACCCGCCTACTGAGTACTAGGTCTATCTGATCGCCCTATAGTACTCGCTTTACATGAGCCGACCTAGAGTACTGGGCCTAGCTGACCCGCTTATCAAGCTGGCCGGCCATAGAGTACTCTGACCCGCCCCAGAGTACTAGGTCTAGCTGACCCGCCCTAGAGTACTAGCTCTATTTGACCCGCCCTAGAGTACTAGTTCTAGCTGGCCCTAGGGTACTAGCTCTATTTGACCCGCCTACAAAGTACTAGGTCTAGCTGACTCGACCTTGAGTACGAGTTCTATCTGACCCGCACTGGAGTACTAGTTCTGACCCGACCTAGAGTACTAGGTCTAGCTGACCCGCCCTAGAGTACTAGCTCTATTTGACCCGCCCTAGAGTACTAGGCCTACTGAACCCGCCCTAGAGTACTAGGTCTACCTGACCCGCCCTTGCGTAATAGGTC
>OZ025249.1:38248559-38293787 GCA_964019135.1 Arenicola marina | reverse complement strand
CGTTCAAGTACAATTGTGACGTCGCTGTTTTCGTGTTAGGGTCTATCTTTAACATGCGCGTTTCTTCGTGTTTTTGCAGTCGTAAATTTCCTTTGATAACCACTGTCTAATCCAACGTTCAAACTTCTGTTTGCACCGGGAAAACCAGCTGAAAAGCCAAAGTTTACATTGGGAAATGGTCCTACTAGAAGAAAGTTACAAGGGTGCATTGAAGGTCAAAAATATTTTTGTCACCAACTTTCATAGAGTGTAACTAACATGTAAACCAAAGTAGCAAGTGATTTGTACTTTTAGTTGTGCAGAGGCGAATCCAGGAATTTAAAAAGGGAGGGGTCCACTGGATACTTGCGACCGGGGTGGGGGGTCGGGTCGTTTTGCATTGAAAATCATTCTTCCTCAAAGGACCCCCCACCCCCCTCCCTGGATCTGCCCCTGTTGTGTGTTGTTGCCATGGTACAGGACATTTGTTGCCACCGTTGCATAAAACCAAGACTGGTGGCTACGAGCGAGTTAAAGTGTTGAAAGTGTGTAAGCCATCATGGTCCTGCGGAAGCTTGAGCGTCGTTACTCTGTTTCGATAGGGATTAGGCGTTTGTGTCATGGAATCACTTCTAGTCAGCGTCCGAGTCGAGGTCTTCTTGCATTTGGTCAGGAAGCAAGATGAATAGGTCTGTCACGCGCAGAAACAAACGCGTTATGGCTTGCGTGCCCCTCCCCTTCCTCCCCTCCTCACCCTCCTCCTCCTCCTCCCCCTCCTCCCCCTCTTCACCTCTCCTCTTCTCCAGCTTACCCACAAACCCGCTTCACCCCCTCCCCCCTAACACGCCCTCTCTCTCTCACACCCACGCATGACGCGCTTCCAATCATCCCACCTCGATACAATGTTCTGAGGCCTACTCTCTCGTCCACCCGCCTACAGTTCTCTCCGTACCGACATCCCTCTAAAAAATTTACCCCCACCCTTTCAATACCCACCCTCATCCAAGCACCCCCTCACCCAAGCACTCCTTCACCCACGCATCCCTTCACCCTCTCAATCTCACACCCCTCACTGCCAAACCCCCTCAACGCCACAACCCTTCCTCCTCCATATTCTCTCCCTCCCTTCCTCCCTCCCTCCCATTTTCTCAGTCTCTCCCCCCACACCCCCACATCCGCTTCCTCCGTTTCGCCGTACCCCCCTCGCCAACTCATCCCACACCCCGACATCCAGTCCCACCCACATTCGCCCACCCGCGCAAAATCACATCCCTTCACTCCCTCACCCCCCGCACCCTCTCTTCCCCAAACCCCCACAACCACCCACCATCCCACATCCTCTCCCCTTACCTTCCCCCCTCCCCCATCCACCCCCTCACCATCCCTCCCCGCTCCGTCCTTTGCATTAATCCTGGTCGCGCACCGCTCTATGACACTCTCTTCCATCATCCGTTTTGCGACATTAGCCCGTCACCCACACCTTGCCTGACATGCATTATGTTGTCCTGGGAAACATTCCCAGACACCCGGGCCGTCCTCTGATAGGTGTGCATTTTGTCCAGCCACTCAGGCGCAATGAGCAATTGCTAATGCAAATAAGTGTTCAAGGGTGAGAGTGTTTATAGAAAAAGTTTTCTTTTCTTTTCGGCTCTATAATTGGTTATGGGTGCAGCTAACTTTCGCCACGCGGCACTCTTTGCAGTGGTGTGAAGGTATTGATATGACAATGTGTTTTTGCTGGGTTCTTTTTTGGTTGTGGCTACAGATTTCACTGTCACGTCCACTTCTTCCAGACAATGCCTGCACGCAGAAGTATGGATCCATCTATATTCAGCGAGAAATCCGATCTTCCACGCGCTTCAGGGAGCCGGGTTTACAGATAAATTCATACCTGTTCTGCAACGCCACTGCGGCACTACTGATTATCACAAAACACTCAAACAAAAGGACTCAAAATGACGCAATTTGCCGCAAGCAGGCGAGAGGGCTTCCTCACTGTACGCAAACGGCGGCCCATAACTGCACATATGGTGAACTAAAAATGGCGGAAGGTGGTGTCAGCGGCAAATGTCAAACTGACTGTGCATCGGTCGTGACAAATGTTACGTTCTACATTGCCCAACAAAATTATGAGGCTGCTATTGTGAAAACAAGATAACAACCATTGCTCTAATTACATCCTAGTAACGTCATCTAAACATCTATGTTGCCCGTAACTGAAATTGGGGTTGACCATAACTCTGGTTGTGAACAAGATTCAGATACGGTCAACACTGCAAACGGTCAAATGCTCTAAAATGCAACTGATAGTACTAAAAATTTAAGTAAAACAAACTTGAAGGAAAGTATATGGAAAGGACATCACAGATGACTACGCAATGACATATTTCTCATGGTTTTACCGCGGATTGACAGTTCGCCTGACATACTTTCCGCCATCTTTAGTTGACCGTATATCTGCAGTTACGGGCCGCCGTTTGCGTACAGGCGTACAGTGTTTCTTCGGCCGAGAAGCTGTCACGTTCGGCGATGCACGATGTCTATATGATGGATACGTCTAATGTTACCTCATGGCCCGTTGGCCCCGCGAACCTGGTACGGTGGCATTAGCGGAGTGTGGGTAAAGGTTTTCATTTTATACGAATTAACGTCCCGCTTACCTAATACATTTTACATGCAATATCTAATGGGCATCAGTGCCATAGAGGCATTTCGCTTCAGGCATTAAAAAGAAAAGTTGTCGCGTCCGTGTGAGTGTGTGTGAGGAGGTGAGGGGAGTGGCAGATGCGACGCGCTGGTTAATCCACTAGCTTGTTGGCCGCTCACACTCGCAAGATGGCGCTTTGCGAGAGCGACATGGCTATCTTCTGGCGTCTGTCGCCTTCTTTAACGTCTTGACCCACCAAAGCGGCCGATCTTATGTGATAGCGGTTTATGGAGGCAACAACAGCGTCACCACTTAGTGGATTATGCCCTGAAGCAAACCGGAAGTGGGCGGCTCATTCCGAGTGCACGACCCGAACAGCGGGTTTTAATCGGACGGGGACATTTCTGCGTCATTCGCAACCTGCGCGCTGACTGACGTCTAATGGCCTAACGATGATCAATCTATGGCTGGTTCCTGCCACCACCCAAAAGGCCCCCGTTACGAGTTCGAAAAATCAAAGCTGAAGGAGACACGTGGCTCCATCTAGCGTCGTATTATGATGGCAGCGACGATCTCCCGTTTAAGTTGCCCTTTGTTTGTCCCACGCTGCAGCGTGCCGAGTGCATGGCCAACGTTACCGCCGGGTGCATGGCCAACGTTACCGCCAGGTGCATAGCTAACGCTACCGCCGGGTGCATGGCCAACGTTACCGCCGGGTGCATGGCCAACCTTACCGCCGGGTGCATAGCTAACGTTACCGCCGGGTGCATGGCCAACGTTACCGCCGGGTGCATAGCTAACGTTACTGCCGGGTGCATGGCCAACGTTACCGCCGGGTGCATGGCAAACGTTACCGCCGGGTGCATAGCTAACGTTACCGCCGGGTGCATGGCCAACGTTACCGCCGGGTGCATGGCCAACGTTACCGCCGGGTGCATAGCTAACGTTACCGCCGGGTGCATGGCAAACGTTACCGCCGGGTGCATGGCCAACGTTACCGCCGGGTGCATGGTCAACGTTACCGCCGGGTACATGGCCAACGTTACCGCCGGGTGCATGGCCAACGTTACCGCCGGGTGCATAGCTAACGTTACCGCCGGGTGCATACCTAACGTTACCGCCGGGTGCATGGCCATTGTTACCGCCGGGTGCATGGCCAACGTTACCGCCGGGTGCATGGCCAACGTCACCGCCGGGTGCTTGACCAACGTTACCACCGGGTGCATGGCCAACGTTACAGCCGGGTGCATGGCAAACGTTACCGCCGGGTGCATGGTCAACGTTCCCGCCGGGTACATGGCCAACGTTACCGCCGGGTGCATGGCCAACGTCACCGCCGGGTGCATGGCCAACGTCACCGCCGGGTGCTTGGCCAACGTTACCACCGGGTGCATGGCCAACGTTACAGCCGGGTGCATGGCAAACGTTACCGCCGGGTGCATGGTCAACGTTCCCGCCGGGTACATGGCCAACGTTACCGCCGGGTGCATGGCAAACGTTATCGCCGGGTGCATGGCCAACGTTACCGCCGGGTGCATAGCTAACCTTACCGCCGGGTACATGGCCAACGTTACCGCCGGGTGCATAGCTAACGTTACCGCCGGGTGCATAGCTAACGTTACCGCCGGGTGCATGGCCATTGTTACCGCCGGGTGCATGGCCAACGTTACCGCCGGGTGCATGGCCAACGTCACCGCCGGGTGCTTGACCAACGTTACCACCGGGTGCATGGCCAACGTTACAGCCGGGTGCATGGCAAACGTTACCGCCGGGTGCATGGTCAACGTTCCCGCCGGGTACATGGCCAACGTTACCGCCGGGTGCATGGCCAACGTCACCGCCGGGTGCATGGCCAACGTCACCGCCGGGTGCTTGGCCAACGTTACCACCGGGTGCATGGCCAACGTTACAGCCGGGTGCATGGCAAACGTTACCGCCGGGTGCATGGTCAACGTTCCCGCCGGGTACATGGCCAACGTTACCGCCGGGTGCATGGCAAACGTTATCGCCGGGTGCATGGCCAACGTTACCGCCGGGTGCATAGCTAACCTTACCGCCGGGTACATGGCAAACGTTACCGCCGGGTGCATGGCCAACGTTACCGCCGGGTGCATGGCCAACGTCACCGCCGGGTGCTTGGCCAACGTTACCACCGGGTGCATGGCCAACGTTACCGCCGGGTGCATAGCTAACGTTACCGCCGGGTGCATGGCAAACGTTACCGCCGGGTGCATGGCCAACGTTACCGCCGGGTGCATGGTCAACGTTACCGCCGGGTACATGGCCAACGTTACCGCCGGGTGCATGGCCAACGTTACCGCCGGGTGCATAGCTAACGTTACCGCCGGGTGCATAGCTAACGTTACCGCCGGGTGCATGGCCATTGTTACCGCCGGGTGCATGGCCAACGTTACCGCCGGGTGCATGGCCAACGTCACCGCCGGGTGCTTGACCAACGTTACCACCGGGTGCATGGCCAACGTCACCGCCGGGTGCATGGCCAACGTCACCGCCGGGTGCATGGCCAACGTTACCGCCGGGTGCTTGGCCAACGTTACCACCGGGTGCATGGCCAACGTTACAGCCGGGTGCATGGCAAACGTTACCGCCGGGTGCATGGTCAACGTTCCCGCCGGGTACATGGCCAACGTTACCGCCGGGTGCATGGCAAACGTTATCGCCGGGTGCATGGCCAACGTTACCGCCGGGTGCATAGCTAACCTTACCGCCGGGTACATGGCAAACGTTACCGCCGGGTGCATGGCCAACGTTACCGCCGGGTGCATGGCCAACGTCACCGCCGGGTGCTTGGCCAACGTTACCACCGGGTGCATGGCCAACGTCACCGCCGGGTGCATGGCCAACGTCACCGCCGGGTGCATGGCCAACGTCACCACCGGGTGCATGGCCAACGTTACCACCGGGTACATGGCCAACGTTACCGCCGGGTACATGGCCAACGTTACAGCCGGGTGCATGGCCAACGTTACCACCGGGTGCATGGCCAACGTTACAGCCGGGTGCATGGCAAACGTTACCGCCGGGTGCATGGCCAGGGTTACCGCCGGGTGCATGGCCAACGTTACCGCCGGGTGCATAGCTAACGTTACCGCCGGGTGCATGGCAAACGTTACCGCCGGGTGCATGGCAAACGTTATCGCCGGGTGCATGGCCAACGTTACCGCCGGGTGCATAGCTAACGTTACCGCCGGGTACATGGCCAAGGTTACCGCCGGGTGTATGGCCAACGTTACCGCCGGGTGCATAGCTAACGTTACCGCCGGGTGCATGGCAAACGTTACCGCCGGGTGCATGGCCAACGTTACCGCCGGGTGCATGGCAAACGTTATCGCCGGGTGCATGGCCAACGTTACCGCCGGGTGCATAGCTAACGTTACCGCCGGGTACATGGCAAACGTTACCGCCGGGTGCATGGCCAACGTTACCGCCGGGTGCATGGCAAACGTTATCGCCGGATGCATGGCCAACGTTACCGCCGGGTGCATGGCCAACGTTACCGCCGGGTGCATGGCCAAGGTTACCGCCGGGTGCATGGCCAACGTCACCGCCGGGTGCATGGCAAACGTTACCGCCGGGCGAGACGTCGATGGCTGGCTACGGCAGGCGTCCCACCACCATCAGCTCATGGTATTACTTTTTTGAAATACATGGTCGTCATTCTGATCACTATCGATATCACTACCACCGGCACTATCATCCTCATCATCATCATCGTCACTACTGTCCACATCATCAACACTACTACCATCATCACTGGCATCGACATCAGCATCATCAACACTACTACCATCATCACTGCCATCGACATCAGCATCATCAACACTACTACCATCACCACTGCCATCGACACCAGCATCATCAACACTACTACCATCATCACTGCCATCGACATCAGCATCATCAACACTACTACCATCATCACTGCCATCGACATCAGCATCATCAACACTACTACCATCACCACTGCCATCGACATCAGCATCATCAACACTACTACCATCATCAATGCCATCGACATCAGCATCATCAACACTACTACCATCATCACTGCCATCGACATCAGCATCATCAACACTACTACCATCATCACTGCCATCGACATCAGCATCATCAACACTACTACCATCACCACTGCCATCGACATCAGCATCATCAACACTACTACCATCATCAATGCCATCGACATCAGCATCATCAACACTACTACCATCATCACTGCCATCGACATCAGCATCATCAACACTACTACCATCACCACTGCCATCGACACCAGCATCATCAACACTACTACCATCATCACTGCCATCGACACCAGCATCATCAACACTACTACCATCATCACTGCCATCGACACCAGCATCATCAACACTACTACCATCATCACTGCCATCGACACCAGCATCATCAACACTACTACCATCATCACTGCCATCGACACCAGCATCATCAACACTACTACCATCATCACTGCCATCAACATCAGCATCATCAACACTACTACCATCATCACTGCCATCGACATCAGCATCATCAACACTACTACCATCATCAATGCCATCGACACCAGCATCATCAACACTACTACCATCATCACTGCCATCGACACCAGCATCATCAACACTACTACCATCATCACTGCCATCGACACCAGCATCATCAACACTACTACCATCATCACTGCCATCGACATCAGCATCATCAACACTACTACCATCATCACTGCCATCAACATCAGCATCATCAACACTACTACCATCATCACTGGCATCGACATCAGCATCATCAACACTACTACCATCATCACTGCCATCGACATCAGCATCATCAACACTACTACCATCATCACTGCCATCGACATCAGCATCATCAACACTACTACCATCATCACTGCCATCAACATCAGCATCATCAACACTACTACCATCATCACTGGCATCGACATCAGCATCATCAACACTACTCCCATCATCACTGCCATCGACACCAGCATCATCAACACTACTACCATCATCACTGCCATCAACATCAGCATCATCAACACTACTACCATCATCACTGGCATCGACATCAGCATCATCAACACTACTACCATCATCACTGCCATCAACATCAGCATCATCAACACTACTACCATCATCAATGCCATCGACATCAGCATCATCAACACTACTACCATCATCACTGGCATCGATATCAGCATCATCAACACTACTACCATCATCACTGCCATCGACATCAGCATCATCAACACTACTCCCATCATCACTGCCATCGACACCAGCATCATCAACACTACTACCATCATCACTGCCATCGACATCAGCATCATCAACACTACTACCATCATCACTGCCATCAACATCAGCATCATCAACACTACTACCATCATCACTGCCATCAACATCAGCATCATCAACACTACTACCATCATCACTGGCATCGACATCAGCATCATCAACACTACTACCATCATCACTGCCATCAACATCAGCATCATCAACACTACTACCATCATCAATGCCATCGACATCAGCATCATCAACACTACTACCATCATCACTGGCATCGATATCAGCATCATCAACACTACTACCATCATCACTGCCATCGACATCAGCATCATCAACACTACTCCCATCATCACTGCCATCGACACCAGCATCATCAACACTACTCCCATCATCACTGCCATCGACACCAGCATCATCAACACTACTACCATCATCACTGCCATCGACATCAGCATCATCAACACTACTACCATCATCACTGCCATCGACATCAGCATCATCAACACTACTACCATCATCACTGCCATCAACATCAGCATCATCAACACTACTACCATCATCACTGCCATCAACATCAGCATCATCAACACTACTACCATCATCACTGCCATCGACACCAGCATCATCAACACTACTCCCATCATCACTGCCATCAACATCAGCATCATCAACACTACTACCATCATCACTGGCATCGACATCAGCATCATCAACACTACTACCATCATCACTGCCATCAACATCAGCATCATCAACACTACTACCATCATCACTGGCATCGACATCAGCATCATCAACACTACTACCATCATCACTGCCATCGACACCAGCATCATCAACACTACTACCATCATCACTGGCATCGACATCAGCATCATCAACACTACTACCATCATCACTGGCATCGACATCAGCATCATCAACACTACTACCATCATCACTGCCATCGACACCAGCATCATCAACACTACTACCATCATCACTGCCATCAACATCAGCATCATCAACACTACTACCATCATCACTGGCATCGACATCAGCATCATCAACACTACTACCATCATCACTGCCATCAACATCAGCATCATCAACACTACTACCATCATCAATGCCATCGACATCAGCATCATCAACACTACTACCATCATCACTGGCATCGATATCAGCATCATCAACACTACTACCATCATCACTGCCATCGACATCAGCATCATCAACACTACTACCATCATCACTGCCATCGACATCAGCATCATCAACACTACTACCATCATCACTGCCATCAACACCAGCATCATCAACACTACTACCATCACCACTGCCATCGACATCAGCATCATCAACACTACTACCATCATCACTGCCATGGACATCAGCATCATCAACACTACTACCATCATCACTGCCATCAACACCAGCATCATCAACACTACTACCATCATCAATGCCATCGACATCAGCATCATCAACACTACTACCATCATCACTGCCATCAACATCAGCATCATCAACACTACTACCATCATCACTGCCATCGACATCAGCATCATCAACACTACTACCATCATCACTGCCATCGACACCAGCATCATCAACACTACTACCATCATCAATGCCATCGACATCAGCATCATCAACACTACTACCATCATCACTGCCATCAACATCAGCATCATCAACACTACTACCATCATCAATGTCATCGACATCAGCATCATCAACACTACTACCATCATCACTGCCATCGACATCAGCATCATCAACACTACTACCATCATCACTGCCATCGACATCAGCATCATCAACACTACTACCATCATCACTGCCATCGACACCAGCATCATCAACACTACTACCATCATCACTGCCATCGACACCAGCATCATCAACACTACTACCATCATCACTGCCATCGACATCAGTATCATCAACACTACTACCATCATCACTGCCATCAACATCAGCATCATCAACACTACTACCATCATCACTGCCATCGACACCAGCATCATCAACACTACTACCATCATCACTGCCATCGACACCAGCATCATCAACACTACTACCATCATCAATGCCATCGACACCAGCATCATCAACACTACTACCATCATCACTGGCATCAACATCAGCATCATCAACACTACTACCATCATCACTGCCATCGACACCAGCATCATCAACACTACTACCATCATCACTGCCATCAACATCAGCATCATCAACACTACTACCATCATCACTGCCATCGACACCAGCATCATCAACACTACTACCATCATCAATGCCATCGACATCAGCATCATCAACACTACTACCATCATCAATGCCATCGACACCAGCATCATCAACACTACTACCATCATCACTGCCATCGACACCAGCATCATCAACACTACTACCATCATCACTGCCATCAACATCAGCATCATCAACACTACTACCATCATCACTGCCATCGACACCAGCATCATCAACACTACTACCATCATCAATGCCATCGACATCAGCATCATCAACACTACTACCATCATCAATGCCATCGACACCAGCATCATCAACACTACTACCATCATCACTGCCATCGACATCAGCATCATCAACACTACTACCATCATCACTGCCATCGACACCAGCATCATCAACACTACTCCCATCATCACTGCCATCGACACCAGCATCATCAACACTACTACCATCATCACTGGCATCGACACCAGCATCATCAACACTACTCCCATCATCACTGGCATCGACATCAGCATCATCAACACTACTACCATCATCACTGCCATCGACACCAGCATCATCAACACTACTACCATCATCACTGCCATCGACACCAGCATCATCAACACTACTACCATCATCACTGCCATCGACACCAGCATCATCAACACTACTACCATCATCAATGCCATCGACACCAGCATCATCAACACTACTACCATCATCACTGCCATCGACATCAGCATCATCAACACTACTACCATCATCACTGCCATCGACACCAGCATCATCAACACTACTCCCATCATCACTGCCATCGACACCAGCATCATCAACACTACTACCATCATCACTGGCATCGACACCAGCATCATCAACACTACTCCCATCATCACTGGCATCGACATCAGCATCATCAACACTACTACCATCATCACTGCCATCGACACCAGCATCATCAACACTACTACCATCATCACTGCCATCGACACCAGCATCATCAACACTACTCCCATCATCACTGGCATCGACATCAGCATCATCAACACTACTACCATCATCACTGCCATCGACATCAGTATCATCAACACTACTACCATCATCACTGCCATCGACACCAGCATCATCAACACTACTACCATCATCAATGCCATCGACATCAGCATCATCAACACTACTACCATCATCAATGCCATCGACACCAGCATCATCAACACTACTACCATCATCACTGCCATCGACATCAGCATCATCAACACTACTACCATCATCACTGCCATCGACACCAGCATCATCAACACTACTCCCATCATCACTGCCATCGACACCAGCATCATCAACACTACTACCATCATCACTGGCATCGACACCAGCATCATCAACACTACTCCCATCATCACTGGCATCGACATCAGCATCATCAACACTACTACCATCATCACTGCCATCGACACCAGCATCATCAACACTACTACCATCATCACTGCCATCGACACCAGCATCATCAACACTACTACCATCATCACTGCCATCGACACCAGCATCATCAACACTACTACCATCATCACTGCCATCGACACCAGCATCATCAACACTACTACCATCATCACTGCCATCAACATCAGCATCATCAACACTACTACCATCATCACTGCCATCGACACCAGCATCATCAACACTACTACCATCATCACTGCCATCGACACCAGCATCATCAACACTACTACCATCATCACTGCCATCAACATCAGCATCATCAACACTACTACCATCATCACTGCCATCAACATCAGCATGATCAACACTACTACCATCATCACTGCCATCGACACCAGCATCATCAACACTACTACCATCATCACTGCCATCGACACCAGCATCATCAACACTACTCCCATCATCACTGGCATCGACATCAGCATCATCAACACTACTACCATCATCACTGCCATCGACACCAGCATCATCAACACTACTACCATCATCACTGCCATCGACACCAGCATCATCAACACTACTACCATCATCACTGCCATCGACACCAGCATCATCAACACTACTACCATCATCACTGCCATCGACACCAGCATCATCAACACTACTACCATCATCACTGCCATCGACACCAGCATCATCAACACTACTACCATCATCACTGCCATCAACATCAGCATCATCAACACTACTACCATCATCACTGCCATCGACACCAGCATCATCAACACTACTACCATCATCACTGGCATCGACACCAGCATCATCAACACTACTACCATCATCACTGGCATCGATATCAGCATCATCAACACTACTACCATCATCACTGGCATCGACATCAGCATCATCAACACTACTACCATCATCACTGCCATCGACACCAGCATCATCAACACTACTACCATCATCACTGCCATCAACATCAGCATCATCAACACTACTACCATCATCACTGCCATCGTCATCATCACCAGCATCATCACCCCCATTACCATGCACTATAAACCACCATCTTGCCCCATGACTGCCAGGTATCAGCATTCCCATCAGCTGCACCGTCACCATTACTCTGCAACGGCAACATTTCGCTTCTGCTCCATCAAGATATGTCAGCTATCATCACCCCATCTTATCTCGCATCTTCACATCCGATCAGCTTCATGCCCCCCCCCTCCCTCACCACCCGCCCCTACCCCTTCTCCACATCGACCGTACACCATCCACCCTTACCCCCGCCCCCCCCCCCTGCCTCCGTCACCCTTCAGCCGGCAGCAGTTTAATACCCACTTCACCTCGCTTTAATACTGACGTGTTAACCCGCCCAGGTCGACCAATTAAGCCACCAAAGGGCGACTCCAAAGGGGGGGAATTTAATCACGCCCGGTAATCAATATCCACACATGGGTTCCGGCATTACAAACTGACCACCGGCAGACTTATCATCTAAACCTCCCATACAGAAGCCCGCTACAAAGGAACCAACTTGGCCAGCCCTATACCGAGGGCTATCCAACCGAACTGAATGCGGCGGACACCGGGCCGCAACCGTCGACCACCCTAATATTCAGACTGCAAGCAAAAGTCTGCGCCACTCAAGGTCAAGGTCAATGCCATTCTCCCTTTACTTTTGAACACGACAAGCCAATCACGCGAGAATGGGAGCTGTCCGCTGAGAGATTTGGGCTTCACGAGACATTGAACTAAAGTTATGCAAGTTGAGGAAGAGAGAATTGTGTGTTGTTGGTGTGGGGACTTCAGGTGGATTTGTACACTATGATCGTCGCCAGCACGAATGTGCGACACCTACGCCCCCCCCCCCCCTCTCTCTCTCTCTCTCTCTCTCTCCCTCTCTCTCCCTCTCTCATTCTGTCTCTCTCTCTCTTGCTCTCCTTTTGCCAATCCTGTCTTTACGACCCTACTAAAAAATAAATCAGGGTGTTCCGGCTTTTCCGGCTGGTTAAAATGACGGGCGGGTCCACTGGTGCCTGGAGCGGGGGAGTTTGGTCCTGTGGACTGGAAGGTGGCGTTAATATGGCGAGTGACATGGTAATTTTGAGGGGTGGGGCGGAGTGGGGGTGGGACTGGTCGAAGCGGGAAGGCGGTTAGTGGTTGTTGGATGCGATTTTGGTTGGGGCGGAAGGGAGGGGGGGGGGGGAGGGGGGAGGAATGATGCGGGAGTGAGGAGTGGGGAGAGGAGTGGGGGTGAAGAGTGGGGGGTGTTGATGGAAATATGGGTTGGATGTGATTTGTGGAGGGGGAGGGGGTGGACGGGAAGGATGGATGTGGCGGGTGGGGACGAGGGAGGGTAAGCGGAGGGGGGCTGGGGGTGGAAATAAATTTCAGACGCCAGGACATCATGTCGCAGCCTCACCTTTACGAGGTCGCATTCTGCCCGGAAAGCGCAATCCCTTGCGTCCAGGCCGCCCTGGAGAGAGGGGCAAAGCGAGGCAATATAGCACAGACCATGAAAGCGCTGTGAAACATCCTTTGAAAGGCGATCACTCGCAGTTAACCGAGGATGGGGGACACGGTATCGCCGCATACGTCCTCGTTAAGGGAAATATTGCTTCTTGGACGATGGTTGGCGGGCAGTCTATGGTGTCAGGGGCTAAAAGCAGCGTAAACTCCCTCCCCAAACTAGGCACTTGTTGTGGATGGCGATGCCCGGGCGGCACTGACTGCCGCGCGGGGATCGTACCGGCCCCCTTTCCCCACGGATTCCACCGGCCCTCGAGTCGAATGTCATCGCTCCAAAATTGGAGGTTAGCGTTGTATAGAGCGACTATTGTCAGCTATGCCAGGTGAGGTGATGTATGGAAAATAGCCATCACTTGTTACTGACAGAAGTTGAAAACTTCTGTCAGTATAGTACTATGTTCGGTTTGTAAATTTATTTGTTAGTTTGTCATTAGGATATAGGGCGCATGGTAAAAGTTACGGTTGTCAGACTTAGCATAGTGATAGATATTTGAAATAGCTCGGCTAAGTTCGTTATTGGCATATATAGGTCAAAGGTCAAGGTCACAGCGATTTTTTGAAAAAAAAATTAAGAATGCGCTTATCTTCGTTAATATTAGACCTAGAGAAATGCGGTTAATTTCAGAATGTGCTACCGTTTAGACCGCATCTTTCAGCCATTGACCACTTTTTGATGCATCATACTCATTTTCGAGCTACATGACGTTTTATGTTTTCTGAAAAACGCAAAAGATGACCTTGAACCGTTTTTCTTCGGTTTGACCTATTTAGGCTATTGATGGCGTCATGACCGAGGCGGGTAGGACGTAAGATTCCTCGCGGTGCTCTTGGAAGCCTTTTGAAGCGGCTTTTGTTGAAGCCCACGCCCAATGAATGCACCAGAAGTTAGCTAAAGCAACATAGACTACAGTGGAATGATATACGAAAGTCCCCAGAGGTGAAAACGTCGAGAATTATTGAAAAGCAACTTTCTTCTTAGTGTTGTGTACTAAAGTTGTCGACATAACGAGGCCGGGGAGAGGCCCGGCGAAGAAAGGGGCCGTCTCCACGCGGAGTATGGGAGGAAAGAAACACGAGAAAAGACGAAGGACCAGCAGTGGTAACACACCGCCCGTCAGGCAAGGTGACAAGAAACAGAAGACAATATCAGAGTGCTACCAAAACTCTCAACGTGCATTAGACTTTGCTGAAGAACCAGCCGAGGCTGAGCTGACCGTTCCCATGGCAACAAGCAAGATGACAGACATGGACGAGGTGAAGGACACTCTGCGTGTTATTCTGGAAAAAGTGACTGTCCTGCCGGATATGCAGAGTGCTATATGTGAAATGAAGAAGGAGATGGAGATGTTAAAAGAGTCTTCGGAGTTTAATAACACCAATCTTCTGGAGTTGGACAAGGAAAACGGAGAACTGAAGGACAGAATACAGAAACTTGAAAAGAGAGACCCAGAGCCAAGAGTAGGAAGCCTTGAACAACAGACGGGCAAACTGAAAAAGGACCTTCTGGCTCTCGATTCATACGGCCGAAGAGAAAACCTAGTCTTTTATGGCCTTGGGGAACCCCCCTCTGGACCGGAAGACTGCACGAGGTTGATCCAGGATGTCATCAAGGACAGACTCCACGTGGCCGGCGACATCAGGCTGCAGCGTTGCCACCGCCTGGGTCCCAAGCCATCGCCGGGATCGTCGGACTCACGGCAGAGAAGTCGACCAATCATCGCGCGTTTTGCTTTTCATCCAGACCGAGACAAAGTGTGGAAAAGTAAGCAGGCTCTTCGGGGGAGCAGAATATTCATTGAGGAGGACTTCCCGAGGGAAATCCAAGATCGTCGGAGGACTTTGATCCCGATCATGAGAGCTGCAAGGCGAGACGGGAAAAGGGCAACTGTGCAAGGGGACAGGCGTCTGGTGGACGGCAAATTTTACTTAGTGGATAACCTTGACTCTCTTCCGGATAACTGGTTGCAGGAATAACATCCGTAGTGATACAGGTATGTCGGGCTACCGTTCTTCATGTAAGATGTCAATATATTGCTTTTGAAACGACCCCTGACCGGGGGACCCAAATACCTGGTATGCTGTAATAGCTCATTTAGAAATGTACCACTGTCTGAAATTAACAACTGCGGTGCCCTGGTATTTTGTAGTTCGTTTGCGACGTGCTTCGGCCCCTAGCTACTGTCTAATCGCTACATTACATAGATACGATATGTGTTTTAAATGTGAAGTTTGTGACAGTGGGGGCGCGACTGTTTATTTCATTTCATTGCGTAAAATCAGTTAAGAGTTAAGGCATGAATTTAGTTTAAGATTATCGCAAGGGAATATCAGCACTTATACGTTAAATGCCATGTTTGTGCCAACGCTGTCGTAAGGTAAAGCCGAAAAACCTTTTACGGACACCCATTATAGGAAAGCTCGGTGCTAGTTCGTTGGGAAATTGTAGATTTCATGTCACCATGACAAAACTAACGAGCTCACTGCACGCAGTCACGGGCCCGACATGCAGGTATTGATTTTATGAACGAGCAAAGCGGTGGTTGCATTACTTCCTGGTAATCGGTTTGATTTGATACTGGATGTTGTGAGCACATGCCCGAATCGGCTGTATGATTGTGACCATGGGTGTGTATTTAGTGGTTTCTGTTATGAGAACAATGAGCACCGTGTAGGACCCGCCAAAGGGTGTTGGCTCCTTGTTTTAATTGACTTGTTTTTCTTTTTTCTTCTGGTCTGCACTTTGTACAAATACGTTATATATTAATCAGGATATCGTTTCCATTGGACTCTGTTTCGACTCCATGGCGAATTTACGCACTGCTTTTTTGAGTACCTCATATGCACGATTCCTGTTATCCCCGTTGATGTTTCTTTCAGTGTTTAGGTTATTTTTTTGTTTCTGTAACGCTGTAAAGTACTTGCAGATTTGTTGCATTATACACTGCTTCTCAACATGGGATAGGGTCCACAAGCAAAGCTATGTAGGCGCATTGTATACTGAATTTATCTTTAATTGTTATGTCTTGTGCAGCAGACTTCGTTATGGAGCGTATGATGAATGACGATGTATTAAAACAGTTTGGGGGCTTAACTCGTAACTCCTTGACAGAGATTCTTGGTAAAAGGTCAAGTGAAGAAGATGAATATTTAGAACTCAACTTTATACAGCATTCGCCATATTTCGATGTTGACTCTGTAAATGCTGTTTTAAATACTGAGGATAAGTTTAACATACTAAGCCTAAACGTTTGTTCGTTGTCTGCTAAATTGGACGAATTAAGGATTTTTTTAGCAGAATTAAGGGATCGTAGTATCACATTTCAAGCTATATGTATACAAGAAAGCTGGCTGGATGACAATGCGGATCCTTCCAGCTTTGATATTGAAGGGTTTCATTTTATATCTCAAGGGAAAATATGTAGTGCTCATGGAGGTTTGGTTATTTACTTAAGTGATCAGTTTCATTATGAAGAACTCTCCATTCCCGGTGTAAGAACCGGATGGGAAGCTCAGTTCATTGAAGTTAGAAATGACTTAAGAAAGAAAGATATGATTATTGGTAATGTTTATAGGCCTCCCCAAGACTTAGTGGCGAGTTATGCAAGTTTTACGAATGAACTGTCAGACACGTTCTCGACACTAAATTTAACAAGTAAAATTGTCATTGTTGCTGGGGATTATAACATAGATCTTTTAAGAGTTCACGAAAAGTCATCTGTGGCTGAATATTTTGACGCTATAATTTCTTCGGGTTTTTTCCCCAGAATTACCCTGCCTACAAGGTTGTCCAAATGTAGAGCCACCTTAATTGATAATTTTTACTGCAACATGTGCAGTGAACTCACTGAATCCAAAGCAGGTATATTTGTCAAATCTTTGTCTGATCACCTGCCCTACTTTCTGAGCGTCCATTATATTGATCCTCGCCTCAAACGTAAGAAAATGGTTAAAGTTAGTCCACGTGACCCAGACTCGATGCTTCGTTTTCTACATGAACTAAGATCGTTGGAGATATGTACTCTTTTAGACAAAACACCTATGGCTGATCCAAATGAAAATTACGATATATTTGAAAATGCTCTTCTCGATGCGAAAGCAAAGCACCTGCCCACAAAATGGATAAAATTTCGCAAAACGAAACATAAATCCAACCCGTGGATAACACAGGGTATCATTAAATATATTAGATTTCAGGATAAAATGTATAAGAATCTTAAGATGACTGACCCAGCTTACCTATATTTGAGACGATAAAAACTAACCTAAAAACTTACAACAGGATCCTTAAGAGAAATATTTACCTTGCTAAACGATAATATTTCCATGGACGATTCGTAAATTGTAAGAATGACTTAAAACAAACCTGGGGTGCCCTAAAAGAAATTTTAAACGTTTCCAAAAATAAAAAAATGCTTCCTAAATATATCCGTATCGATAATAAGGATAACTCGGATAGCTTGGTCATCTGTGAAAAATTTAACTCGTTCTTTTCACAAGCTGGTCCAAATCTTGTTAAAAACTTAAACTCACCCAAGAAGTTTTATGACTATATGAAATCCAAAACAAATGCGGAGTTTAACTTGTCTCTTGTGTCTGAGAGGACCGTTACGGAAGTTATTGATAACCTGAAGCCCAAAAATAGTTGTGGCGTCGATTTAATCTCTGTTAACCTTCTTAAGAAAATTAAAACTGAGATAGCGGAATCCCTCACATTTTTGATTAACCAAACATTGTCCACGGGTATGTTTCCTAATAAATTAAAGGTTGCGAAGGTGGTGCCAGTCTATAAAAAGGGCGACATAAATGATCTCAATAACTACCGTCCTATATCTGTCCTACCATCAATATCTAAGGTCTTTGAAAAGATCGTTGCCACTCAATTGTATAATTATTTTGAAGAGAATAAACTATGTACAGCTAGTCAGTACGGTTTTCGCACAAAGCACTCAACTGAACTCGCTATTCTTGAAGTGGTAGACAGGACAATAATGTCCATGGACAGGAATGAATCCCCTGTAAACATTTACTTGGACCTCTCAAAAGCGTTCGATACCATAGACCATCGTATTCTCATAAATAAGCTATGTTATTATGGAGTAAATGGTGTTGCACTCAACCTATTCAAGAACTACCTTTCTGAACGAAAACAGTTTGTCAGTCTTGATGATATAGCATCCAATCCATGTGATATCACAACTGGCGTCCCACAGGGATCTATCCTCGGGCCACTGCTCTTTATTATTTATATTAACGACATAGAATGTGCCAGTGATTTTTTTCAATTTATAATATATGCGGACGATACCACCCTTTTTTTCTCCTTATGTTCTGCAACAAGCGGCTCAACGTCCTCTGTTGTTATTAATGCTGAATTGGATAAAATATATGACTGGCTGACTGCTAATAGGCTTGTATTAAACGTGCAAAAGTCTAAATTTATTATTTTCCATACTGCACAGCGACAGATTGTACTTCCTACGCTTAAAATTAATAATGTGATACTTGAATGTGTGGATGATTTTAATTTTCTTGGCATTACCATCCATAAACATTTGAAATGGCACGGTCATGTAGATAAAATTTCAAAGAAGATCTCAAAGGCCATTGGCATTATGTCAAGACTAAAACAAATAGTCCCGCAAGACGTATTGCAGATTCTGTATGATTCGCTTATCTTACCTCAATTAACATATGGGATTCTCGTCTGGGGCTATGAAGATCAAAGACTGTTTCTCTTGCAAAAAAAGCACTCCGCATAATACCATTAAGTAAATATAACGCACATACTGAACCACTATTTAAAGAACGTCGTTGTTTAAAGTTAAGTGATATCCATAGGATTCAGATTTTAAAATTTTATTATAAGCTAAAGAAGGGCATTCTGCCTAACTATTTTTCTGACTTACCGCTCTATCAACATAGTCAAGTACATGGCCATGACACTAGACATAAATCCTTTGTTTACACCACGCGAATCAGCCATATCTTTGCACAAAAATGTATTCGACACAGTCTTGTTTATGCAATAAACAATGAACCTGCCTGCATCCTTTCCAAACTAGACAGTCATAGCCTCGAAGGATTTTCGAAATATGTTAAAGTTGTTACCCTCGACAAATACAATTATACGTGCTCCATCGAAGATTGTTATATTTGTCTCAATTAACTGTCTGTACAAGCGTTTATCTGTATCTTTTTATGTGTATGTATGTGTGCCTGCGCTTCCAACTGCTGCTTGTGTATACTGCAAGGGAGGGGGGTGGGAGTTGTAGTTGTGTGTTGTATTGAAGAGTAGTAATTTTGTAAAGCTGTATCACTCTAAATTCGGATCATCATATTGTTTCTTATCTGACGCAAATACGTTTTTGTCTTAAGTATTTTAGAGTTTTATGGGTGGCCCAGGCGGCAGCGACAACATGTCTTAGCCTGGGTCTCCTAACCGATAAGCTGTACCAACGTATGATTGCATTATTATGGTTTTTCTTTTTGGTTGAATAAACGTCACTGAATCTGAATCTGAATCTAGGTTGAAGGTATCGCTTTGGTGTTCCGGGCCCTCATAGAAATATGAATGGCAATAATCTCAGCGAAATCTGAGATTTTTTAGATCCGTCATATGACGTCACGATGACGTCACTTTTGGTACATGGAAAAAATCGTCAAAAAATCGGATTTGGGAAAATCTTCGGTTGCCGTGGAAACGAAACTGAGACTAATCTTTGCCGTCAGCCTACCCTGAGTCTCTTGTACACGTCCAGATCTCGCACCGAGGTAAAGCAAAGTGAGATGGCATAACCGGAAGTACGTCATATTGAAGGAAGTTTGATTATCTCCATAGGGTCCCATGTTAAACGCGTTCGACTATATACCGAAAAGTTACAGGGCTATATCGCCTTGTTTACAGTTAATGGCTCATCCTACTACTATCCATCTACAACTGCAAGCATAGAGCGATGGCTTTAATAGGACGCCCGTGGGAGCCCCGCAAGCACCAAAAATCCCCATCTTTCACAATGGGAAAAAATTCAAAAAAATCCTGTGACGTCATTTCTTGTCCGAATTCCATCTAGTAAGGAGTATGGCTACCGGATACCATGTTTATCCAAAGAAAAAATCCCGAAACTGTTTGATGCAGGCACCTATGAAATACGGGGCAAACAAATTTCCCCAGCCTGAGAGATTGAGGGCTTTAACCTTGGAGGTCCCATAGGGAATTGCCGTCACCCCTGGAACCGGAAGTAAAATAGGAACATACTATTTTTATGATGCAGACGAACATCGGACCCGATTTCCTACAAAATGACGCCACTCTCGATTTTTGATATGCCACGTAAAGTTCTGCCAGATCTGTGTTTTCTCTGTTTCGGCACCCTGCAGCTTAAGTAGATCAAAATTCGGTATCATTCAAAGTCAAATCTATCGCGTATAGTGACGTTTAAATACGTGCATGTGAGTTTTGCTTCTATTTACGGCGTTGTGTCTGGCGTGTTTGGTCTGCAAGAGTTTGGTGGCTTATGCATCAGGCGTTGGTTAGCTCTTTGGTGGTTGTGTCTCATTTTAAAAAGCAATGCCAAAACGGGGTTTGCACAAAGCGAAGTAAAATAAGATTATATTATCTATATTCGAATATCTATTGATATTAAGTAGATATAAGTCTTCGCGATCCAACATATTAAAAGACAAAATACAGTATATTGATTGATTTAAATTATCTGAGAAAAAGGACAATTCTGATTTGTTCATGTTTCGTAATCCGGATTCATGTGTTTTAAACCATAAATAAGTAAATTGCAACCATTGTTATAAACTTCAGGTTAGGTCACAGAAAGAGAAAAAAAATGACACGATACCTGCGTAAAATATACCTGCACAAATTGCCCTGATTTAGTTTAGTGGCAAGCAATTAACTTGCCAATTGCCAGCTTCCACATTTGTCAACGCTTACGCCGTATACATAGTGAGGTTGTTTACCGCATAACGTTTAGCCCCAGGTGTAGACAGCAGGTATATAGCTCTGACTCACTGACGCCAGTACCAGCATAAATAACCATATAAAAACCGGGGCGGAGGAAACGCCTGGGTGACGGTGCCGCTGGTGGTGGTGAAACGAGACACGAATCCTTATTGCTGGCAGATCTCAGGGACTGAGTCATCCCAGTACGCCCTCATTACCACCTTGTCGCCATGGAAACGCACGACTAACTACTGACAAGAACGCCCACGGTCGTCGGTAACGGACACCACTCCGGCAAAATGCAATGTTCGGCTTTGGAAAGCCAAACAAGGCATCACCGACAGAGCACGACTACTAAATGTCTTTTCTTTCCATTATTTTGCTTGTGTGTTTTGTTTTTGGGCTGGTGACAGCGTATGGCTGTGCTGCAATAAATGGTGACAGGCTACTTACCTGTTTTCATAAGTAAGGAGAAATCATCAGGCCGTTGGCTTATGATTACGGCGAAAGGGGTAAAAATCCTAGCGCTGCAAGAAGAAAAAACAACACCGTAATTATGAACATCTGTGTAATAGGGAATACGATATACCCTCTATTAGTGTTCCGTCTCAGTCACTTTACATCCGTCCTTCACCGACGACGCAGGAAGGGGATGAAAATAAATGTTTTTTTCGCACAGGGACGTCTTTTTCTTGTTTCTACCTGTCGAATTGCATGCAAGCTTCTCCTGCGGTAGCTTTGCGTTATTAACCAGGAACCGATAGTCTTACAGGAACTGGCAGCTGAACCGACAGTCCTTTGTAAGGAAGGAGGAATTGACAGTCTTTTGTAAGGAAGACGGAACCGTCAGTCCCTTGTAAGGAACCGACAGTCCCTTGTAAGGAACCGACAGTCCCTTGTAAGGAACCGACAGTACCTTGTAAGGAACCGACAGTCCCTTGTAAGGAACCGACAGGCCATTGTAAGGAAGGAGGAACTGACAGTCCCTTGTAAGGAACCGACAGTCCCTTGTAAGGAACCGACAGTCCCTTGTAAGGAAGGAGGAACCGACAGTCCCTTGCAAGGAACCGACAGTCCCTTGTAAGGAAGGAAAAACCGACAGTTCCTTGTAAGGAACCGACAGTACCTTATAAGGAACCGACAGTCCCTTGTAAGGAAAGAGGAACCGACAGTCCCTTGTAAGGAAGGAGGCACCGATAGTCCCTTGTAAGGAAGGAGGAACCGACAGTCCCTTGTAAGGAACCGACAGTCCCTTGTAAGGAAGGAGGAACCGACAGTCCCTTGTAAGGAACCGACAGTCCCTTGTAAGGAAGGAGGAACCGACAGTCCCTTGTAAGGAAGGAGGAAGCGACAGGCCCTTGTAAGGAACGGACAGTCCCTTGTAAGGAACCGACAGTCCCTTGTACGGAAGGAAGAACCGACAGTTCCTTGTAAGGAACCGACAGTCCATTGTAGGGAAGGAGGAACCGACAGTCCCTTGTAAGGAACCGACAGTCCCTTGTAAGGAAGGAGGAACCGATAGTCAATTGTAAGGAAGGAGGAACCGACAGTCCCTTGTAAGGAAGGAAGAACCGACAGTCCATTGTAAGGAAGGAGGAACCGACAGTTCCTTGTAAGGAACCGACAGTCCCTTGTAAGGAACCGACAGTCCCTTGTAAGGAAGGAGGAACCGACAGTCCATTGTAAGGAAGGAGGAACCGACAGTCCATTGTAAGGAAGGAGGAACCGACAGTCCCTAGTAAGGAACCGACAGTCCCTCTTAAGGAAGGAGGAACCGACAGTCCATTGTTACAGCAAGGAAGGAGGAACCGACAGTCCATTGTTACAGTAAGGAAGGAGGAACCGACAGTCTCTTGTAAGGAACCGACAGTCCATTGTAAGGAAGGAGGAACCGACAGTCCATTGTAAGGAAGGAGGAACCGACAGTCCATTGTAGGGAAGGAGGAGCCGACAGTCCCTTGTAAGGAACCGACAGTCCCTTGTAAGGAAGGAGGAACCGATAGTCAATTGTAAGGAAGGAGGAACCGACAGTCCCTTGTAAGGAAGGAAGAACCGACAGTCCCTTGTAAGGAACCGACAGTCCATTGTAAGGAAGGAGGAACCGACAGTCCCTTTTAAGGAACCGACAGTCCCTTGTAAGGAACCGACAGTCCCTTGTAAGGAACCGACAGTCCCTTGTAAGGAACCGACAGTCCCTTGTAAGGAACCGACAGGCCATTGTAAGGAAGGAGGAACTGACAGTCCCTTGTAAGGAACCGACAGTCCCTTGTAAGGAAGGAGGAACCGATAGTCAATTGTAAGGAAGGAGGAACCGACAGTCCCTTGTAAGGAAGGAAGAACCGACAGTCCCTTGTAAGGAACCGACAGTCCATTGTAAGGAAGGAGGAACCGACAGTCCATTGTTACAGCAAGGAAGGAGGAACCGACAGTCCATTGTTACAGTAAGGAAGGAGGAACCGACAGTCTCTTGTAAGGAACCGACAGTCCATTGTAAGGAAGGAGGAACCGACAGTCCATTGTAGGGAAGGAGGAACCGACAGTCCCTTGTAAGGAACCGACAGTCCCTTGTAAGGAACCGACAGTCCCTTGTAAGGAACCGACAGTCCCTTGTAAGGAAGGAGGAACCGATAGTCAATTGTAAGGAAGGAGGAACCGACAGTCCCTTGTAAGGAAGGAAGAACCGACAGTCCCTTGTAAGGAACCGACAGTCCCTTGTAAGTAACCGACAGTCCATTGTAAGGAATGAGGAACCGACAGTCCCTTTTAAGGAACCGACAGTCCCTTGTAAGGAACCGACAGTCCCTTGTAAGGAACCGACGGTCCCTTGTAAGGAACCGACAGTCCCTTGTAAGGAACCGACAGTCCCTTGTAAGGAACCGACAGGCCATTGTAAGGAAGGAGGAACTGACAGTCGCTTGTAAGGAACCGACAGTCCCTTGTAAGGAAGGAGGAACCGATAGTCAATTGTAAGGAAGGAGGAACCGACAGTCCCTTGTACGGAGGGAAGAACCGACAGTCCCTTGTAAGGAACCGACAGTCCCTTGTAAGGAAGAAGGAACCGACAGTCAGTCCCTTGTAAGGAACCGGCAGTCCCTTGTAAGGAACCGACAGTCCCTTGTAAGGAACCGACAGGCCATTGTAAGGAAGGAGGAACCGACAGTCCATTTTAAGGAACGGACAGTACCTTGTAAGGAACCGACAGTCTCTTGTAAGGAACCGACAGTCCATTGTAAGGAACCGACAGTCCCTTGTAAGGAAGGAGGAACCGACAGTCCATTGTAAGGAAGGAGGAACCGACAGTCCCTTGTAAGGAACCGACAGTCCCTTGTAAAGAACCGACAGTCCCTTGTAAGGAAGGAGGAACCGACAGTCCATTGTAAGGAAGGAGGAACCGACAGTCCATTGTAAGGAACCGACAGTCCCTTGTAAGGAACCGACAGTCCCTTGTAAGGAAGAAGGAACCGACAGTCAGTCCCTTGTAAGGAACCGGCAGTCCCTTGTAAGGAACCGACAGTCCCTTGTAAGGAACCGACAGGCCATTGTAAGGAAGGAGGAACCGACAGTCCATTTTAAGGAACGGACAGTACCTTGTAAGGAACCGACAGTCTCTTGTAAGGAACCGACAGTAGATTGTAAGGAACCGACAGTCCCTTGTAAGGAAGGAGGAACCGACAGTCCATTGTAAGGAACCGACAGTCCCTTGTAAAGAACCGACAGTCCCTTGTAAGGAAGGAGGAACCGACAGTCCATTGTAAGGAAGGAGGAACCGACAGTCCATTGTAAGGAACCGACAGTCCCTTGTAAGGAAGGAGGAACCGACAGTCCATTGTAAGGAAGGAGGAACCGACAGTCCCTTGTAAGGAACCGACAGTCCCTTTTAAGGAAGGAGGAACCGACAGTCCTTTGTAAGGAAGGAGGAACCGACAGTCCCTTGTAAGGAACCGACAGTCCCTTTTAATGAAGGAGGAACCGACAGTCCATTGTTACAGCAAGGAAGGAGGAACCGACGGTCCATTGTTACAGTAAGGAAGGAGGAACCGACAGTCTCTTGTAAGGAACCGACAGTCCCTTTTAAGGAAGGAGGAACCGACAGTCCATTGTTACAGCAAGGAAGGCGGAACCGACGGTCCATTGTTACAGTAAGGAAGGAGGAACCGACAGTCCCTTGTAAGGAACCGACAGTCCCTTTTAAGGAAGGAGGAACCGACAGTCCATTGTTACAGCAAGGAAGGAGGAACCGACGGTCCATTGTTACAGTAAGGAAGGAGGAACCGACAGTCTCTTGTAAGAAACCGACAGTCCATTGTAAGGAAGGAGGAACCGACAGTCCCTTGTAAGGAAGGAGGAACCGAAAATCCCTTGTAAGGAACCGACAGTACCTTGTAAGGAAGGAGGAACCGACAGTCCCTTGTAAGGAAGGAGGAACCGACAGTCCATTGTAAGGAACCGACAGTCCATTGTAAGGAAGGAGGAACCGACAATCGGTTTCATCACAGGTTCACGAAGAAGCACCAAGAGTTGCTTTTACATTTACACAGTGCTTTTCGAACATGGATTGCTTGTGACGGTATCAAGTAAAGGATGCGACTGAGGTGTGTCGGTGTTGGGGGGGGGGGGGGAGAGGCGGAGGCTTCAGTGTTCTAGGGATGAGCGCGAGGGTGGAGAGAGGGAAGGAGTGTGGAGGGGGGGGGGGCGGTGGTGCGACCGTGGTGTTAGGTGACGGCTGATCAGTTCAGAGAGAACAGCGACGGAACAAAGAGGACATCGACACTGGACCCTTGGACTGGGAGCGAGAGGCGATCTGAGTTTGAGGTGCAGCGAGCGGGGTGAGGGGTGGACGGGAGAGGACGGAGGGGAGGAACTGGAGTGTGGGGGAGCGCGAGGACACGGGCGGCTGGGAGGGGTGCGCCATTGAGGCTGAGGGTGGAGGGGAGGGCGGTGCGGAAGGCGAGGATGAGGCCTTTGTCCAGTGCTGCGCTTTCAGAGAGTAATTGGTCGCCTGATGAGGTCTGGTTACAGAACTTTATAATTTCTCTCCCCCCCCCACCCCCCCAAGCAGCCCTCCCCCCCATGCCTCCACCCTTCCCCCATTTCCACCCCACACCACCCGACTCCCTATATCTCACTCACTACCCTGCACCTCGCACCCTCTCCGATATCTGACCCGCCCCGATTCGCTGTCTGACCCATGGTGCCGCCGTCCAGCCAATATGTCCTACATAAGGACGGGTGAAATGCCACAAGAAAAGGGAGAAGAGTTTTGTGTCGAGCGTAGATTTCAAAGAAACGTGTCTTTGCCTTGGTGCCTGGGTGGTGGACAGAAGGGGTTAGGGGTAGGGTTGACTGGCGAAGCACTCGCGGTGCTGGGAATTCGGGGGTAAGGTTCGTGGGTTACGCTGGCGTGGGACATGGGAGAGTATGTAGGGTGGGGAGGGGAGAGGGGAGGGCTGGAGGGGGAGGAGAAGGAGGAGGGGGGGGTGGAGAGGGGTCTGGTTACCGCACAGCAGGTCTTCCCTGTCACCACCATGCATCCCTGGCAGCGGGCATGGAAGGGGGGTAGGAGGTTGGTTGGGGGAGGGGATAAGGGTGGGGTGGGGAAGGAGGAGGGGTGCGGGCGGGAACGGTAGGGGTGGTTTGTAGGGGGAGGATGTATGGGGTGTCGCCTTAAGCTCCGCCCCTCAAGCTCTACGGATCCTATGCCACCCCTCCCCCCCCCCCCTCTCCCCCTCCCCCTCCCCACCCTCTCGCCTCCAATCTCCGCCACACGCACACCGTGGCTGCCGCTGCTGCAGCAGCAGCCGCTGGGCTCAGCCAACCAGTCTTCCCCTTCCTCTCCTCCTCTGGCCACCGTAGCCACCCTGCCCGCCCGCCCGCTCAGCCTGCCCGCTCCGTCCAGCAGCTCCCTGTCTGGCCTGCAGCCCGGAGTCGCAGACTTTATTGATGTATGTAAATAAGATGCACGCGCAAATTTCATTTTGTATGGCCGAGCGCCGGGAGGGGGATAGGAAGGCAGGGAAGGGGGTGTCGATTAGGGGGGGAGCGGGTGCGGTGGAGGGGGGGGGGGGCGCAGACTAAAAGCATACGATTGGGGAGGGGAGACGTGGGAAGTGGGGTGGGGGATGGCTGTCGCAGAGGAGGGGCTGGCATAGTAGGCCGGTGGCACCGGCACAGGGTGCCTTGTCGCCGTGCTATAGGTGGTGGCATTGCTCCTCTTGGCTGAGGCAGCGTTGAAGGCTCGTGTCCATAGCCAGCCAGCAAGCCCCTACTCTACCCCCCCCCCCACCCCAGCCAGGCCATCCCAGCCCCGCCCAGCCCAGCCAGCCAGCCAGCCAGCCCACCAGGAGCCGTGGCCACCAACAGAGGGCGCTCGTCGCTGATCACAGAAAGACGGCCCGCCTGTCACTGAGACACATTTGTCACTGCGCCCCTCAGCAGCGATAGCGACTGGTTGCTCCGCTTGTCGTCCTCTCTCTCCTCTTCCTCCTCCTCCTCATCCGCAGCAGCGTGCCGGGAGAATCGAAGCCGCGTCCGCCACGCAAAGCAGCCAGCAGCCTCCTCTCCCCGGAGTCCAGCCTCCTAGCTGTTGTATCAGTAGTGTTGTCAAGTCTCGTTTCTCCGTGTCGTCGGTGCTCTTGTCTCGTTCTCCCGGGTCGGTCGGTGAGAGAGAAAGAAAGAAATAAAGAAAAAGCAAGCGAGCAGGCAACGCAGGCAATCCCGGAGCGAGAGAGAGAGAGAGATAGATAGAGAGCTATAGGAGAGAGAAGGAAGGAGTGGCAGATGACCTCGGTCGCAGCCGTCTCCGCAGCGAGCCGTCAGACCACGCGATAGCAGCCCTCGTGGAGCACGCTCGTTTTCGCGCCTTTTCCCTTCAAAGCAGACGACAGCAAACAGGTGTTGGTTACGTCGCGCGGGAAACAAGAAAACCTAGAGTTCTGGTGGGAATTCTTAAACGACGTCGCTGCGGCATCGTAAAAGTCACCAGTATCCCTCTACCGGGAGTTAAGAAAGCCATTGCTGGAATCAGTGTGCTGCTGTGAAATATCCCCATAAAAGGCTATTTTTTGGTTACATAACGCCAGTTGGAAGGAAGCAACGCTTGGAGATTTTCCCACGCGATATATCCCAGCCAGTGGTCATCCCAGAGTGTGCGTGTTAACCTCCGCCTGTCGCGCATGCATGTGTAAGAGTGTCTGCGGAATCGAGGCAACAAGCCGTGAGCGTGGAATACTTTGCGACGGATCCCTCCTCGAGCCTGCAACAGCGATCTGGAACGTTAATCCGTCTGGATCCCGTAATCCTCGGCTCGCCACTGGTCAGCCCACCTCAACACCACCCTCACCCACACCACCAACACCTCCCCCACCACCCACAGTACCACCCATTCCTCTTGCCTGTCTCCAGTCCCGTTGCATTCCCGGCTCCGGTGTCCAACGGGTCTATAATCAGCAGCGGCGGAGGGGGTATCTTGCATCATCTACATCAGCATCTGCAGCCTCATCACCTGCAGCAGCAGCAGCAGCAGCAGCAGCAGCAGCAGCAGCGCGGAATCTTAGCCTCATCCCCGACGTCGTCGTTGTCATCGACGGCCCTTCATCACCCGTTCTACTGCCCGCTGCCCTTCCCGACCCACAACACTAACAGCGGCGACAGCAACAACAGCCTCATCACCGACAACAACATCCACAACTACAGCCACAGCCACCGGCTCGACCTCACCTCCCCGCCGCTCCCTCACCAACACCCACACCCACTCCCACACCCGCACCTACACTCGCTCCCCCCGTACTCACACCCGCAACCGTTCCTATCTCACCCGCAAGGCATCCTTTTCCCCTCCGCCACCACCGCCGCTACAGCCGCCTCCAGGATGAAAATGGCGGGGTTGACCAACGGCCCGGTCATGTCGGAAGTGCTGCCGGGCCAGAACGGCCCCGTGCCCGTAGGGATGCACGCCCACCTGGGCGCCGCACACCACACCATCCCCATGAAGGACGCCGACGCCGTAAAGCTGTTCGTCGGCCAGATCCCTCGCAACCTCGAGGAGAAGGACCTCCGACCTGTCTTCGAGGAATTCGGCCAGATTTACGAGCTCACGGTGCTCAAGGATCGATTCACGGGAATGCATAAAGGTGCGTATACCGTGTGTTGAACTGTTGAATGCCCCGTGCCAGTCGCCCCCCTCCGCCTCCCCTCCCCATTCACGCCCCCCCCCCAACCCCGCCCCGCACAATCCCCATGCACACCCCCACCCATCCACACCATCACCCGTCCCCCTCCCCACACACACACGTCGTCTTGCGAGCAAAAACCCTCACCCTCTCCCCTGCAGGACCCTTGTTCTCACGGTACTCCTTGCCACCCCCTTCCCTCCTCCCAACCGCCACATACCATACCCTCGCGCCACCCTTACACACACGCGCACAAACATACGACGTTCTGCGAGCAAACCCTCCCTCTCGCACCCCACCCGCACCACCAGGACCGCCGCTATTGACCATCCGCCCCCACCCCCCTTTGCCAGACCTGTTGATGGCGGCCCCTCGACATGCGTCATAAATCCCAATACAGATGTCTCGTTTGATGACGCCGCACCCCTCGCCACCGACCTGTTGCCGCAGTGATGCCAGTACACGCTTCTTAATCAACCCAGGCCGCCTCTTGTGCCCAAGTGACAGCAGCCAATTTGCTCGGAATCAATTTAGTAGGATCATCAAACGACAGCAAAAAATATAAAAAGAAATTAAACAAAAGTGTAAAAATGCAAACGTGTCTCGTAATCAAGTTTGAGTGTTACATAATAGTGTCAACAAATATATTACTACACTTTTCAATATCTTTCTCACCCCATTCAAAATCGAGATTGACGCAATGAAAGATATTCTGTCGCAATAAACTACGGTTATACGATCTTCATCTCCAGAACCCCCGATAGCTGTGTCCCTCAGCCATCCTAAAGACATCCCAAGACCCCCGATAGCTGTGTCCCTCAGCCATATTAAAGACATCCCAAGACCCCCGATAGCTGTGTCCCTCAGCCATCTTAAAGACATCCCAGTACCCCCGATAGCTGTGTCCCTCAGCCATCTTAAAGACATCCTAGGACCCTCGATAGCTGTGTCCCTCAGCCATCTTAAAGACATCCCAGTACCCCCGATAGCTGTGTCCCTCAGCCATCTTAAAGACATCCCAGTACCCTCTCGATAGCTGTGTCCCTCAGCCATCTTAAAGACATCCCAAGAACCCCCGATAGCTGTGTCCCTCAGCCATCTTACAGACATTCTAGGGCCCCGATAGCTGTGTCCCTCAGCCATCTTAAAGACATCACAGGACCCTCGATAGCTGTGTCCCCCAGCCATCTTAAAGACATCCCCAGGACCCGCGATAGCTGTGTCCCTCAGCCATCTTAAAGACTTCCCAGGACCCCCGATAGCTGTGTCCCTCATCCATCTTAAAGACATCCCAGTACCCCCGATAGCTGTGTCCCTCAAACCATCTTAAAGACATCCCAGTACCCCCTATAGCTGTGTCCCTCAGCCATCTTAAAGACATCCCAGTACCCCCTATAGCTGTGTCCCTCAGCCATCTTAAAGACATCCCAGGACCCACGATAGCTGTGTCCCTCAGCCATCTTAAAGACATCCAGGACCCACGATAGCTATGACCCTCAACCATCTTAAGACATCCCAGGACCCCCGATAGCTGTGTCCCTCAGCCATCTTAAAAGACATCCCAGTACCCCCGATAGCTGTGTCTCTCAGCCGTCCTACAGACATCCCAGACCCCCCGATAGCTGTGTCCCTCAGCCATCTTAAAGACATCCCAGGAGCCCCGATAGCTGTGTCCCTCAGCCATCTTAAAGACATCCCAAAGACCCCCTATAGCTGTGTCCCTCAGCCATCTTAAAGACATCCCAGGAGCCCCCGATAGCTGTGTCCCTCAGCCATCTTAAAGACATCCCAAGACCTCGATAGCTGTGTCCCTCAGCCATCTTAAAGACATCCCAGGACCCCCGATAGCTGTGTCCCTCAGCCATCTTAAAGACATCCCCAAGACCCTCGATAGAGCTGTGTCCCTCAGCCATCTTAAAGACATCCCAGTACCCCCGATAGCTGTGTCCCTCAGCCATTCTTAAAGACATCCCAGTACCCCCTATAGCTGTGTCCCTCAGCCATCTTAAAGACATCCCAGTACCCCCTATAGCTGTGTCCCCTCATCCATCTTAAAGACATCCCAGGACCCCCGATAGCTGTGTCCCTCAGCCATCTTAAAGACATCCCAAGACCCTCGATAGCTGTGTCCCTCAGCCATCTAAAGACATCCCAGGACCCCCCGATAGCTGTGTCCCTCAGCCATCTTAAAGACATCCCAGTACCCCCTATAGCTGTGTCCCTCAGCCATCTTAAAGACATCCCAGGACCCCCGATAGCTGTGTCCCTCAGCCATCTTAAAGACATCCCAGTACCCCCGATAGCTGTGTCCCTCAGTCATCTTAAAGACATCCCAGTACCCCCTATAGCTGTGTCCCTCAGCCATCTTAAAGACATCCAGGATCCCCGATAGCTGTGTCCCTCAGCCATCTTAAAGACATCCCAAGACCCTCGATAGCTGTGTCCCTCAGCCATCTTAAAGACATCCCAGGACCCCCGATAGCTGTGTCCCTCAGCCATCTTAAAGACTTCCAGGACCTCCGATAGCTGTGTCCTAAAGACATCTCAAGACCCCCGATAGCTGTGCCCCTCAGCCATCTTAAAGACTTCCCAGGACCCACGATAGCTATGACCCTCAACCATCTTAAAGACATCCCAGGACCCCCGATAGCTGTGTCCCTCAGCCATCTTAAGGACATCCCTAGACCGGTTCGCAGTTGTCTTAAGGTCTCCGAGCTCGCTGTGGCCTTGTTCCCCTCGATGACGGCTTAATTTACTGCTGCTGCAGACCTCTCATTCATCAACTGGTTCTTGACCTCACCATCCTGCCCCCGCCCAGCCCCACCCCCCTCACCCCACCTTCATGCCCCCACTGACCGCCCCCCCCCACCCCCCACTGACCCCCGCGAGCGACACATTCCGCCAGGAGCTAGGCCTCTGGCGTCCCGCGCTCTGGCACGTACCGCGTCGTCGTCACCATCGGCAACCCCCTCCCCCGCCCCTCCCCCCCCCCCCGCCCGCCCGCCCGCCCCCTCCCCCTTTCCCTTCCCAGCCCCCTGTACGCACTCCCTACAGCCCTGACCTGTCCCGAACCTCGGTCAGGGTCAGGTCATTCAGACCAGCTGATACAGTGGCTGTCTGTGCGGACGAGGGGCGAAATGGGGTGAATGAGAAATGGGGGGTCGGGAGGAGGAGGGGGAGGGGAGGGGGGAGGGGGGGGGGAAGGGTGGAGTGGGTGCACGCTTTGTCCACCGTATCATCCCACCGTCCAACCTGCCACCCCTCAGCCGGTCATAGCAACCCAAGCCCCACCCCGTAGCCCCAGCACTACCCCGCTAGCCCTACCCCCTAGTCGAAGGCCCGGCCCTACACCTAGTCCTAGCCCTAGCCCCATCCTCATTCACAGCCCTACCCCCTAGCCCCACCCGCAGGCCCAACAGCAACCCCAGGCCCAGCCCTGGCCCTACCCCATGGCCATAGCCCTAGCCCCAAGCCCAGCCGTACCACCCTAGCCCCAGCCACACCCCCAGCCCTACCCCACTAGTCCTACACCCTAGCCCTACACCCTAGCCCTACACCCTAGCCCTACCGCCAGCCCCAGCCCCAGCCTGCGCCCTAGCCTCAGCACCGGCCTGCGCCCTAGCCTCAGCCCCAGCCTGCGCCCTAGCCTCAGCACCGGCCTGCGCCCTAGCCTCAGCCCCAGCCTGCGCCCTAGCCTCAGCCCCAGCCTGCGCCCTAGCCTCAGCACCGGCCTGCGCCCTAGCCTCAGCCCCAGCCTGCGCCCTAGCCTCAGCCCCAGCCTGCGCCCTAGCCTCAGCACCGGCCTGTGCCCTAGCCTCAGCCCCAGCCTGCGCCCTAGTCTCAGCCCCAGCCTGCGCCCTAGCCTCAGCCCTGGAGACCTGTCCAGTGTCATCGTTCGATATGACCGATAGGACATTAATATGCTGCCCAGACATATACACCCCCCCGATAATCCTTAAATCTGGCACCACGAGCCGCCGCGAGGGGGTCGTAAATCACACAGGTCGCCGGGGGGTGGGGGGGGGGGGTGACGTGCGGGAGAAATGGGTTGGTTGAGTGGGGGGTGGGTATGGATAGTTATAGGCGCGTGTCCTGCAACGGCGTGCTGGTTCGACGTGGTGGACAGGGCGCGGGGGGACGTCGGAGGAGGCGGAGGGCGGGTGGGGGGACATGGTAAGCGGCTCGAACACTGGGTAGAGACATAAGCAGGGGCATGTGCAGGGTGGGGGGGGGGCAAGGCAGCAGGGGGGGGTGAATGGCTGGATATGGGGTAGGGACAGGGGCAGGAAGGGGGCCAGGGGCAGCGGGGGGAGCAGGTACAGGGCAGCGGGTCGGGGTGAGGGGAGGGGAGCGGGGCAGGGACAGAGCCCGGGTAACGAATAGACCTATCAATGATGACAGTTCTATTAGATACGCATGGACGGGTGCCACCTTCTCCGTGTCACCAGGGGGGAGGAGGCGGAGGGTGTGTGGGTGGCAGCGAGGAGGGACGGCTGTGGGGTATCAGCGGACAACGGTGGGAAGAGAGGGGGGTGGGGTGGAGAGCGAGCGGGGGGTGCCATGCAAGACCTAGCGATCCTATACGTCACCAACAGTGGCCGCTACTTCCTGTTATTGGGGGGAAGGGAAGGGACGGTGGACAGAGCCGGACGGGGTCAGGTCGGGTGGGGGGGGGGGGAGGGGTGGGCCTCCGCCTCCCTCTGTAGTTTAAACGCGGCGGAAGGGGTACTCAGGCCTACAGGCCCGCAAGCATTTGCAATGGAAGGCGGCGTGCTTGGCAAGGGGGCTGGGGAGAAGGGGGGGAGGGGATGGGGGGGGGGGCGAGTGGGAGTGGTAGGGGAAATGAGAGGGAGGGACCGGGGTGGGGGAGGGGAGGGGGATATAAGGGGTAGGGGGAGGGGGGTGGTCGGTAGATATGGTGACCGTAAGCACCATGTCTGGACACGAGGGCCAGGGCGATTATTACCCGACATCGCCCCCAGGGGGCGCTACGAGCGGGGCGGCCGAACCCGTTGACACTGCGGCCAGGAGCCATGTTTGAGCCGGGTCAACCCCCTCTCCCTCACGCTCCCCCACACCCCAAAACCCCTCCCCCACAACCAATCTCCAAGGGCCCCTAGTCCCCGCCTCCAACCCCTCTTCCCCGCCCACGCCCCCTTTTGTCCTTACTTGAACTATATATCCCTCCCCACCATCCCCCACTACCCCGTCACCCATACGAACATAGGCTGCATGCCTCCTCCCCTCCCCCCCCCCCCCCGCCACCCCCGTGGTTGGCCTCTTGCACTCTCTGTAACCACATCTCATGGTGGCTGCTACTTCGGGAAACCTCCTACCCTCCTCCTCCATTATCCCCCCCCCCTCCTCCTCCCCCCCCCCTCCTTCCACCACCTCCTTTCCCGGCCTCTCCTTCACAACCAGGATACTTAACAGAATTCCCAACGCCTCGCCGCAGCCACCACCACCACCACCACCACCACCATCAGCACCGGCACCACCACCACCACCATCACGTTCACCGTCACCACCATCAGCACCGCCACCACCATCACCACCACCACCATCACCTTCACCGTCACCACCATCAGCACCGCCATCACCACCACCATCACCTTCACCGTCACCACCATCAGCACCGCCACCATCAGCACCGCCACCACCATCACCACCAACACCACCACATTCACCATCACCATTACCGCCAACCACCGCCATCACCACCATCACATTCACCGTTACCACCATCATCGCCACTGCCATCACCACCATCACCATCATATTCACCATCACCACGCCCGCCACCACAATCGCCACCCCCACCAACACCACCACCACCGCCACCACCGCCACCACAATCGCCACCCCCCACCACCACCACCAACACCACCACCACCGCCATTATCACCATCACCACCACCACCGCCACCACAATCGCCACCCCCACCACCAACACCACCATTATCACCACCGCCGCCACCACAATCACCACCATCGCTATCCGGGACATCACCACCACCCCATAACCTTCACCTCCATTACCACTATCACTACCACCAAGAACGCCACCCCCGTCCCCCCCAACCCCCCACCAGCCCCTCCCGCCGGCCGGGAGTACTTAACTGTGTCTCCACCGCCGTTTGCGGGGGTATTTATTTGCACGGAGGGGTGGTGATAACGGGGGAGGGGGGGGGGGGTGGGGGGAGGGCGATGGTGGCGAGTGGGGGGCGGGGGCAGGAGGGCATGCTTTACCCCCAGCCGGGTTATCCCGGAGAAACCGTATTTACCCATCTCATCAGGTTTGTCCGGGTTTGGTCACTGAGGCCTGCGGGTCTCAGCTGCAACGTGCTTCGCGGGCGCCACCCCCGGCCATAGCCCCATACAACTAACCCAATACCCTACCCCGACCGACCCCGACTTCTTTTATGTACCCCCCCCCCCCCACCTGGCCAGCCCCCACCCCCACCCCCCAAAGTCAAAATTGACGTCCGTCGCCACGTTCGTCGTTCGCGCTACATTCTAGAGTTTGCAATCGACGTGGGGGGGTCCATCTATCTCACCCAAGGGTCAATGTCACTTCCGGCGTCCTTTGGCGTAGATCGCTTGCCACGAATATCTGTTCAGGAACAGGAGACGGATGTCAATCTGCAAAGGACATGTCATGTGACAAAATTCAATCTGAAAAAGACATGTCACGTGACAAAATTCAATCTGAAAAGGACATGTGACAGAATTCAATCTGAAAAAGACATGTGACAGAATTCAATCTGAAAAGGACATGTGACAGAATTCAATCTGAAAAAGACATGTGACAGAATTCAATCTGAAAAGGACATGTGACAGAATTCAATCTGAAAAGGACATGTGACAGAATGCAATGGAAGAGGATATGTCCATCTCCTGCCTCTCTGATACATGTCCCTCTCCACCCTCTCTGATACATGTCCCTCTCTGATACATGTCCCTTTCCACCCTCACTGATACATGTCCCTCTCTGATACATGTCCCTCTCCACCCTCTCTGATACATGTCCCTCTCTGATACATGTCCCTTTCCACCCTCACTGATACATGTCCCTCTCTGGTACATGTCCCTCTTCACCCTCTCCGATACATGTCCCTCTCTGATACATGTCCCTTTCCACCCTCACTGATACATGTCCCTCTCTGATACATGTCCCTCTCTGATACATATCCCTCTCTGATACATGTCCCTCTCCACCCTCTCTCATACATGTCCCTCTCTGATCTCACTGATACATGTCCCTCTCTGATACATGTCCTTCTCCACCCTCTCTGATACATGTCCCTCTCTGATACATGTCTCTCTCCACGCTCTCTGATACATGTCCCTCTCTGATACATGTCCCTCTCCACCCTCTCTGATACATGTCCCTCTCTGATACATGTCTCTCTCCACGCTCTCTGATACATGTCCCTCTCCACCCTCTCTGATACATGTCCCTCTCTGATACATGTCTCTCTCCACGCTCTCTGATACATGTCCCTCTCTGATACATGTCCCTTTCCACTCTCACTGATACATGGCCCTCTCTGATACATGTCCTTCTCCACCCTCTCTGATACATGTCCTCTCTGATACATGTCTCTCTCCACGCTCTCTGATACATGTCCCTCTCTGATACATGTCCCTTTCCACCCTCACTGATACATGTCCCTCTCTGATACATGTCCCTCTCTGATACATGTCCCTTTCCACCCTCACTGATACATGTCCCTCTCTGATACATGTCCCTCTCTGATACATGTCCCTCTCTGATACATGTCCCTCTCTGATACATGTCCCTTTCCACCCTCACTGATACATGTCCCTCTCTGATACATGTCCCTCTCCACCCTCTCTCATACATGTCCCTCTCTGATACATGTCCCTTTCCACTCTCACTGATACATGTCCCTCTCTGATACATGTCCTTCTCCACCCTCTCTGATACATGTCCCTCTCTGATACATGTCTCTCTCCACGCTCTCTGATACATGTCCCTCTCCACCCTCTCTGATACATGTCCCTCTCTGATACATGTCTCTCTCCACGCTCTCTGATACATGTCCCTCTCCACCCTCTCTGATACATGTCCCTCTCTGATACATGTCTCTCTCCACGCTCTCTGATACATGTCCCTCTCTGATACATGTCCCTTTCCACTCTCACTGATACATGTCCCTCTCTGATACATGTCCTTCTCCACCCTCTCTGATACATGTCCCTCTCTGATACATGTCTCTCTCCACGCTCTCTGATACATGTCCCTCTCTGATACATGTCCCTTTCCACCCTCACTGACACATGTCCCTCTCTGATACATGTCCCTCTCTGATACATGTCCCCCTCTGATACATGTCTCTCTCCACGCTCTCTGATACATGTCCCTCTCTGATACATGTCCCTTTCCACTCTCACTGATACATGTCCCTCTCTGATACATGTCCTTCTCCACGCTCTCTGATACATGTCCCTCTCTGATACATGTCCCTCTCCACGCTCTCTGATACATGTCCCTCTCTGATACATGTCCCTCTCCACCCTCTCTGATACATGTCCCTCTCTGATACATGTCCCTTTCCACCCTCACTGATACATGTCCCTCTCTGATACATGTCCCTCTCCACCCTCTCTGATACATGTCCCTCTCTGATACATGTCCCTTTCCACCCTCACTGATACATGTCCCTCTCTGGTACATGTCCCTCTTCACCCTCTCCGATACATGTCCCTCTCTGATACATGTCCCTTTCCACCCTCACTGATACATGTCCCTCTCTGATACATGTCCCTCTCTGATACATGTCCCTCTCCACCCTCTCTCATACATGTCCCTCTCTGATACATGTCCCTTTCCACTCTCACTGATACATGTCCCTCTCTGATACATGTCCTTCTCCACCCTCTCTGATACATGTCCCTCTCTGATACATGTCTCTCTCCACGCTCTCTGATACATGTCCCTCTCTGATACATGTCCCTCTCCACCCTCTCTGATACATGTCCCTCTCTGATACATGTCTCTCTCCACGCTCTCTGATACATGTCCCTCTCCACCCTCTCTGATACATGTCCCTCTCTGATACATGTCTCTCTCCACGCTCTCTGATACATGTCCCTCTCTGATACATGTCCCTTTCCACTCTCACTGATACATGGCCCTCTCTGATACATGTCCTTCTCCACCCTCTCTGATACATGTCCTCTCTGATACATGTCTCTCTCCACGCTCTCTGATACATGTCCCTCTCTGATACATGTCCCTTTCCACCCTCACTGATACATGTCCCTCTCTGATACATGTCCCTCTCTGATACATGTCCCTTTCCACCCTCACTGATACATGTCCCTCTCTGATACATGTCCCTCTCTGATACATGTCCCTCTCTGATACATGTCCCTTTCCACCCTCACTGATACATGTCCCTCTCTGATACATGTCCCTCTCTGATACATGTCCCTCTCCACCCTCTCTCATACATGTCCCTCTCTGATACATGTCCCTTTCCACTCTCACTGATACATGTCCCTCTCTGATACATGTCCTTCTCCACCCTCTCTGATACATGTCCCTCTCTGATACATGTCTCGCTCCACGCTCTCTGATACATGTCCCTCTCCACCCTCTCTGATACATGTCCCTCTCTGATACATGTCTCTCTCCACGCTCTCTGATACATGTCCCTCTCCACCCTCTCTGATACATGTCCCTCTCTGATACATGTCTCTCTCCACGCTCTCTGATACATGTCCCTCTCTGATACATGTCCCTTTCCACTCTCACTGATACATGTCCCTCTCTGATACATGTCCTTCTCCACCCTCTCTGATACATGTCCCTCTCTGATACATGTCTCTCTCCACGCTCTCTGATACATGTCCCTCTCTGATACATGTCCCTTTCCACCCTCACTGACACATGTCCCTCTCCGATACATGTCCCTCTCTGATACATGTCCCTCTCTGATACATGTCCCCCTCTGATACATGTCTCTCTCCACGCTCTCTGATACATGTCCCTCTCTGATACATGTCCCTTTCCACTCTCACTGATACATGTCCCTCTCTGATACATGTCCTTCTCCACGCTCTCTGATACATGTCCCTCTCTGATACATGTCCCTCTCCACGCTCTCTGATACATGTCCCTCTCTGATACATGTCCCTCTCCACCCTCTCTGATACATGTCCCTCTCTGATACATGTCCTTCTCCACCCTCTCTGATACATGTCCCTCTCTGATACATGTCTCTCTCCACGCTCTCTGATACATGTCCCTCTCTGATACATGTCCCTTTCCACCCTCACTGATACATGTCCCTCTCTGATACATGTCCCTCTCTGATACATGTCCCTCTCTGATACATGTCTCTCTCCACGCTCTCTGATACATGTCCCTCTCTGATACATGTCCCTTTCCACTCTCACTGATACATGTCCCTCTCTGATACATGTCCTTCTCCACGCTCTCTGATACATGTCCCTCTCTGATACATGTCCCTCTCCACGCTCTCTGATACATGTCCCTCTCTGATACATGTCCCTCGCCACCCTCTCTGATACATGTCCCTCTCTGATACATGTCCCTCTCCACCCTCACTGATACATGTCCCTCTCTGATACATGTCCCTTTCCACCCTCACTGATACATGTCCCTCTCTAATACATGTCCCTCTCCACCCTCTCTGATACATGTCCCTCTCTGATACATGTCCCTTTCCACCCTCTCTGATACATGTCCCTCTCCACGCTCTGATACATGTCCCTCTCTGATACATGTCCCTCTCTGATACATGTCCCTTTCCACCCTCTCTGATACATGTCCCTCTCTGATACATGTCCCTCTCCACGCTCTCTGATACATGTCCCTCTCTGATACATGTCCCTCTCCACCCTCTCTGATACATGTCCCTCTCTGATACATGTCCCTCTCCACGCTCTCTGATACATGTCCCTCTCTGATACATGTCCCTCTCCACCCTCTCTGATACATGTCCTTCTCTGATACATGTCCCTCTCCACCCTCTCTGATACATGTCCCTCTCTGATACATGTCCCTTTCCACCCTCACTGATACATGTCCCTCTCCACCCTCTCTGATACATGTCCCTCTCTGATACATGTCTCTCTCCACGCTCTCTGATACATGTCCCTCTCTGGTACATGTCCCTCTTCACCCTCACTGATACATGTCCCTTTCCACCCTCTCTGATACATGTCCCTCTCTGATACATGTCCCTTTCCACCCTCACTGATACATGTCCCTCTCTGATACATGTCCCTCTCCACCCTCTCTGATACATGTCCCTCTCTGATACATGTCTCTCTCCACGCTCTCTGATACATGTCCCTCTCTGGTACATGTCCCTCTCCACCCTCTCTGATACATGTCCCTCTCTGATACATGTCTCTCTCCACCCTCTCTGATACATGTCCCTCTCTGATACATGTCCCTCTCCACTCTCTCTGATACATGTCCCTCTCTCGATGAATATATTCTTATGACGAATTAATTAACGACTGTTTTTCTGAACGGCCACTTTCCCTATATATAGGTGAAAGCTGTACGTGTCAACATCAGTGTTTTACACTCTATCCTTGACAAGTCCTATTTCCTTCCACAACTTACTACTTTGTTATTTCACTGCTTTTGGACCGGATTCCTAATGTCTTACAAACCGTGAGCTCGGCGTAGTTGCTTTCCATTATTCTATGGATATCGTATAGGTAACTGGGCCCGATCTTATTGATAAGATTATCCTCTACGACCGTTGTCCCAAAATAATGGTTCAACATTAATTAATGGTCTGTCAACTCTTTTCCCTAATTCGGTATAATGTGACAAAATATTAGTGTGAAATATACCGCAGCACACCGGTGAAGTAATGGTATAAGTACTCTTTTATTTAGTTTAGGATAATCTAACATAACTGGCCTAAAACGTACCTCGGCGTACGTTCTTGTGTTTCCATTGCTTGTTGACCAAATAAAAAAAGTGTCATACAACGAGAAAATAATTAATATGGAACGAATGAGATAGCTTTATTTAGCTGCCAATATTCATTTAAGTGGAAAATATTTAACGCCTTGGGCCCTTACGGTTTGCAAACCATGTTGTTATTGTCATGATAGGAGTCGGCCGAAGTAAATTAATTACCTCATTCCTGTTATGTCGAATGCATATATTTTGGAACTCACTTTTCTTTGAAATCGATGGACAATTCACGTCTGGCAAACACTATTTCACAAACGTTACCTGTCATAGTTGGAAAACTCCAAATTTCGTCGATGAATATTCAAACATGAATAACTTCAACAAATGATTATAGCTTGATCCAAAATTATTTTGTGTTGAGACCATGTCTTGAAATGGAATGTTGACGTATGGATCCTCATCATTGTGATAGTTCAGCGTTACCCCTATCGTCACCCGTTCTCTCTTCTTTCCTCCCTCCCTCCCTCCCTCACACCCTCCCTCCGTCCCCTCACTCCATCCCCCCTTCCCTCCCTCCCCTACAGCCCCTTCTTTCTCTCCCTTCCATCTACCTTCCATGCCCCTGCCCTCCCCTTCCCACTCGCGTCCTCACTCGATATATTATATACATATGGCGATATATTATATACCTATGGCGATATATTAAATACCTATGGCGATATATTAAATACCTATGGCGATATATTATATACCTATGGCGATATATTATATACCTATGGCGATATATTATATACGATTGGCGATATATTATATACATATGGCGATATATTATATACTTATGGCGATATAATATATACGTATTTTGATATATTATATACGTATGGCGAGTGAAAACGCCCTATGTAGGTCGTTTTTTATTTTAAATTGTCCTACATAACTATATTAATATTGAGTATGTGTTCAAATTAACTGGCCTTTATGTATATATGTTTTGGTACCGATTTACTTACGCTACCATTGATTGTTTCGTTTGTGCATAATTAACGATGTTAAAATAAAAAAATTGCCATGCTTCCAGCAAATTTATATGTCTTTTATCAATAGCGTACTACAAACATCATAATTGGACTGTTTTGGTTTTGTGTCAATATTTATCTATTAATAACATATTGACTGACGATTACAGAACATTTACTTTAAACACAAATATATAATTATAGATTAATATGTATATATATATATCTCTTCCCAGACGTAAATACATATGTTCATGTATATCAATTAAAATTCTGTAGGCAGATATCTAAATGTAGCTGTAGCATTGATTTCTGATTTCTGGTGTGATATTGCCGTTCAGTCGCCTGCTCACGGCGGCTGTCATCCACTAGTTGGTGACGATGTGTCGCTCGATCTTTACAGGGTGTGCCTTTCTAACCTACTGCGGCAGAGAAAGCGCCGTGAAAGCCCAACAAGCTCTCCACGAGCAGAAGACGCTCCCTGGGGTAAGTCCCTCTACGTTTATTTACGCCTTCCATTTGGCACGCACGTTGCCATCAGGACGTCGCCTCACTCGCCATATGGATAGCCCGTGCGCACACCACGTTGGCACCACGTTGGCCCAACCTTCGCATGTCTAGGCGGTGTATATTTGGGCCGTATAGGGTCGGCGATAATGTCTTTTCGCGCACCCTGTCTCCACCCTTGTCTTATTGTCTCACACGCTCGCCGGCTTCGTCTACTGTTTTGTCAGAATAATGTCTGTCATTAGCGATATTTTTCTGGCGGCTTCTGTTCCGAAATGTGCCTCGTTTCTGGCAGGGCTCGTGACAATTCTTTTTGCGTGATTTGGACTCCTGCGAGATTTATGGTCACGTTTTCGCCGAGATGATATATTTCCTCCTAATACGGCTTTTCTTGTTTTTTTCTGCTCCTGTTTACTTCCTGTCGTCTCACTCTCCATCCTCTCTCTCTCTATCATTCTGTATATATCTCTCCGTCTCTCTTCGTCTTTTATCCTCTCTCTGTCTGCCTGTCGCTCTGTCCCTCTGTGTCTCTCTCTCCGTCTGCCTGTCTCTGTCTCTCCCTCACTCACTCTGCCCCCGCCCCCCCCCCGACCACCACCACCCTCTCCCTCTCTCACCCCCGCTGCCTATTCCCACAGGTCACACCTTGCGATGCCCGGGGTCCCACATAGTACCTCACTCCAGACGAGTCGCATGTCCCCCCGGGGCTAGCAACAGCTTGCAACCTCCTGACCCGCGGCGCGGCAATATAATACCATCCTCACCCCCACCGTCGCCCTCACCCCTACTCCCCATGCCACACACCTCGTGTCCTCACAGCCCTACCCCCCGCCCCTCCCCTCCCCCGTTTCTTTTCCCCATTTTAAGAGCCACTGCCTCTTGTTTCTCCTTGGGCAAGGCGTCGCAAGATGCAGTTTGTAAGCCACAAGCTGAAATGCTGTCATTGTTACTCTAGTCGGGTTGAACGCGTTCATCCGCAGTCAGCGCTTTGGTCGGGTCCAGTGTTCCTCCTGTCACTGTCGTTTATAGGCAATGACCATCGATGGGTATATATATGTATATGGCTATACATATCGGTAAACGAACCATACGATTGGTACCCGCCAGAATATTTTTCTTTGCAGATACAGGTATGGGTGAGGGGGGGTGGGTGGGGGGAGGGGGGTACATGGACACTATGCGTCCTACGTGCACTGTGGGAACAATTAACCAAGTTAATATTTGAATAAAAGATAAATCTCTGTCGCACGTTGAAATAATTAGCGAAATATATGCACGCACCGAGGGAGCCTGCCTCACATTGTATAGTGTACACTATAGGTGTACTTGTATATGCATATGCATATTTATATAGATATATATATGTATTCCTAGTAGAATACTCCCTATTTAACTGACGTTGAAACCATCTACTCCCGCAGACAGACTCAATTGTTAGAATAAATCATAAGCTAAACTGCGCCATATGCCGACCTGAATCCGTGGTTCCTTTCTCTTCTATCACGT
>OZ025249.1:38095271-38248359 GCA_964019135.1 Arenicola marina | reverse complement strand
CCTCCCCCCATCGTGTGATCACTAGGCTAGATTCCTCTCTGGGTCTCGGTCACTATATGACTGGCGGTGGCTGTGTATTTGTACATGTATATATATATATTATATGTATATTTTCATATACATATATATATTATAGTAGTATATATATATATATATATATATATCTTATCTATATTGTTTTGTGGAGCCGCTCCCCCAGTCGGTCGTGGGGCCGGGATGTGCCATCGATGTATCTGAGCTGCTTGTGGTTGGCTGGTTTGTGTTGTATGTCGTGTGATAGCCAGGTGACCCCACCTCGGTCAACGTTCAGTGACAGTGCATTAGAGTTTCAGTTGAATTTACGCACCTCCCCAAGTGGCAAGTTTGTGCAAATATAACGTTCTCTCGTAGTAATCGTGTCCCCTTGCGGACTTCGTAGAATGTCATTAGTCTTCTCTCTGGATATATATTAATATATATTAACTTTGATGTGGATAATGTTTACAACACGGAACGAGATGTTAATTGTTGAAAAGTAACAAAAAAAAACCCAGTTGTACTGTTAGTAGACGAATTCTTTAATGCGTAGTAAGCTCAACGACCTTGAGTCTTGCGAAGTTAAAGTAGTTCTAGCGACAAACTTTGTGTGGTCTGATCATTGAGATCAGCTTGTGGGTTGCATGAATATGAGAATACAGAGTCCCTTTATCCCCTCTTCTTTAACGCGGAATCAACCGTTCCCTCAATTCCACCAAAATAAAATAAGTGTTCTGGCAACATCTTTAACGTGTTTTGGCCTTCCACCGTTGACTCTTGGAGTACTTGTTGTTCGATGTTGCGAGCTGGAGAGGGACTTGCATTCTCGTATCACTGTTGTAATATCGTTGACAAACTTTCAGCTGTATTTCGTTACAATTTGCTTTTCATTTTTATATTGTGAACGCTTGTTGGCTATTGTGATGGTTTGATTAGAGCTGTGTTTTTCGTCCTTTCTTTCCCCTTCTCCCCCACCCCCACCCCCCGTCACCCTTCAGGCTCTTCACTTCCAGGCCCTGAAGGCTGCAACCTGTTTATCTACCACTTGCCTCAGGAATTTGGCGACGCCGAACTGGCTCAGATGTTCATGCCCTTTGGCAACGTCATCAGTGCCAAGGTGTACATTGACCGAGCTACCAACCAGAGCAAGTGCTTTGGTTAGTATATATATATATATCTATGTATAATACATACCCTTTATTTCCTACCTTTCTTCCGTAATGATAACATACTGTATTGAGTATAGTTATTGCGAATATACAGCCACACCTGAACTCCCCCTGGCGGTCACCGAATGAACTGGCGCCGCGTGTTTCCCTGGAAGACTTCACTTCGTGTTGTCGTTATAATATCGTCTTAAATATACTCCATGTGTTGCCATTAACTGTCCAGGTTTGGCTGTATGCAATATCATTAAATTATGTCTTTGATCTGTCTTTATGCAACGTCATATCTTCCATTATTATTTGCATCAGTATCGGTTTTTAGAAGGGGGTGGGGAGGGGGTTAGGTAGTCATGGGGACATTTCACCCATAGTTATGTAGTGTCTATTAGTCGTAAAAGCAGTTCTCTAATACCAGTTCGCAAGCCCCTGATTTAAATATAAACTTCTGTAAAAGACGCTTTAGGGGAGGGGATTAATGACGTGGCACAGTACTCCCCGTGAACGTGGTGTGGTCGTTGTCCGAGGCCTTGATATAAATGATTCTATATTGGAATGAGCACCGTGTGGTCGACGCTATTTCGCTCTGGTTGAAAGAACTACTGGGACGTCAACCACTTTCTTTATGCACGGAAACACATCAGTTTTGTCTGTAAATATGAAGACGACTTCACGTTGATGGGAGGTATTACGGGGGTAGAAGCCCTCTAAGAGCTATATTAATGACCCGGAGTGGTGGTGTATTAGGATGCAAAAAAGAAATTAAGAGGCAGGTTTTTTTGTTTAATATCCGCAGATATATGCGATATTGCAACCAACGTCGATAAAAAATAATTTGGGGAACGCGAGAAATGTGGTAATTATTCGGCCATTTGTTTTTTTTAGGGGGGTGGGGGTTTCTGTCCGCGGGACTGTCAGATAATAACCACACTTGCCTATAGCTCGGGAGGGCGTGCATATTTATTCGGGTCCGTGCGTTGGACAAAGCTTTTATCACGACAGCAGCAAGCACGGTTCCATCTTCCATGTTAGAGCGCGCGAGCATGGATAATTGTAGTGAGTCCCACGTGAGCTATGTTGAAACAGTTGTTCGCCCTAACATGGAAAAAGCCCCCGAGCGTGCTACCACTTATCAGGTGACCCAGTCTTAAAGAAGAAAGTATACTAGGTGGGTTTTAATTTAAACAAACAAAAAATGGAAAACAAAGGACCGCGCCCCTCAGCAGAATTGTTCACCCCGTCCCCCTTGCAGGCTTCGTGAGCTTTGACAACCCTGCCAGCGCCCAAGCCGCCATCCAAGCCATGAACGGGTTCCAGATCGGCATGAAGAGGTTGAAGGTCCAGCTTAAGCGACCGAAGGATGCCAACCGGCCGTATTAAGCGGACCGGAAGTACCCGATGGCACCGCTGTGACCAGCTGCATTTTCCAGGTGAGTTGAATATGATTGGCGCCCAGCCATTAAAAATGGTCTTAATTTCACAGGGGAGGGGGAGTTGGCCGGAGGGGGGGGGGGGGGCGATGTTTGCATCGCTTACATAAGGGTCAATATAAGGTCGAATTATTCGAGTTATTTGACGGTGCAGCAATGAGGCATTATGTAATTGTGTAGTGTCTGATTTGTACAGATGGTTCAGGGTAGTGGACGTCTTGTGTATACGCGGCGCTCTGTCCACAGATTTTGGTCTCAAATGTGCCAAGCTGCCGGGGTGGCTACAGTAATAGTAATAACCCGATATCTCTACAGTGTAGAGTGTATAACTGTGTGTATATGGCCAATTATTGCAAGCACCCAACGAGGATACGAACCAACACAGAGGGAATTAACCCCCTGTCAAAACCTGGTGAAGCGTTTGCTATAAAGTATGATTGGTGCCCGATAAAACATGCAGACCTAGAGCCCGGGGATAACAAACCAACCGTCCAGCCAGTCAAGCAGCCAGCCAACCAGCTAACCAGCCGGCCGGCCATTGGGGTATAGGCATATATATACCAGGGTGTAGCCGATAAAACAAACTCGTCGATGTCTATATGCGGGTCAAATGGAGGGAACCCCGACAACCGAACGTCTATCCAATAGACATATAATGTCGTCATGCGGTGAGGCTCTCTTTCCGTCCTTCCTGTCCCTCCCCGTCCTCCCCGTTCTTCCCGTCCTCCCCATCCTTTGCTATATACCGAAAAGACTTCCACCAGTGAGCGTCCACCTAGCGTTATATATATATGTAGAACTGGGTGCTGAGGGAGACGTTAACGTTAGCGTCGTGCCTGCCTCTGTGTGACCCTTCAGTTAGGATCTAACGTGTAAGGGTGCCAGCCTCCCCCCCCACCAGACCCCACCCCCACCCTCCCCCGACCCCCCGCCCCCCTCAACTAACCCCTAGATGCTACCCTTACCCTTCTCCTCGTATCGCGCACGAGATCGGTCTCACAAACAACAACGAGAGATAAATTGGACTGCGAGTTGACTGAAAAGGAGGAAGTCTCCAAGGCGATTGTCGAGAGAGGGCGCGGCAAGCGTGGTGGCTGTGGAGGGCCTGGCGGGTGGCGGGGGTGGGGTATGGCGGGTTGGTGGTGACCGCCTGTCTCAATCAATCCACTGCAACCTTCCTCTCTGGGGAAGTCTAGGAAACTGCCCGTTATCCGAAACTAGGCCGTCCCCCCCTCCCCCCTCCCCCAAGCGGTACAGTTATAACATTTTTCACCCCCTCCCTCCAATTTTGATTGATAACAACATGGTTGCTGTGACATCTTTATCATCCGTTGTGAATACTCCATGGGCGAGGCGAAAAATGAGGCGGAGGTAGAGGGCGGCCCTGGGGGAGGGAGGGGTGGTTGACGGGGGTTGGAGTGGGGGAGTTAGTGTTGGGGTAGGGATGAAGGAACAAATAGAGGTGGGCGCGCTATTGTTAGGTACCCCCCCCCCCGCCACTAGCTGACGAGGGGTGGCAATCTTAAGATATGCCTTGTTACTATTATTGGTTTACGATGGTGGCTGGTTTTAAGTTTTTCGGGTTTTCATGGATTGGAACTCGGGTTAAGTTGGCGTCGGGCGGAACATCGGGGTATGCGCGGGGTGTGTCTCGCGATATAGTCCCCCCCCCCCCCTCTCCCGCCCCCCTTCCTCCACCGCCCGATCAATGAAACGAACTCGGGGCTGCCGCCAGGGGGGTAATAACGTTATTGTCTCGCGAGATCACGCACAGACCAAGATTGGCAACCCGTTGGTCGTAAAGTGACCATTCCGGGTGCGGGGTAAGGGACTTTGAGTGTGTATTTTAGGTTTCACGAGCACGTGACTCTTTAATTCCGCGTCAGGCCGCCAATATTCCACGAGCAGTTTGTGAGACCGAAGGAACGTCGTTAACCAGAGTCAAGGGGCCAGGGTGTCTATCTGTCTGTCTGTCCTCTGCGCCTTGACCTTCATGAATGTCGTTCATAAGTTGGACGTTTTCTTGACACGTACGCGCTTTGTTGGGACCAATGATAGAACTAAGAGCAGCGAACTTCCCGCAACCAAAATGAGACTTAAAGTAGCTTGGCGCTCTCACTCACGATACACGGCAGCGCAGGCGACTTATAAACAGCGCTTGAGGCAAAGTTGCCCTGTTGCCCTGCTCACCCCCCCACCCCCCCTCCCCCCCTGTCCCTAGTATTTTCATTTTGATATCTTGCTTACGCAATTTCGGACGCCCTGGCACGTATTGGCTCGCTCAGGAGGCGGGGATGATGGAGCGGCAGGGGAAGAAAGCAAGGTGTAAAAACAGGCAGGGCTTTTAAGGGGATCGTCAGCTGCAAAGCATTAGCTTCCTAACGACTTCTGCTTGGCCGAGCGAGAAGCGAGATCATTAATTGAGGACGAGAGAAGGTGATAGATGCGGGAGGGAAGGGAGAATGGTGAATAGGGATGGTGGGTATGGGGGGGGGGGGGGTATGGTTCCCTATAACCTTAACCAGCTCGGCCAACGCGAGATAAAAGCCGAAGCGTGTGATATGCTTTAGAATTTTGCCATCTCGCTGACCACGTGACGTGCATGTAACTGTTTTTTCCCCCATTGTTCTTGCAGTATCCATGACAAAGAAGAGAAGACATTATAGAGGGAAGATGAAGAAAATGAGATAAAAGAGACAGAAGAAGTGTGTGACTACCTTTGTTGGCATCTCTCGCTAGGGGGCGATTGTTTCAATCTCTCAAGCCGAGGTCAGAGCCTCCCACGTTCGCGAAACCTTCAAGGTCACAACTACGTTAAAATTGAAGGTCACTTATATGGGAGGTCTCATCAGAGACATCACACTCTTTGTGAACATATCTTTTGTATTTAGTGGTATATTCAGCAGGAATATAATGATATTTATACATAATTATAAGGGTTGTATCTCTCTCTTTACGGTGGTAAATTATTTATTGAAGAATAGCTTACCCTCGTTACAAACTAGTCCTCTATTTATTGCTGAATGAACAATTCGAAAAGAGTTTTGTAGAAATGTCGGATGAGTAATTTATGATGAATTGTATAAAACGATGGAACAGAGATATTGGTAGTTTTTAGTCTAGCTTAATTTAAGTGAATACATGTCCTAGATAAGGAAGCCAATCGAATACTCGAATACTCCACAGATCTAATGCTGTACTATATACTGCCTGCCTTGCTAATAATAGCCAGCTGGAAACATATTTACGATATCATATGACTAACGTATTCCCGATGCTTCGTCAAAGGAGATGATGAGTCTAGATTTTTAAAATCAAATGCGTGGAAACAAACCTCAAACTCTGCCTGGCCCACCTACGCGTTGTCGCGCCACGGAGGGAGGTCTCAGTCCGGCGGCGACGCCGTCAGAGAGAAAAAATATGTTTTCAAATCAAAATGACACATGTTTATCCCACCTTGTACAGTTGTGAAGTGTCCTCTGTGAGTCTTGAGAGAAATCTACTGCGCTATATTCTGAGGGCGGAGAAAGGTTGTGGATTTTGGGAAGGGAGAGTCAATCATATAAGTATTTCGCACATTAATCGCAGCAGATATCGTTCTATCGTTCTATCGTTCAGATAACTTTCCCCCCTACTCTCTGAAGCTTCGCTCAGTGGCTCCCCCCCCCGGGGGTATTTCCTGGTCAATTTCAAACTTTTACCGCCGGATGAGATCTCGTGATCAGTCCGCGATATCATATAAAGGCACGTTGCCGAACTAGAGTCCCCAAGAAATGCATCCAGACGTCCTGGTTTGCAACGCGGGCGCGGTATTGACATCTATTGGTGATGGATAGCTAAATCGGTTCATATCTAGGGACGCTTCCTGAACTATCCACCGGGGGGAGCCACTGTAGCCTGGGATACTACTCTCCCCCGATCTGTTTTTGTATGCCACCCGTTTCCACCCGTGCATTCCGCCTCCATACATCTTCATACCATCGCGTGCATCAATGCCAGTCTTGGTACTTTTCCTGTACAAGCTATGGGGCCAGGTGCGAAAGGTGGCTGGAGAACGAGGAAGCTCAGTGCGAAAGCGAGGGCGAGCGAGAGTGAGAGGAAGTGAGAGATGTTATATTTAATGTGTTTTTTTATGTTTTTTTTCTCTATATGGATTGGTATGAAATGAACAAGTGCTATTATACCAAATGACATTTATATGTATTTAAAAAAACACTTGGCCAGGTGAGACTTACGCTACGTATTAATTCTGTTGTTTGATCTAGTCCCTCTTTGTTTGGTATACACAGCTGTTATACACATGATGTTTAGGGGAGAACGGAACAAATTGTTTCTGTCTTCAGTTATCTCTCTCCTCGCTTTTATTTTAAAACGAAAAAGACCATAACACTTTGAGTGTTTGTTGATTTGATGACGTGATGTCTGTATCATAATTCGAATAACAGCCGTGCGTTTCTAGTTTTTAAATGGATTATGGTACACTCGTTACTCCATATATCCTGTGATGAACCGTTGACCCTCCTGCTCTCATGTTTAAACACATTGGAGGTGGCTATTTGGTTATTGTAACTATGGATACCCCAGCCACGTGGGGAGCAAATGACGTCATATCAAAGCAAGGTCAAGGGCGAGGAGTTGATCAGTTTTGTCCACTGTGGCCTGTAAACGTTGAGCGTGGCGAGTACGCAATTATCTCTCTTTTTTTAAGTTTTATCTTATTTTGATGTTAGACAAGCAGTAACTATGGTACTGTTTTTGCAACGGGTTGAAAAATAGTGGAAATTATTGTTAATTTTTATTTGACTATCTCTGTATGGCAGGTAAATTTAGACGGTGGATTTAGAGGTATTCAGTATGGACTCGTCCAACAATGGTGTCTTGTCCAAGTCCGCCATCCACGTTGTTATCTGTTTCTATTGACATGTCTTTAAATGCATGTGGGACGAATGAAAGGTCAGCATGCGTCATACTTGTCCATTTCAATGTCAGTCATACATGTTGAGTTTTTAAAGTGACACCGCTATGTGTGGTAATATCTAGTATCAGTGACAAAATAAGTAAACCTATCAGACGAATTAATTTTTTTTCTCTTTTTTTTTTCTTCTCTTCGATTACCGTGAAGTTGTTAGTCCATGGTATATACAGACACATATATACAGGGCGGACTGTGGTTGGGTTTGAGGACTCTCACTGAAGGTGGTTGACGGTGGCGAGGAAGAAGCGTTGTTATCATATAATGCTATGTATCATATGCGCCTTAAATTATTTTGAAATCGCTTCGTGTGCCGTGGAGTAAAACAGCTGCGGGGGGAGGCTAACGGAAGAGCGCTGATCTGATGTGTATAGGGTCAGCTATATTTAGGTAATTTTGTTGGAAGAGCCGTGTGTTGTCGGCACCCTGGAGCGGGGTGGGGCCGCCGGCGCCGGTGGTAGGGTGTCCATTCCTCCCGGAGGTCTTGTCCCGCCGTCCCTCCGCGCGTGGCGGTACGATACACTGGTTTAACTTATTCATTTTGCGTCATTCTTGCTATTTATTTTAATGTATAGTTTTCTCGCATAATTTATCATATAGTTAATGTAGCACTTGTAGTACGACACGGTAAGCAAAAAATAAAAAAAGAAAATGACTAATTTAGCGTCTGCGACGGTTCACAATTGTCGCAGCGCTCATGTTATTAAACTGTAGATATCGTAGACGTAGTACTTACGAATGCACTTCAATACATATTTAGCGATGATTAACAATGATTACTTTATTGATAGAGGTCTAGTCTAGTCAGAGGGGTGAGAGGATGAAAGACCACGCTATGAATGACAAACATGTATTTTAGCACCCGCTTCTTACTGTGTACTATATGATATATATAACCGAGGAACTAAGGGCCAAAATGAACTTAACTACTTGCTACTAGAGACATAATATATGCCGCAATGCAAAGATGGTGTGATGGCTCGTTTTATTCCAATCGATGTGGTGGTTCGTGTCAAGGTCACTTGATGTCTGTGTGACTTTGGCGGTCACGTGTTACTTGGTGGGATGGATCCTGTACGGTCATCGGGTTAGTTTGCGGGGTCACGTGATTGCCCGTCGCCGCCTATCTGTTGTGGGTCCAACGCGCAACACACATAATCAATGAGGTATCATTGAATTTTAATATTCGTTATTTGTTGATAAAGGATACTTTTTTAATCATCGGATGTATATAATTCCGTCTTATAAAACCCTGGAAACTGGGTCAAATTGTACAGAATAATAATCAAATTGATGTCATTTATGGATTACTTTAGTGTCCTTTTTGTTTTGGTATATATTGAGAATATTGATATTTTATGATTAAATGAAAGGTTCGGGGTCATTATTCTCATTGGCTGGCCCGATTGTGATTTCAAACTTCAGTGTCACATAAGTACTAAGTGTTAGCCGCTTTTGTCGTTGGGGTGGGCTGACTGGTGGGTGTCTGGAGCTGGGGAAAGGGCGGGAGGGAGGTCGGTGTTGTGAGGGCAAGGGAGAGGATCGGATCCGGTTGAGGTTAGCGCATCTAGGATGTTGTTGGCAACTGTGTTCTCTTAGATGGAAAGCTGGTTTATTATCTGATGACGTCATCGTTTCGGAAAAGGAGACAAACAACAACCCAAAATGGCCTAAACCGAGGAAGCACGTCAAGCGTGATAATGGTGGGTGGGCCGAGTTGAAACACTGGGTCGATTTCGCCGTTGCCATGCCCGAAGGGAGGAACTGAATCTCGACAGTATTATGTACATAAAAACCTAGATGATAGGACGTGGTGAGGTGAGGTGCCCTACGACGACAGCCGCTCTGCCCTCTAGTGGCCGGCACCATAAGCGGGTCGCTTCAGTAGGAGTCGTGTGGGGTGCTTGGTGGGGAGGGGGGTGGGAAGGGGGGGGGGGTCTTAGTACCCAACTAGCCTACCCAGCAAGGCCAGTCAGCTACCAAAAGATATTTCAAGTAGATGTGACCGTTGTATTTTTTTTTTAAATCAAATAATAGGCATGTTTCTATTTATTATTATTTAAACAAAAAACACACTTTTTTGTCTTTGTGAAATCCATTTTGGTATCCACTGTTCCCGTTGTGTGAGAAGGATCAATAGAAAGCAGAAGATTAAGAAAACAAACAAAACGTCTTTCATGCTGAGCCATCCGCCATCTTTGCACTGCGGTTATATATAATATATTTCATGTACATGTAATTATTATGATAAAATCATTAGCCTTATTATTATATTAGCATTTTAGCGTAGCTTATAATATTAGCTTAGAAATAAAATTATTACTAATACACGCGCTATTGTATAGCTTTTACTTAAGCATCCCGATTATTGAGAAGCTCAATCCTTAATGTAGATAGTATCCATGTCGGCTCGTGAGGCATGACCTCTCTTAGTCCCATCAATATGAAAGAAAACCCCTGTGTGGCATTGACCAATCGGGATACGTGTTACATGTCGGCCAATCGGGACACGTGTTACAAGTCACCGCCGGCACTGTATCACAAGCAACTGTTTCCTTAGAGGTATCGCTGACGTCATAGAAGGCAACATTGTGACAACTACTTGGGAGGCCCCCTTTTGTGTTATTTTTCCTCCTTTTTTTCTACATGTTTATGTGCTAGAGACACGACATGTTGTGTACGAGGTTATTCATATAAAGCAAGGCAATTTTGTAACATGTTTTTTCAAATCAGAGCGCTCTATTTTTGTAAGATCATATTTTCCGATATGATGGACTTACCCGTGACATGCTGTACAAACTGGGTGGCATTGAGGAGCTTGTGCATCCCGTTCGGGACGTTTCTGTTGTACATGATTTGTCATTACATATACCCCGTGGCCAGAGCAGGCCATTGGATGCCTTTATATTTGTAGAACGACCGTTTTGGTGTAAAAACTTTTAATTCCTGACAGGTTCACTGTGTTTTTTCTTTCGGTTTTTCGGTTTCCCGCGTCGGCTAACTGTGGCCAAAGACCCCCTCCCCCCCCCCCCCGCCACCACCCCTCCGGGTGTGGTGTGGTGTGGTTCGCATCGGGGGGGGGGGGCTGGCGGCCATCGGACAAGCAAGACAGACCGGGTCTCTAGAGGCTGTTGTTGTTGGGGTCACAAGTATGTTGTGCCTATCTGTCTAAAACAAGGTGAAACGGTGTCTTTTTTGGGTCCTCTCTTCTTGCCCGGAAGCTAACGAGTTGCCATGACCTCATCCAAAAGTGCCCTCCAATGGCCAGAAGTCAAAGCGACGATGTCGTCTGCTCCTCCGCTGAAATAGCGGGAAAACATCCCAGACGCTGCCACGGATCGTTGGATAACTCTGGATTCCCGCCTCCCTCCTGCCCTCTCCCCTCCCCCCTCCATCCCGGGTGCAGTAGTTCCGTATCGGAAAGCTACTGGGGATACTCTCCCCCCCCCTCCCCGCCCTCCCACCCCCCTCGTCCCCATCGTCTGTACACCAGGCGCGTGGTACCAGCCTAATCGTCGCTGCGTCACTTCCTGGCCGAGCAGGGCCCGAGTTAACCATGCATTCCATTGAATATCAGAAGAAGATGAAACAGAAAAAAAACGTTCCTGCTATTTGCCGCTGAAGGGCGTTGGCTGAGGGTCATGGCAAAGTGGTTGCCATGGTAGTTTGTCATATGTTGTCCTGGTCATTTAGTTCTCATTTCTTTGTGGAAACAGTTGCCCTGGTAACACGCGCATTTTTCCCTCTAGTATATTACCTCGCCCGGGTTGTAACATAGACTGTATTGAAAGTACGACAGGGTCTTTTGAGATGACGACAGGGCGCGCACCTGTTCTCCGAATGTGCATGGAAGCTGGTTATGACCGAGAGCTGTAATATATTCAGATCTAGCATTAACTGCGTAATGACATTAACATTGCAATTAATGACTTTGCCTGTATATCCTATTTAATCTCAGAAATAAAGCAATGAAGAAAAAGATCCTTGTGTGTTTACTTCTCTTCCCTGCTGCTTTATGCGATGAACGCGCCAATATATACATATATTTATATATTGGCTATAATCCGTATTATGTAAGATTATATAGCGTTAACCTATTTGTACACTGATCTATGGGTAACGCAGCTTAAAACCATTTCTATACATTCTACACATTATCCATCACAGATCAGAGCTGCTATAAATACCCGCAACGGAATGGCTTCAGGCAGAATTGATGCCCGGCTCCTGAAATGAGTTCGGAGGGGATCCAACAAAGAACCTTAAAATCCAATCCCATCTGGTGGTGCTCTGAGGGCAGATCAAGCGGATGGAGATCTATGCTCCACCCGTGACTGATGGTACAAGCAGATTTATAATCTCCATGCGCGATGCAGACGGGATTGCAAGTGGCTTCAGCTGAAGTGCTGGGCTTGTAGCGACACACACACACGTGAAAACGCGGTTAAACCTAAGCACATAAAAACTGTTGGTGAAACGGTTTGGTCGGCTCTAATCTTTAAGTGGAGTTGGCTGGCTACAAGCTGACACATGCACTTGAAATAGGTCACTATCATTGCATCGACACCATCGTATGAAATGTGGAAACGACGAAGCGTGTGCTAACCGCAACCAGAACAATGCACGTCATAGTATAGCGCCAGCCATAACAATGCACGTCATATTCTAGCGCCAACCAGAACAATGCACGTCATAGTATAGCGCCAGCCAGCATATTATTACACCAACCAGAACAATGCACGTCATAGTATAGCATCAGCCAGAACAATGCACGTCATAGTATAGCGCCAGCCAGAACAATGCACGTCATATAGCGCCAACCAGAACAATGCACGTCATAGTATAGTGCCAGCCAGAACAATGTACGTCATACTAATGCACCAACCCAAGTAATGTACGTCATGTTATAACCCCAACAAGAACAATGCACGTCATATTATTACACCAACCAGAACAATGCACGTCATATTATACCGACAACCAGAACAATGCACGTCATCTTATTACACCAACCAGAACAATGCACGTCATATTATACCGACAACCAGAACAATGCACGTCATATTATTACACCAACCAGAACAATGCACGTCATATTATAGCGTCAACCAGAACAATGCACGTCATGTTATAACACCATCCAGAACAATTTATGTGATGTTATAGCGCCAGGAGAAGAATGCACTTCATGTTATAACACCAACCAGAACAATGCACATCATGTTGTAGCGCCAACCAGAACAATGCACGTCATATTACAGCCCCAACCAGAACAATGCACATCATGTCATAACACAAACCACAACAATATAGGTCATATTATAACGCCAAATAGAACAATCTAGGTCATACTATAGCATCAAATATAATCGAAATCGAGTTTCATGCATTATTACCTTGTTATCACAAAGCCAGTTAAAAGCTCACAAACTCAACGACTTTTCTGGGGATGTGCGAATAAAGAAAGCCAATAATAGAAAATATAGTAAAGATAATTAAGCTGCATATCTGATTCTGCGCGGATTCTCGAACTGCACCTTCGATGGGTGCAAGTGGGGATATTTTTACATTTTAGCAGCGCACATTTCGGCGCGTTATGACATCATGACTGGAAAATCCGCGTGCATGCTCTAACACAATTACCCTGATCAATCAGGGGCGGATCTAGGGGGGGGGGGGGGGGTCAGAGGGGGTTGCAACCCCCCCTTGGGAACCTGGATATACACTGTTAAAGTCGGGTGCTCGAGCACCCCCACCCCCCGGTCGCAAATTTTCAGAGAGCAAACCCCCCCGCTGGTTCGCAAGTTTTCAGAGAGCAACCCCTCCCCCCCTTGGCAAATTCCTAGATCCGCCCCTGTAATCAATATATATACGCAGGTTATCATACGGTTGTAGAATCATCTGCATTGTAACTGCCATGTTTAACCCGGGAGTTTGTATCCGTTTCGCAACATTTGCATAAAATAACAAAGTGCGCCAGATTGCAAAGATCGCGGTAAAGAATAATTTAATTTTGACTTTCATGGGAGCGATAGTTCCGATGTTTACGATGATATCGGGGTCCACTAGAAAACTGCAACACTTGGTAAGCGCAATTTATCTCTTCGAGGAAGGGTCACTGTTGTCAAGACACTTGTACTGCCAAACTGATCCATATCATATCAGCCTTGCCTGTGCCTGGAAAACGGCATTTAGATTGAATTAACGGTGCCATTCGAGGTTGTGTAGGGAATGGCAAGAGGTCAAAAATTTCGGCTAATTGGTTGGCGCAAACAGTCTGGAGGAATCAATCTCCCACATATTGAAGCAATGTTAAAGGCCTTGAAAATATGTTGGGTACCAAAATTAATTCGATATGGGGGAGCCTGGCAAGACTTGTCCTGTAGCACGATATGTGGTAAAAAGGTACTATGTTGGGAATTGGATTTACAGTCTTTAGGTGACTTTGCGTTCATGAGTGAATCATTTTGGGCCGATGTAGCTAAATCGTGGTACCACTGTAGGCAAACCTGCAAGGTTGATATCAACGTTCTAGAATATCCTCTGTGGAACACCTTTTTTATGACAAACGACAATTTAACGACGAAAAGACGAATTTATAAAGAAAGGGGTTATTTTTGTTAATGATATTGTGGATGAAAATGGACTCTTTCTGGGCTGGAAACACTTTGTAAACAGATATAAACTAGACATAAATTTCGTAGATTTTTATGGTTTTATGCATGTTTGAAGTTGGCTGTTTTGAAGGTAAAACGCCTGTGCAACCATCTGTGTAATGTATTGGTTGAGTCGTTGCCATATAACATTGTTAATGAAACGAAATGGGAAGCAACATCGGAATCACAGATAGAGTTAGAATGGAAACAGTTTTACAAACTACCAGTAACCGCCACTGTCGATAAACGTTTTCAGTATCCGTATCCAGGAGCTTCCAGTATCTTATTCTTCATAGAGCATTAGTAACAAGTACCTTTTTATATAGATGTAAATTTGTGAGCTCCGATACATGTGTTTTTTGTGGAAATGAATGGAAAACTTTTGACCATTTATTGTATAGTTGTATATTTGTCAAGCCTATATGGAACAAAATAGCAAATTGGTTAAACGAGGCAAACCCAAATCTGGTACTCGAAGAGTCCATGCAATCCATCATACTGGGAGTAGTTACCTCGCTACATAGTAGATTATTAAATAATTTAGTGTCAATAGTGAAGAAATATTTCTATATTTGTAAATGGATCACAAAAATTCCAAATTATCAAAATGCCATCAATAGTGTCAAATCTTACTATGCTGTGGAAAAGTCCGCGGTAGAACAAAAACATTCTTTGTCTTGTATTATATTTAAGAACAAATGGGAACCCATTATGTGCAATTTAATGAATATTTAGAGATTATTAAGTGCTTTAATTGTGGTAAAAACGTGGTATTTGGTGTACCAAGTAATGTACTCTAATGTTATGTTTTTATTATGGATCTGAAATATATTACTTTTGTACTGTAACATCATTATGGAAAAACAAAGAAAAAGAAAACTGCAACACTTGCCATATTCTTCCTTGATATATCCAGGTAACTCTGGAGAAGTCTAAAATAGTGCAACCTTTTCAGGCGTGTCCGGGACTGACATAATTTTCTACCCCCCCCCCCCCCCACAACTAATGACTAATGCTTCTCTAAAGCTGATATCACCCCAGCCACAAAGACTAAGGATCCAAATGCAACACTGCCATTTGTGTAAAGAAGAAATACGATCTAAACAACAAATAATACAGCAAGACTTTTTTCACTGAATTTGACCCTGTTGATATTAACCCCATTATATAAGTCGCGACCTACAGTACTCTACCGAAAGCACAGACTCCTAATGTCCTCAGGAAAAAGCTGATAAAGTTATGCACCGAACCTGATAATCTGGTAATCGATGAAGTTCGCATTTCAATCACCAAGGTTATACATGGACAGAACATCGGCAGATTGACTTCTACAGTGTGAGTGTTTCTTTTTATTGTCAAAGAACGAAGCTAGCGCCTGGAGCGCCATAACATGGTCCACGTACAAAAACTTGTCTCGGTTTCATGCCTTATATGGACTGAACCGACTAGAACTCACAATTAGTAACCGGACCATCATACTTCTCATAGGTATTCTTTTGGTGTGAGCTCGTTATACTCATCTCATATTTATCACGAAACTGATGCAAACTGTTTACTGCTTACATTGACCAATCATATCATTTCGTTGTAATAGATGCCGCCTGTTTAAGTTTTTGGCAACTCCACTTAGCGCAGTTTTTCGACATCGTTCTGGTCACTGTACCTCTTTGTCACGTAAACTATAGTCACGTAGGCAGTAAAGGGGCGGATCTAGGAGAAAGGGGTGTGGGGGGGGGGGGCACTGAAAAATTGCGACCTGTTTGGAGGTGGGGGGGGGGGGTACACTTCAGGGTTTAAACATGCTAATTGAAACTAGAATCGACTTTTACTGTTCTTAACATCCCCTCACTTGAGGGAAGGGGGGGGGGGGGGGGGGGTAGGGGGTTACGTAGGGCATTACGCTTGCGCGATGTGAGGAACGAACGCCCTCTGCTGGCAGAGTGGGTTTTCAGTAGAGAAAAAGAATCATAACGCAATCATATAGGTGATGTGATGCCCTGTCAAAACAGCCCGAGAAAGTCGTGATCGTTTGACTTGCGAACAAATTGATCTCTTATATTTGTCTACACGTTGCTTGGTGGATCAGACTATAAACAACGCCACAGAAATTAACCAGACACGAAGTAAAACGCACCCATCTGCCGTGACATGAAAGTTGGAATGAAATGTCGGTATTTTTTTAGCCCGCTTTTGCGTAGACTCCTACATGACGGTTAAATTGGGCCAACAAATACACTGGGACAACGAAATGGGTCTGGATGAAACTTGCAGATGCTAAGGCGCAAACTCTCGACTTGTGGATGTGCGGTGCATCCTTGTTACCTTAATGAGATAGGTGGTTTCCCCAACCACTGTGATGACCCAAACATAGGGCCCCTGAGGGGGGGTAGCCATGTCGCGTGTGGATTTTAAAACAAGGTCCATGTCGCCTGTCGATTTTAAGAAAAGGTCCATGTCGCGTGTCGATTTTAAGAAAAGTTCCATGTCGCGTGTCGCTAAGTCTTATGTCGCATGTCGATTCTAAGACAACCCCAATGTCGCGTTGTCGATTTTAAAAATCGCCGTGTCGCCGTGTCGAAAAAGCCCCTCTGGGACCCTAAACATAGCGGCCTGTGGTGGGATGTTTGGAGCTGGGCGCTTTGGTCATTGAGGTGCGCACATGAATGTCACCGGTCCAAGGGACCTCTCGTGATCAATAAAATGGCTATTTTGGTACGATTAAATGTCGGATCTGTTGATTTGAGTGTCATCGAAGGAAGTCCAGCGAAATAGAACGAATTAAGTGGGCAACAAACGCATCAGCGAGCCATGTATGTGCCAAGCATTGTCGTAAAAGTGGTTTAAAATAGTTGTTTATCATCCCGGGAAGGTATAACCGGTGTGTCGCTAGTTGCAGTGCTCTTTTGACGAGACTTGAGAATCCAAACACAGATATAAATGGCGGGGGTACAATCTCTGAGAATCCCAACACAAATATGAATGTCGGGGATACAATCTCTGAGAATCCGAACACAAATTCAAATGGCGGGGGTACAAACTCTGAGAATCCGAACACAAATGTAAATAGCGAGCGTACAAACTCTGAGAACCCGAACACAAATGTAAATAGCGAGCGTACAAACTCTGATACCGGGTTCGTAATCAATATTGTGCTGTACCATAGGGAGAGAAGGGGCGGGATACCCTTAGCGGATATACCGCCAAAAACTGTCGTGAGACGTACTTGACAGACGAAGAGGACAGGGAAGGTTATTCAATTTATTATGACATGATTATGCACGTATTTCTCGATAACATTCCAAACCATCTTTTCAGCTTTAATGCAAATGGTCAAATGACCGATGTACGAAGTTTTTCCAATGAAGAACACACTACAATGTACGCATGTACCTTTAAAAAATGCCCGAGAGGGAAACTGGCACTGCATCCATGGCGGCAGAATTACAATGGAATCCAAAAATTTGAAATGGAGGGGGTCTACTGAAGACTTTCGACCGGGGGGCGACTCTGAAAAGAATTGCGCCAACGGGGTCCACCAATGCTATGAGCATTCTTCTCAAAACGCGAGGGGTTCACTCCTCGGAGGTCTTAAATTTTGAGGGGGGTCCAGGGGGTCCGGTCCCCCCCCCCTGGACCCGCTCCAAGAACAAGGGCCGCGTGATCTCAAGATGAAGTTGGTAGTCCTTAAACCGTTTCATGTCATCTTTAAACCGTTCCAGGAGGGTATCCAGGAGCAGTGCGGTTTTGGAGGGTGGGCCATGTTCGGCGCAAAACACCACAGCATTGTTTACTCCTGTTAACCAGGGTTAACAATAAAATAAACGTATGTTAAATAAAGTTCTTTGAAGTCGATTAACAGGGGTGACATCCATTACGATATCCTGTTGGATATCATACAAACATATATCCTCTTTAGTCGTTCAGGCCTTGCCTGTGGACTGCTCTTTCTCAAGTTTTCATTTGTTCGCGCGCAGGCGTGAAAAGTACAAGGGTCGGTCCAACATGTTTTTAGTGTGCTCATACTTGGGGCAGCCACAATGTTTTCCGTAAGGCTGTTCCAAAATTTCACCGTTATCTGGCTAAAGATGGTACTTCTGTTTGTTTGTCTGCTGCGGGCATTGCTGTGTATAGCATGTATATGAGTTGCACTTGGTTTCAAATTCGATAAATCTTCCTTGGTCATCTTAATCTTATGGCTATGTGCTATCACCAAAGAGCAGCTCGTGGCGAGTCGTTGCACGAGCAAAGCGAAGAATCGTGACTGGAGTCCAAGTTTCGGGGTTACGGACAACTCAGACAGATAAATCAAGTCAAGTTGTGAACAGGGTGCGTTGTTGGAAACATCGAACGAGTTGATTTCGGCTGCCAACCGTTTGAATTTACGGTTGGTACTTCAACGGACATGGGCGACGAAAACATGAGAGCATGGAGCCACGAGAGAAGTGGGCGGGGAGAGGGGTGTGGAAGTGTGACACATGAGGGGAGGGTAGAGGCGTGCAGGGCTGGGGTAGCAGCTACGGAGTGAAGGTGCTACTTGAACATTTATTTGGAAGCCAGTCCACTTGACTTTGTAAGTTAGTGAATTGCTGCTTTGTATTCACCACATAACATGTGGACGCTGTAGGTGTCCAGCAAGTCGGAGTAGATCCAACGCCACCCGCAGTAGACAACAGACTAACAGCGAACCGAACGGATATGGAACATAATCACGTTCTAGTCGGTTGATCATCTGCTGAAAATCCAGGAATTAGACCCATTGATTCTTCACATAAGGCCTTTGGTATCAACACCAACTACTTCGACCCAGCTACAATTATATTATTATTATATGACTGAAAATTGTTCGACGCCATTCCTGTTTCTAGGAGATTTCTCCACCACGTCTTAGTTCCGTCTTTCCTTAACGTCACGTCAACTCAATGGGCAAGTCAAAGATGTCGCTAGATGTCAGCACCGTCAAAGCCGCCAACGGTGACGACGGTGATGGCCGTGACCGTAACGATGACGACACTTGCGGTAGCGCCGCCTGCTGTCAAACCAAATGCTGCCAGACGAAGAGCGCCAAATGGTTCCGGAACAACCTACTGCTGTTCCTCCTCATCCTCAGTCTGGCCGTCGGGATCGGGTTGGGCGCCGCGCTCCGCACCCTGGATCCGCCATTCGACAGGCGCCAGCTCATGTACTTCCGGTTCCCCGGCGACCTCCTCATGCGCATGCTCAAGTGCCTCATTATCCCGCTGATCGTGACCAGCTTGATTTCCGGTCTGGCCGGCCTCGACTCCCGGGCTTCCGGTAAGATGGGCGGGTACGCCATCGCGTACTACATGTGTACGACGTTGATCGCCGTCCTGCTGGGAATCTTGTTGGTGTCCACCATCAAGCCGGGGATCGGCGCCAGCGTCTCCGCCACGGGCACGGCCGAGCCCGCCAACATCGCCGACGCCTTCCTCGACCTCATCCGGTAAGTCAAGGTCAAGGTTAAGGCCAAGGTCGCGAGAGATTCTTTGTTGACCTCGTATGCATGCCATATTAGATTATTTCTGTCTTATTGAGTTCAGACGCTAAGTCTAAATATGTACTATTCAAGAAGTCTCGAGTGCGCATGCCCACTGCTGAGTGACGCCAAAGCCAACTGAGGTAATGGTAATGGTTTGAACCGCAGGTCATGATTTCAAATTCGGCCGGGGTACCTACTCTAGGGCATGTGTGGTCCATTGATCGTTGATCGTTCGGAGAGGTTCCTTCCTCCCGTTTAAGCCCTTGTGCGCACTAACAGCGGCCTAACACACCGACTCCTGTCATTCCCAAGTCCAACTTAAACGAATCCAGGATCGGGTACTGCCCGCTAACCTTATAATCCTGAGTGCGGGCTAGCTGGGCTATGGACCCGGAAGCGGTTGAACACGAGGTTGTACAGAGCGATCTAATCAGCGACCAACATCGATGGATCCGATGTGTGTTTTAAGAGCTTTAATTTCCTGGCGCTCTGCTGTAGAACTATTTCACTGATCCGTCATTTCACACACATCTATGGGACAGCGCCATGTAAGCCTTAATCATTGACAGGTTATCACGACCATGACAGGCAACATGTGGCCATCAGCCATGTAAATAGTTCCCTTAATCATTGACAGGTTATCACGACCATGACAGGCAACATGTGGCCATCAGCCATGTAAGCCTTAATCATTGACAGGTTATCACGACCATGACAGGCAACATGTGGCCATCAGCCATGTAAATAGTTCCCTTAATCATTGACAGGTTATCACGACCATGACAGGCAACATGTGGCCATCAGCCATGTAAATAGTCCCCTTAATCATTGACAGGTTATCACGACCATGCCAGGCAACATGTGGCCATCAGCCATGTAAATAGTTCCCTTAATCATTGACAGGTTATCACGACCATGACAGGCAACATGTGGCCATCAGCCATGTAAATAGTCCCCTTAATCATTGACAGGTTATCACGACCATGCCAGGCAACATGTGGCCATCAGCCAAACCCTCTTCGTGGTCGATGTTTGCGCTTATATCATTTTGTGAATCGTTTCAACAACAGCTAATCTCGAATCTCCACCAAGGATTCCTAGATACCAATCGCGGAGGTCGGAAAAGGTATTCCCTCCCCCCGGTGTAGGCTTTCCAAGCCAATGACAATGTATGAAACAGTTCGTATATTTCTTATGAAGACATGATGAGTCGATATATATGGTCTCGATACGCTTTTACGGGACCTTCACCTTGATGATCTGGCCATTGTTACAGCATAGCTCACGTATGTGAGAACCCCAAACGTCCGACTGCCCAAAACGGGCCAGGATCATGACTTTCACACCTATAACATAATGCACAGTTAGACGCCGATTTTTGTCCAAGCACAACACGATAATCAAAGAATAAATATGTCCCCAGATTTGTTTCATGCCCTCCTAATATCGCAATAAATATTGTTTAAATGGGTAGATCTAGTATCGGATGGTGTGATAAGTCCCATAACGAGCAAAGAGACCAAGGTTGTAAAGTACTGCTAACGCTTTTTCCGTGCCTTGTTACTGAACCCATACTGAAGCTCACACGTCCGCTCCCACCCCCCCATTCTCCAGCTTCTCATGAAATCTCAATGTTACTCGCAGGCTGTCCAGTGATCCTACTTTTTCTACTTTTTCCTACTTTTTTTGTCTCCATCCTATTTTCTTCAAAATACCTACATTTTCCTACTTCTTCTATTATTGCAAAAGTCAGAGGTATTTTTTTTACGTCCTGATATATCTTTAAATTAACACTAGTATCTGTCAAGTTCTAATAATGAAAATACAGGTACAACTGAGCAGCATATAAGAAATGTTCTAAAAAAGCATTTTCTCAGTAATATAAATTTTTGTCATTTGTTTATCCGGAATAATGTTGCTACATATGCTATTTGAGTCATACTTTTTGCTTCTATTTTCCTACTTTTGTCCTACTTTTTCATGAGGGTGTGCTGGACAGCCTGTATTCGTATATCGCTAACTAAGAGATACAGAACGAGCGTATCGCGGCTTCATATCGGCAGATTGTGTAGGATGGCAACGTCAATTGTAACTGCTAGTTTGTTTGTTTGGGCAGTCGGACGTTTTGGGCCCCAACAAACGTATTCCTCACGCCTACCTTCACTACAGTGATCCAGTTCGTGGGCTCTAACATAGTTGGTTGGTTATTCAGGACGCTTTAACCACATTTGGTCATATCGCGTCAATGGAAGAAAGAAAGAAGAGTGGAGCTATGTCCCCATGGGTAACCCCCTACTCTTTGCGAAGAAAGACATGGGATCTTTATCCTGCGACCACACAGACATGACCACAGCGGGGTTCCAACCATCGATCCACGTGCCGTTAGGCTCTTAGGTGGCCAGGGGCTGTATTTATTATCGCCACTTAGGCTACGCCACCAGACTTAGCGCTAAGTGGAAGATTTTTCGAGCGATTATCGGGGTCAAAGTACAGAAGTAGTCACCCAAGAAGTGGATTTTGTGAATTAAGAGAGTGCAAAAATTACATTGAAGAGGATTTCGGAATCATGAGCACCATCACAACGAGCTGGTGCGGCTAAGACGAAAACGCACTGTTTGTGCGTAACTTACGCGGGGATTATGAATACGGCCCCAGGTTTCTACTCCTCTTTCATGTAATTTTAGCACACTCTTAATTCAGAAAATACATTTCTTGGGTGACTATACTTATATATTTTGAACCAGATAGTCGCTTTACAAATGTTTCACTTAGCGCTAAGTCTAAGTGGCGATTGTGAATACGCCCCAGAGCTCTAGCATGGAAGATGTACTTGTAAATTCATGTAAATGTAAATTCATGCCACCAGAACAAAAAGTATTAACTTAAATTCATGACTTGATACAGCAAGACAATGGTTTTATCTTCAGCCATGAGCCCCGGAGGAAGAAAAATAGAGAGAAAACACCCCTAACTACAAAGAACTGTTTGCGCACCCACAATCTACTCAGTCAGTCAGAACAAGCAATGTAGAGATATAGGGCTTGTTGACTTCCTTTTACTTAACCTATCCACTAGAGGAAAGTCATAAACCATGAAGTTTAGCAGTGCGCGCCACAGATCTGCACTTAGCCGTTAGCCGTATTGAAAGTGTACACTTCATCCGAAGAGAGCCAACACACTGTGGAGATAGCGTGTCACTCGACAAAAACACGCCCACTAAATGGACACTAGTGAGCGTGAGTCAACAGAGGGATAAATGTGTACATTACAACTCAAATACCACCCGCTGTTAGATCGGTAAAGTACATCATGATTGATATTTGTCTCATGAGCGGCTGAACCTCACTTTCAATTGTGACTGAATAGGCCAGTCATATCTGCCAATAAACTTTTATTGCCCGCTTGACATAGATCATAACGCCCTGCATGACCGCATAAAAGAGCTCCGTTAACTCTCAATTTCACACCATGTTTTTCACAACAAATGTTTTGATTGCAATATTTTTTACGATAAATGTGATTGTGATATTTTCCACAACTAATATGTTGATTGCAATATATATTCAGAACCAATATGTTGCAATATCGTATAGTGCAGTAATGCCACAACAAAGATGTTGATATTAATGTCACGCAAACGTTCGATTGTTCGCTTCAGAAACTTATTCCCTGATAACATCGTGGAGGCGTGTTTCGTCCAGGTAAGTTTCTTCATGATGATTGGCCAGCTGCCTGGTAAACGCGTTTTTCTAGGAATAAAATTCCAGAATTAATTATATGTTAGATCATGATTACGGTCAGTAAATAAATTTTATTATCTATGTTTTATACGATATATGATTCTAGTTCATTATTTTTACATATGTGAGTGACACTGTTAGACATATCCGCCGAATCCAGCGTGGAGAATGGATGCCATCACTTTACCTGTAATTGGTAAAGTAAAACACGTGATACCGTCTCATGCATAAACATCTCTTCTAACCCAATGCGGTATGCGCGGTGCGGTATGTAAATATCGACCGTTGGACATGAATAATCATAACCCAATTTTGAGAACCGCGGATTTGGAGGGGTAGCGTACTCGATTCACTTGAAGCAAAAAGAATGACTAAAGAATGTTTTCATCATCAGACCAAGACGAAGCAGATCAAGATGGTGGATGAAATGAACGTCACCTGGACGCTGAACGCCACTCAGTGCAACGGCACCGAGCTGGAGTGTACCGAGATGGGTGTTGAGGACCACAGTGAGTGGGTATTGAAGATCTTCATGGGCCGTTCTGCCATGTTAGGGCGAACCATTCCGCCTATTCGACTGAACCGAAAATGTCCTTGCAACTTAATCTACCCAAAGGGAAGGTAACTGGGACCACCGGAATGTAACTTTGTTAGAATGAAGAATGATGGCTACCTTGTGGTTGTAGCCAGCAGGGGCCTACTTCGGGGCTGCCCATTCTATTGCGGGGAAGGTTGGGCGGAAGGTTGGAGTTTTCTTTTTGGTTGAAATGAAGACTAGATTTTGTTTTTGTTACTTAACCAGTTATATTTGTGCCCATATCATTTTCACAGTATGTTTTTACACACAATACGTAAATTCTATAATCACCTGCTTGACAGTGTCAACTCTGGGGGATTTCCATTTCCGTATACTTTTACTTTTGATCGGATAGATGATCGCCCAATTGGGTGTCGAATATTCCGTCCCTTAAAATGAATTGTGTACTTTTCCGCGGGCCCCTGTAGCGCCCCGCCCATTTATGCATAAAAGTGGCACAAGACCAAGATCCATTTCTTTTAGCCCAATATTCTTCACCCCTTCACCCCATTGGATCCCTCAGTCAGTTCTCCCGGTCGCCATTATCCTTCGTGCTGCCATCAGAACAGTTCTCATAACGGGCCACTTCCGCTTCCAGTCGAATGCCAATTTGTGCTTATGTTTTCACAAAACTCCCCAGTCAAATACGCGGACTGTTTCCGTATAGCTCACGTATTACTCACGCCTACCATTCCCTACAGTGATCCATTTCGTGGGTCATTGCACGGATCATGGTCCTGCTCATATAACGCGTATTTCCTCGTAGGAATTTTTTTCTGTGACTCAATAATAACTTGTTAAAGATATATTTATTTGGCGTCCCTATGGTGTATAGGGTGTATGGTGTCCTTGTAAGGACATGCGACTTTCTTGTGTACTACGTCATTGCAATTTCGACAGCCCTTTACAACTATTTCATCAAATTAGAGCTAAGTCAAGGTGATGTCAAAGATACGTGAGTGTGAATTAATTTTAGCTATACGTATTTCCCGCAATAGGGCCATTTGTGTTTCATTGTTTTGATATGGCTCATGTATTGTTCCCTATGGAATGTTGCAGTTTGGTACGACTTTGATGTCGTCAAGGAAAGCGGAATGAACGTTTTGGGTTTGGTCGTGTTCTCCATCGCGCTGGGTGTCATCACCGCTCAGCTGGGGGAGGTGGGACGCCCCATCTACCAATTCACCTTCGCCATCGCTGAGGCCACCATGAAGCTCGTGACAGCTGTCATCTGGTGAGTGAAGGAAGCTCGTGACAGCTGTCATCTGGTGAGTGAGGGAAGCTCGTGACAACTGTCATCTGGTGTGTGAGGGAAGCTTGCGACAGCTGTCATCTGGTGAGTGAAGCAAGCTAGTGACAGCTGTCATCTGGTGAGTGAGGGATGCTCGCGACAGCTGTCATCTGGTGAGTGAAGCAAGCTTGTGGCAGCTGTCATCTGGTGACTAAGGGAAGCTTGCCACAGCTGTCATCTGGTGAGTGAGAGAAGCTCGTGGCAGCTGTCATCTGGTGAGTGAGGGAAGCTCGTGACAACTGTCATCATGTAAGTGAAAGAAGCTAGTGATAGCTGTCATCTGGTGAGTGAAGGAAGCTCGTCACAGCTGTCATCTGGTGAGTGAAGAAAGCTTGTGACAGCTGTCATCTGGTGAGCGAAGGAAGCTCGTGACAGCTGTTATCTGGTGAACGAAGAAAGCTCGTGACAGCTGGCATCTGGTGAGTGAAGGAATGCCGTTTCAGCTGTCATCCAGTGAGTGCAAGAAGATCATGACAGCTGTCATCGGGCGAGTGAAGGAAGCTCGTGACAGCTGTCATCTGGTGAGTGAAGGAAGCTCGTCACAGCTTAGCCTGAAAATCAGACGTTAATATCGTGTGACGGTCTCATGAATCGAAATACAGACTAACGGCATTAACGTCTGATTGTCAGGCTAGCCGCAACTGTCATTTGATGAGTGCAGGAAGCTCGTTGCATCTGTCACCACAGAGTAAAGCAATGCCTCACAGTTGTCATCCTATGCTCATATTTAGATGTGTCATAACTGCCTCGTTGGCACCCCTATTTATTTGCACCTTCCGTGCTGGATCGATCTCCCTTCGTGCTCCAGGTACTCTCCCATCGGGATCATGTTCCTGGTGGCCTCCGAGATAATCGGGATGGAGGATCCGGCCGCCGAGCTCCGGGCGCTCGGACTCTACATCGCCACGGTCACGTCCGGATTGGCCATCCACGGCTTCTTCATCCTGCCCATGATCTACCTGATCTTCGTCCGGAAGAACCCTTACAAGTTCATGTGGGGCGCCTCGCAGGCCATGATCACAGCCCTGGGCACTGCCTCCAGGTGAGGAGGGGGAGGGGGAGGGAGAGGGGCGGTGGGCCCTCACAGACCATGATTACAGCCTTGGGGACGGCCCACAGGTGCGGAGAGGGGGGGGGAGGCGGGTGGCAGTGGGGCCTCGCAGTTCACGATTACAGCCCTAGGCACGGTCATGATCATTTAAATTACCAGGTCTCTAAATCGAGTTTTTTTAGTCCGCCATCTAACCCTAAGCTATTAAACCGTCGCTACTTTTCTCTCATTCTTCCGTGGTTCATACTTAATGTATCTCAACTTCAATGGGACGAGAGGTGAGAGGAGGGAGGGGGGCAATAATTGACGAACAAACAATCAAATAAAATCACTCTGTAATTGCGATCGTCCCCGCTGGGTGGCAGTTCGGCCACACTTCCGGTGACGTACCGCTGCCTGGAGCACAACAACCACGTGGACAGCCGGGTGACTCGCTTCGTACTTCCGGTCGGTGCGACCATCAACATGGATGGGACGGCGCTGTACGAGGCTGTGGCGGCCATCTATATCGCCCAGACCCGGGGCATGAACCTGTCCGCAGCCGACATCGTGGCCACCAGGTAACTTTAAAGGACACACTTACAGCTTATTAGGAAACTGTTGAAAAGTGCCGTAAGTGCGATATTTAGTTTCGTACGATTCTACTTGGTACGATTTTACCGGATAGTGTTGTTGTACAATTTTCTGTTTTGTTTGTGTTTATAGTTTTCTTGTGTTTTGCCGTTTTTGTTTTGTTAGTCATCATGTGGTAAACACAGGATATTACAGGACGCATGATAAACTGTAATTTAGCAAATATGGTTTCGTACGATTTTACATGGTTTTATGTTTTTTTATGGAATCACTTGGTAATGTTGTGGCAACCAGCGTTGAAAGCGTTATTCATAAGCGCAATATTTAGCTTAACATGATTGTACTTAGAATATATGGTGTCGTACCAGTTTTTTGTTTGTTTTTATAGGATGTGTCATAATTTGCTATTGCTTTGTTCGCTTTGGTTATATTGTGGCACCTTGGTAATATCACCACTCTCTCTGCCCACCCTTTCGCTCGGCCCCCTCCCCCCTCTCACCCGCAGCATCACGGCCACCCTGGCCTCCATCTCATTACACTCTTAAACTAATGCCTACCATGGGTCCTCTGTCTTCAGCATCACAGCCACGCTGGCCTCCATCGGGGCGGCCAGCGTGCCCCAGGCCGGCCTCATCACCATGATCATCGTTCTCACCGCCCTGGGAATCCCGGCCGATGAGGTCACCAAGATCCTCGCCGTGGATTGGCTGCTGTAAGTGGGTCAGCTTTGTGACATCAGCAATTTATTTCTACCTTTGGATAAACATAATTGAATAAAAATTGAGATTTCCCCTTTCGAATAATCGAGATGTTCATATTATAAAAAATATATTATAACAAACTATCTTTTAAATGCCCACCCAGGTTGAAAGTGCCGTTAAGCACCAATCAAATCAATTTAAATGCCCACCTAATGATAGGCCGACACAACTACACTATTTTACTAAACACATTTTAAGAGTTTTAAAGCAATGTATACCTGCCTTATTAGAGCAATAATAACTAAAATAACGCGTCGTCGCCGGGCATTCCTTTCATTTGCTTGGCATTAACTTTTGACCTAATAACTGATGTGATAAATTAAGAGAAGAATTGCTTTAGTTACAAATATATATATACCCTCATATATAGATATATATTGAATATATGTGTGACGGAAAGTCGAAACATTTAACATTTTATGTAGCCTTTGCTACAGGATGTCGTATAGTCCAGCGAAAATAATCACGCACTTATGCCTAAGGTTTATAGTTTATTACAAAAAAAAATAATTATCAAATATCCAGTACAAGTTCATGCGAAGACAGATGAGGCGAAGCGACGACAAGTGAGACGAAGCGAAGAGTGAAGAGCTGAAGTGGGCTGAAGTGGGTTGAAGTAGGTTGAAGTAGGTTGAGGTGGGTTGTAGTTGGAGACTGAAGGGTCGAAGTGGGGTGAAGAGAAGTGAAGCAAATGCCAATGAAGTGAAGTGGTTCTATCTGTCAAAGAAATTACTAAATTTTAGAAATAAATTCTAAAAATATTTAAGTTGTCATAAACTATCAAATAATATTACATTGTAGCATGTCACAAAATTTACTTAATTAATACTTAATTATCCAAAACGTGCTGTCACATACACACAAAATAGTCAACCACAACAACAAAAAATGGCTACAGAAAAAACAGCCAAATTACACAAATAAGTATCAGAAATATCTAAATTATAAAAATGACAGGCTGTCATTTTACCATAGCGATACCAAACAACTATGCAAGAAAACCTCATTAAATGCCTATAAACAAAGTTTAATACTCACTACGCTGGGTTGTTAAAGTGGTAGAAAATGTCAAATGCTTGTCAGATTACTGTGACTGTGTTGTCTTGTCAATAGGGCTGTAAAGTCACTTCGGGATCTTATCGAGACCCCACGAGACAGGGATACCTATGCTGTACGTCCGTGCCTAGCATCAACGGCCTGTACGTGTTGCCTACCTTCCGGTTGTTTGCCTTCACTCGCCTCACACACAAAATCGGCTAAAGCTGTCCTTGGAAGCACAAATAACCACTGAAGTTATGTGCATATCCGAATAATAACCATCCGAGTAGATTAATGTAACGTATGAGCAGGTAGGCAGTTGATAAACCAGAATGCGGTTATCTCATGAGTGACTGTCAGTGTCAGGCGATCTAACGTGCTGCGCGGGGTTTTCCATGTCGTATGACGTAATAATCATCATGACGCGCGTGTCTGCGCGCGGTATCTATGGTTACGTGACAACGCCCCTTAAATGGACTGAGCAGGTGAGGACAATGGTGCTCCGTTTGTCGTAGAACTGTAAATATCGATGATTTGGCTCAAAATACAACGCTTCCACCAGTCTCGTCGAACGGACCACATGCATTATGGAAAGATAAATGTCTTATCTTTAATTATATTATGATTTTATAGTTAGCTATGCCTGGACCAAAGCAAACAAAAAATAGTTTCACACCCACTCGATTCTTCACGCACAAACCGCGCAGCCGGCCGGTTCCCAACACTAAAACGTTGACTACAATGAGTGCGAGTCACGCAGTTGCAGCAAGGCACCAGCGTGATGCGCACTCGTTCTAAGAGCACGTGTTTTTTTTGTTGGTCCCCAAAAGACCTAAACCGGAAATACAACCCGCGAGAACTGTACAGCCCTATGACTTGTAAAAAACCAACTCAACCGGAAACGAGAGAACGAGACCAGTACAAAAAAACCGAAAAGTTTTACGAGAACACCCATGAGCCTCCGGAACAAATAGTGGTGACATCTATGGAATAATGAGGGACTTAACAGGAGATAAACATAATTAGCTACGTTATGATATAATATGACGTAATGATACGTTGCAGTTGATTCTGTCCGTAACATTTTATATGGAGGAGTGGGGCGGGGGTACCGTTTGTCCGATCCCCGCGATGGGTATTCAGGAATTCTTGGAGATTCGCGATTAACTTTTGGCAATTTTTGGAGATCGTTATCCGTACAATTTTGTGGTTCAACGCAAAGACCGTTATAGCAGTCTGTGAATACCTCGATATTCGCGATGTCACGTTTAATGTCTTTTTTTTCACCCGGTCTTGAACAGTCCTCGTTGGAGATTCAATAATCCTCTCCCCAATTCTTGTGGATTTGCGATTCAGAGGGGGTACCCCCTCCCCCCTATATATACATATTATATAAATGTTTAGTAAGTAATTAAGTAACATATTGATATATATATCCACGTCGATGAATGGAATCATCATAGTGTTTCTTGTGGCTGCCAGGGACCGAATTCGCACGATGGTGAACGTGGAGGGAGACTCGTTCGGGGCCGGCATCGTGGCCCACCTGGGAAGGGACACCCTGTCCAAGATGGACGCCGAGGATGACGGCCCGGGGGGTCGGGGCCCGGGAGCCAGCGGCCTGAACGACCAGCCCCACGATCTCTATCAACCCAAGGACGATAGGCCATATTCTTACGCCAACGGAGCTTTCGATGGCGATGACGGAGGCGTGGGTCCCGGGTGGGGCGGAAATGACGCAGGGCGCTATATCCCGCGGGCGTACAGGCCGATGCAAGTCGACAAGAGTAACTTCCTGTGAGAAAGAATTACGTGGTTACTTGTTTTTTGGGGTGGGGGTTCTGCATGATCACGTGGTTAAGGTGTTTGGGGTGGGTGTTGCTGCATTGTCACGTGGTTACGTGTGTTTGGGGTGGGCGTCACGTCACTTTAAGTCCGCGATGTTGCGTCACGTGATATTTCTGTGTACCTCCTTGGCGATGGTCGGTGACGTCACGTCCAAGGCATATGAAAAGAAGAGAAATCTTGTTGACGTGGATACCACGTGGAGGAAGTCGCATTTATCTTGCAATAGACTGAAGCATTGGTGACCAATGTTTGGCGAACGTCCCCTCCCCCCATATGATCGCACCTTTAGTACGTATACACCGATATGTAAAGCCAACTGATTGATGCATCCATGTCTAATCGAGCGATTTATCGGCGGTCAACACTATATTATTGAGTTCATGGGTAGCGGTGTGGTGTGTTATTTGCAATGGAAGACGTTACAAATCCTAGTGGGCTTGATCGCTTCGCTAGCTTTTAAGTTTATTATTATTCATATGCTTATTGTCAACACTTCAACTGTAACGTCTATTAGCTCGTCTCAAGGAAATATGGTTTGGCAGGCAGAAATACCTCGGTCACGCTGCAGTCTCTTGCTTCTTACCATAAAGATTTAATTGGCAGCTCACATATATTTCTTTAGGAGTCAAGTCGAACAAGTTTATACATTTAGTCCCGTAAATGATCAAACCTGTTTCCAAGTTAAAATATAGATGAATAGTTTATGAGTGGCTTAACGTAAGCTGCAAAACATGATTGATTGTACAGCTACAATGTATTTCACACAGGAATAAACAGCATCAACGCCTTGCAGTTTTGCTCTTCCTACCATTTGCACCATTTAATGCCATGAAGATGTGAAGCAGTATTTAGTTTGTATGGACGTCAGTAATAGTCATTGGAAATGCTTAGAATTGTCCGAATTGTCTAGACGCAACAAGGGAACATACTTGAGACACTCTTGTATACAAGCCAGACCTGTTTATTTAGACGCCTGCGTGGCACCGGATATACTAGAAGTACATTTCATGTACGTTTTCATCCAGTGAAATCCGCACACTACTCACTCACTACTCACTTTGATATAAATACATGTACATATATATATCAACATGTATACACGGGTACAAGGTAATCATCAACACAATAGTGCAATGTTTGATGAGATAGAGCACTGACGGTGAATAAACCACTTCCATATGCTGGAAAGACTCCATGGAAGATAAACCACAGACGCCATCAATAGTCTCTAAATGACGTCACAGACAGCACGCGCTCACCGCGAGAAACAACCATTATGGGTACAACGCGTCAGCAGGTCCCTATACTTTACTATGGGCCTCAAACTAGACTTGATGTTTTGGATATGAATGCACTATTAGAGTCGAAGGCCATATGGAATAAATGTTTGGGGGTGTAACCTCAAATTCATTCTAGTTTTAAATCGAAAGACGCTGGTTTTCTGTAAGTTTCACGCCATTACAAAGAGCTCCCCATGTTCTGTAAATGGGGCGGTGAAGTGTCCTGTACACCTTCGCTGGAGGTGAGCGCGCTGTCTGTGACGTCACTTACAGATCTATACGAACATGGGACAAACGCTTTTAAAGTTACAAACTCTAATACCAAAACTTGTTCGCGTCATCAACTTAATGAAGAGTTCGGGTTAAAAAACACTAACTGTCGTAATAATATACGCTAAATTCCATAGCAGCGGGAACTGTTATCAGGCGAATAATCCCCCAGATAACACTGCTAGCCTACAGTTCTCACTAATCACCACGCTACACATAATAACACATAGGACAATGTTAAAGTGGCTATTTCAACAAAAGGTAAACAAAGAAAAGTACACATAAAGTTGTGGGTTCAAAACGTGTGTAGTTATGTTTATGTGCTGATGACGTAGCACGCATGAAGTAATGACCGCCAGAGGGAGCACCAACGTCTCGCTTTCCTGAAGCCACCGGTACCAACCATATATATACTAAACGTGATGGCCCAGGAACAAGGCACAATCACCCACAATCAATATGACGAGCAAGCGACCAGGGTTGTGTCCGGCTCGTAATCACTCGATGTATCCGCCATGCTTGAAGAAAAATTCGCGACTGGCAGCGCCTCCTTCACGCAGAGTGTTATACAGTGCAGTTCTCAGATTGCCGGCCTGCCTGGTGCCGTGCATGCGAGCGGCCAGGCACCAGCCAATGTTTACAAATTTGTTGAAATAGTACCTTTAACGTCTGTTTGGGACAGTGCGGGGTGCGACTTGAACATACAGCTGGTGAGGCCGCAGAAGGGCCTCGACATAAACATACAATTAACTAGTAATAATTAGTTACGATATATGACATGGGCGTGTCTCACATGCCACCTTCCCCCCAACCCCTCTCTGGATCCAACCCCGCTTAATACATGCTTCGCGACGTGTTGCTTCGAATTAACCAAACAAAGTATCGCACAATTCAAAGGAGATGATTTGGACACATCAGACAGTATAAAACGGCATACAACAGTAACGGTTACCATCAGCAGTAGACAGAATAGGGATATGTTTTCTTAGGTTAAAGACAATATATATTATAAACGTATATATACAACGATGTTAATGATTTATATACATTTGTGTCATTAAAACTACCCCCGTCCCCTGTAGGCGTGCTGGTCTACAATAACAAACATAGGTTAACACAGGTCATGATAGCGGCATTACAATGCCATGTTATATATTTGTTCGTTCCTGTTACGCATAAAGACCACTCGTTCGGGTCATAAAATATTCCAAATGTGCATCATTTAATATTCGCAATATATGAACTACACAATCTTGTCTTGGTTTCACCACTCGTGTCCGTTTTGCCAATCATTGTCATACTGGACATGGAAATATCGGCGATGGTGGCAGGTACATATGCTTTATATGCGGCATATGCGATTCATGTAACAACTTCGCACCAATGCCATTAAATATTTCCCCTACATACACTCACAAAACAATAAAATGCTGCCATGTTTTAAAAACAACGGAAAAATACAACTCAAATAAAATATTATTTCCGACGAGACGTCACGTGTTCAGACGTCATAAATATGGTCACGTGATAGGACGTCTCAGCAGACATGTGAGTACTCAAATGCTTATAAATTGACTGCACAGATGACATATAATCCCTCAAACATCACAAACGAATAACCCATCCAATGACCTCAATCACACTCGTATAAAACACATAATTATTAGGACTAGGCCCAGACGTGTATCTACGGCCGCTAGAATTTCAATACAGTTCAGAGAGCGAGGGACATCTTGCCGTGTGGACATGGGATACCGTGTATCGGATTAAAGTAGAGTGGATTTCAAGGACTTGGAAGTCAACGCATGCCACACACAATAAGATAATCTCTCGCGCTGAAGACACGGCGCTATACATATCCGGTAATGGCTTTCTAGAATTGTATACCATTGTAGCCATGCTTGATTAGTGCCAGTCACGTCAGCGATCAGCTGTTTTGGTGCTGTTATCACAGGACTGTGACCTATTACATACACACATGCAAATACGTCAGAAAATACGAATTGAGTTTTACAAGTTTACCCCACAGTGACAAGCGTTGACCACATGACAGGTTTGCAAAGCAGCTGAAGAGAGTTAGATATGCTCATGTCATAGTTCGTGCCGTGCAACAGTCTTCAATGGTAAAGGGAAAAACGCACGTGATCCGTGAACGAAAGATTGAGGTCACTGGATCGTCTCTTTCCACTGAGTTGGTCCTAAGTACCGGACACAGCCTTCAGACTCTAGTACCATGAGAGGTCGATAGGCGCCGCTCCTCCTCACCCAGGAGGCCACTGTCAATCTGGTTAACAGTAAATGCATCAGTGCAGCCCACTAGTGAGAAAACAGAAGAGCAGACAAAACTTCCTTTTCCCAGCGTGACGTCATCGTCAGTGTGGTGCTGCCACCTGCCGGGCGTGACCCCAAGGACGACCTCCGTTGTGGGTGCCTTCTAGCGGGCAGCTTTTGCAACGGTTTAAATGCCCGCTTGTCCTGATTGTCAACGGAAGTGACGACACACGTCACTTGCGCCGCCTAGTGTCGAGTTTTCTAGCCAAGATTCGAGTCCCCAGGGCAGCTTCGTGTTAGAGGGGAGTTTCTCTCTTTCTCTGGAACAAAACAATTATATTTCTTCAAAACAACGTATGAAACAAGGCTAATCCGCATTTTACATCATACCCATGTAGGTTAACGTTAATTATATTATATTATTACATAACATGTAATTGAAATGAGTTATTAAGACTATACGACGGTTTGATTACATGTACATGTAATTTATGATGTTACCTTAGTGCAAATTATGTTCTTGCATATATGCAAGCTAATTATTTGTAACAAAATCAGTTTGTAACAAGTTCACTTATGCAAGACCAAATAACTTAATTAATAATTACTACATAATTGATATTATTACAGTCACCAGCATACACAACCGAAAACAACACAACAAAATAAATACAACAAATAAAATAAATTATGCAATGGCGTTCTGTACATTAGAAATTGAAAGGGAAATAAAAATGTAATCACAGGCAAAGGTAACACAATGTAACAAATCAAGCCTCTGAAAAAAAGATAAAAAACGTAAAGTTTCAAACGAATTAAACACATCAATGACAATGACAACACGAAACGTAATTTTTTTTCAAATTGTGGGAAACGTTATTGAGAACGAAAAAAAGGATGGATAGGTTGAAAAACATGCATTGGTGAAAAATTGAAAAAAAAGCCATTTAAGCCCACGTAATGGAGATCAAACTACCAGGGAAGGTCGTTCATATGGAAACCCCATTTAGCCTTGGATACTTAAGGAGTGAGCGCCGGGAAAAACAAAAAACCAACAATACCATAATGTACGGACAACTACTGCCATCTAGCGGTCTCTTTACCCTCTGCCATCAGAGCTGCGTCTCGTGTTGGACGGAGGCTGCAGTGGGCGCCTTGGCAACATGCCGACGCCCCAGCCGTTTGGCGGGAACTTGAGGAACGTGAGCAGACGACATTGACGTCACCTGGGGGGAATCTGAAACATTGGCATCATCATCGGCGGCACGATCAGGCTTGTGACCCGAAGGCGCCGCGCTCTCGGGGTGGACATCAACGGGGGTGACGTCAGCGACCGACGTCGCGACGTCACCGGGAGGCGTGGTGACGTCATCGTTGGCGGAGCGCCGACGGCGGCGTCTCTCCCACTCGGCGATGGCTCTCTCGATGCCCCGGCTGAGGTCCTCGTGGCGCGACTTCCGCTCCAACCTGGTGATGGTGCGGGCCACCTCCTGCTGGGAGAAGTCGCTGGCCAGCAGGGCGCGCAGCACCTTCTGCCAGTCGCCGTCCAGGTTGAACTGGCCGGCCCCCGACACCTCCACTACACTCACCTGGCTTGCCGTCATTGCTGGTGCTGGTGCCGCTGCTGCTTGTGCGGGTGCTCGACGGGCGTTGAGGTTGGCGTTGGGTCGCCCCCCTGCCTGCCCCCTGGGCCGCTGGCGCTGGCGGCCGCTGGCTGTCGATGAGGCGCTCAGCGTGTCCTGGTCGCCGTTGTAGTTGTAGCCGCTGTTGAACGTGTCGTCCCCGTACGACGTGCCGCTGACGTCCGGCTGGCTCTTCAGGATAGGACGCGGCTGCTGCTGCTGCTGCTGGTAGCCGCGCTGATCCATATAGCCCTGGGGCTGCTGCTGATAGGGGCTGTACCGCTGTTGTTCTTGCTGCTGACGGGTCGCCATATCCCGACCCCGGCTGTGGAGATTAGCGGGCACGCTGACGACGTCCTGCAGCGGGTAGCCGACCGTCATCGGATCCTGAACGCCCCTCCTGGGCCGCCGGACGCCCACGTCGGCCTCGTCCTCGGCGTGGAGCGCGTCGCCGATAGACTGACTGCGGCCGCCGCCGCCGCCACCGCCGCCGGCCCCTCTCCGGCCCCTGGAGCTATCCGCTTCCAGAACGTCCCCAATGGACTGCGTCCGGAGCCCACCTTTCGGGGGCATCCCGCCGGCGTGGCGACTCAACACGTTCTGGATCTCATCAGGGATATCGTCCGTCGTTTTGGACTCGCGCGGCTGCCTCCCGCGCCTCTGCTGCGGGCCTCCACCTCCTGTTCCGGATCCGTTCCCGAAGTCCACCTCGAACGGATCTCCGGCGTCGGACCCCTCGTCCGGCTTCTCCTCCCGCTGCACGGGACACCACTGAGGCTGGTTCTGGATCGCCCCGATGGCCTGGAGGAGGTCCGTGAACCACTTGTTATCGGACGTGTAGTAGACGGTGGCGGTGAAGACATGGCCGTACTGCTTGGCGAATTGGGTCGCCTCGTCAAACATAACGTTAGGCTTGCGGGCAAACTCCGGAGCGAAGCGCTCCTTCAGCCCTTTCACGACGGCTTTGTTCTGCGGACAGAGGTACGCTACGATCGGGTTGAGATCCGTCTTCTCCTGTAGGTACTGGATACAGCGCGGGGAGACGATGACCAGACAATGTCGGGATTGGTTCATGACGTTCTGGATCACCCGGACGTCGGCCAGCGGGATGCTGTCGTCGTTCTTCGGAGCGTCCGTGTTGATTTCGACGGACCCGGTGGGGACGCCGTAGTCGTCCGGACACTCCTGGACCAACAGATCCCGAACCGAGTCGCAGAAGAGTCCCAGCAGGACGACCGGGCGCCGGAAGGGCGGCGGCCGCTGCTCCACCCTCTCGTAGGCCACCACGTTCTTCAGGGCCGACCTGAACTCGGCCGATTCCTTCCCGCGATCCAGAGACTTGGATCGCTTCCCGAAGCTCTTCCGGATGAAGCCGCCTCGCTGTTTGATCTCGCGAGATCTCGTCTGCGCGATGGTGTAGTTGACCGCCGTCTCGTGCGCGGCCTCCTCGTTGGGGATCAGACCCGGCGCCTCGCTGCTGCCCGGTCCCGCCATCTTGCGGGCGGTCCACCAACCGCGGCGACCATCCGGGAGGGTGTCGATCACCGCGAAAATGTCCCCCTCCCGGATCGCCAGCTCCCCCTTGTGGAGGGGGTCGTGCCGGAAGTTGGCGCGGATGTAGAACTCGTCCCCGCGGCCGCCGTTCCGCATGATGATATCGTGCACCTCTTTCATCTCGCTCAGTACTAACCGCGTCTCCACCTTGATCTCGTCCAGCATCTTGACGACTTCCTCCCGCGTGCGGCCTTGAACCGACTTGCTGTTAATGCGCAGAATCTGGTCCCCGATCGCCACCCCTTTCTGGTGGGCGTCCGACCCCGTCTCCACCATGTGCACGAACACCCCCTGCGCGTTGCCCCCGACGACTGTTAAGGGTTGGCTCTCGCCTCGGTAATAGGTCACGACTCGCTGCCCGGGCATCAGAGCCGGGCTTTCGCCTTGACCCCGACCTTGACCTTGACCCGGGCGAGGCCTGTTCGGAATGATTTCCTCAGACCCGATGGTCACTCGCCTCTGCTGGCGGTCTTCGTCTATTTCGTCGTAGAATTCTCCATCATCATCATCCTCGCTCCTCTGTTGGTGTAACTGTTGTTGTAACAGTTGCTGCTGCTGCTGCGCAAGCTGCTGCTTCAAGGCCGTCTGTCGCTGTTGCTCCGTGTTATTCTGCCTGCGCCGGGCGCTCGAGGTGCTGGACTGTGACGTCATAGAGGCGTTCATGACGTCAGGCTGCTTCCGCTGCTGCTGCTGCTGCTGCCACTGGTCCTGGTCGTAGGACAGGATATCGCCATCCGATATCTTCCGCTCCAGCCGCCTGCCGATATCGCTGGGGGAGGCCGACTGCAGGTCGCCCATCGACTTGAAGAAGCGGTACTCGTCTGTGATGGCCTGACCCACGCGCACCTCCTCGCGTTGAGATGGGGGCTGCACGGGCTGCTGAGGCTGCTGCGGCTGCGGCTGCTGAGGCGGCGCCGCGGGTTCAATGAACAATTTGGGGCTGGGGGTCGGGGACGGCGGGGTCTGTAACTGAGGACCACGTCTGTTTTTCTTCCTCTTCCTCGCCGGCTGCTGCTGCTGCTGCTGCGGCATCGGCAGGATGGGAACCCCTCCCACCGGTCGTCCCCGCATGGGCCCGACGTCCCTTCCGTCCTCCAGCGAGGAGACGGACAGATCGCTGTCGGACCGGTGGGCGTGCAGCGGTCGCTGGTTCGGTGGCTGGGCAGGGGGTGACGGGGTAGCGGCGGCCGGCGGCTGCTGCTTCACCTTGCGGGCCTTGGGCGGACTCTCCCGCTGGGCTTTGTAAATCTCCTCCGTCGACCTATTGTGCTCCCAGTAGAGATCAGAATTTTTCGACACCGGGATCTTCTCCCAATGGGGGTCATCCTGCTGCACCTGCCTCCGCGCGGGACCCCCGGGCCTCTGCTTCCCCCTCCTGGGCGACCCCTTCGCGGCCAGGTTGTTGTTACGCTCCACCAAGTCGTCGGTGTCGTACACATCAGTCCTGGTAGAGGACGACACCCCGTCGACCGACTCGGTCGCTGTCGTCCGGTAGCTGCTGCTGACGACGTCCTCCTCGCTCGACGTGCCGTCGCCGTCCAGCGGCCGGATCCGGATGGTGGTCTGCCCCGGCGTCTCGTCATCCACCTCCAGCTGGATGGCGTGGTTCCTGCCGCCGCCGGATCCGGAGGAAGAGGAGACCGCGGCGGGGGTCGGTTTGACCGGTCGCTTCCCCGGTTTCGGTGGGATCGGCGGCGGCGGTCTCCGCTGGACCGTCTCCGCCGAGGACGCCGACTCGGACCGGAGACGATCCAGAACGCGTGACGGCGACTGAGCGGCATCTCGGTGATTCCCGTACGCCCGGCTAATCTCGCTCTCCGTCGTCGTCGTGTACACGCTGGAGTCCTCCTGAAAGGCCTGATCCAGAAGGCGGTTCTTATCCACCGGCGGCGTGCTCCGGGCCACGGGACCCTGATCCAGACGTGGCTTGGGCACCGGGCGGTGGCTCCCGTCCTTGAGTAATTCCGTCTGCTCGTCCACCCAGCCCACCAGGTTGTTGTCGCTGACGGCATTCTGGATCTTCCGGACCTCTTCCGGAGTGCGCGCCACTGCGGGTATCCTGCTGGCGACAGACGGGCGCTCATCCGGAAACGTGTCCAGGGTGTCGAAGGATTCGTCGTCGAAGTAGGTGTCCTCACTGTCGGATTGGTCCGAGTCCGGAATCCGAGGCGGAACAACCGGCTTAGCGGACTTGGGGAAGGCCGCCTGGATCGCAATGGCGGGCGGCCCCTTGGCCGGCTTCTGGCGGTACCCCCCAGCCTGGGGCTTCTTCAACACGGCCTTGTACTCGTCCACGATCGGCAAACTCTCGTACGACTTCTCGTCCGCGGCCTTGAACGTGGACACGGAACTCCTGGGAGATACATCCCAGACGCTGGAAATCTCGCTCTCCTTCCTGGATACGCCGATGTTGCGCTTCTCTACTGGCGGGGTGGGAAGGGACCTCCCGGTGTGCTTCATGGGGTCGTGCCGCACGGGCGGCTTGGCGGCCGACACCGGCGGATGCTGAGGGGGCTGCTGGGTGTGGGGTCCGGATCGCACCTCCTGGGTGTGGCTAGAGTCCGAGCTGTGTTCCAGATTGTTCGCACTGCCTTGTTTCTTCCTCAGCTGAGCCACGATGGATTGGGATTTTTTCCGCGTATCCTGCTGCGTCGTTCGGGATCCGCTGGAAGATGTGCTCTGAGTCCGACCCATATCCAGAGTGCCCGGGTCTGTGGTGTTATGCACGCCATTGATCCTGGCCGATAGCGGTTCCAGGTATTCCCCCTCGGGGATAGGCCCCCGCAACATGTTCAGGCTGCGGTTCAAGACGGACGAACTGCCGCCGATCATCCGCAAGGGATTGGGGCCTAATCGGGATTGGCTACCGGACCAGTTTCCCCCGCTTCCGCCTCCGCCGGTAATGTTTAATCCGGAACGCGCGGAGGCCGCCGACTTAAGCGACGTGGAGAATCCTTTAGCCTCCAGCTCCATGGCGTCACTCATCACCCGCTCCCGCTCGTCCATGGCGCCCTTCAGGAACTGGCGCGTCACCGTGTCGTCCGGAGACGTGAGATCCATGGGCTTGTTGCCGTCGTTGTCCTCCAGGATCGGGTCGGACCCGGCCTGGAGCAGGACGTCCACCGTCTTCTGGAACTCGTTCCTGGCCGCCAGGTGGAGCGGCGTCTCGCCGCGGTTGTTCCGCAGATCCACGTGAGCGCCATACTGGACCAACACGCGCGTCGTCTCCGTGAAATCGTCCTTGACCTTCATCCCCAGCGGGTCGTAATCCCGCAGCGAGCAGCAGTGGAGCGGCGTCTCGCCGTCCGAGTCCCGGATGTTGGGCTCGGCGCCGCAGACGTCCAGCAGCATGAGCACGGTCTCGGCGTGACCCTCCTCCGCCGCCACGTGGACCGGCGCCTTCTCCCGGCCGTCGTAGCACGGCACCTTGATGTTGACCGGGATCTCGAACTGGCAAAAGAGGCGGACCAGGGCGCTGTGGCCCTCCTTGGCGGCGATGTGGATGGGGATGGCCCCGTGCTGGGCCTTCTTGTAGAGGTCCCCGTCGTGGCGCGCCAGGAGCTTGACCAGCTCCACGTGGCCGAAGATGGTGGCGATGTGCAGCGGCGTGTTTCCGGCCACGTCCGTGACGTTGACCTGAGCGCCGCGCGACAGCAGCATCTTGGTCATGCGGTAGTCGGCCTTGCGGACGGCGTGGTGCAGCGGCGTCCGACCCTTGTGATCCTGAACTCCCGTGGCGGCGTTCAGGCACAGAATCGTGTCGACGGTGTCGTAGAGGCGCAGGCGCACGGCGATCAGCAGCGGCGTTCTGACCTTCACCTTGCGCCGGATCGTCTCCTTCATGACGTAGTTCACGTTGGCGCCGTGGTTGGCCACCAGGTAATGGAAGATGGCCGGATCCGGGAGAGTAGCCGCCAAGAGAATCGGACACTCGTAGTACTCGGCACCCATCCGGCGCACCTCCGAATGGCAAAGGTCCAGGATCTTGTGTTTGTCTTTGATCTGGGTCAGCAGGATCTCCTTGACCTTGTCAAGGTCGCTGTGCTCGATAGCCGCCACGAGGACGGGACCGTGCGTCTTGCGCCCCATGGTCACGTGTCACTTGGGGCGTCGCCTTGACGACGGCGAGCCGGGGTGTGTGCAACGGTTCACCCCTCCTCAGGGATGTCACTGCAACGACAAATATTGAAAATTTAGTAAAATAATACGATTGTTTAGTTGTGTTTAACGCCGTATTGTCATGCTAAGGTCAAACTAAAAATGACCTAAGTATATTGGGAATGGCACTCAATCCCTGGAGGGGGGTGGGGGGGGGGGGGGCACGGTTCATTATAGAACATCAAAATTATCGTCCGTTTCCAAATCAGCTTGGACTCTGGCTCTATGCATTGGTATGGGCATATCCACTCTGTAATATGCAAACAATAGACTCGGGCGTTACAAAGAGCGGAAAGGACATGCATTTCTAGCATAAAACTCCTCTGAAAACTGCTAGACTGTAGGCCGTATGGCGATGCTACATAGTGTCGTTGCCGCGCCTGCATCATCTGTCTGTCATTGTCCCCTTTTCTCCTTTGTTTTTGCTCACGCAGACGACGGTCGTAAAGATATGTACACGGCATAGGTAGTTACACCACACTATAATAGTCGGTCCGATGTCAGCGAGGTATGCATACATCAGCGTGTGCCAGGGTGTCAGAAGCCTCGGCGATGTGCAGTGTGATCTGGCGCCGTAACTTCGAAACGCCGGAGCCAAATATTTGGCCCAACTCCATGCTGATATCCCACTCTAGGGCGAAATATTCAGCCCCGGCCGAGTCGAAATTACAGGCGTTTTGGTGTCATCGTCATCCAAGGTACCAGTCGAGACATGGCATAAGCAATATTTAATATACACACCGTTGCTAATTTTAAGAATTGTATATATTTTTATGTTTTTGTGTGGGTTGTGAAGCAAGTAAAACGGTCTAAAATCTTGTTCATGTATTTGAATAATTGTTGCTGCGGCTAGATGCTTTGAAAACGAAGGCACACCTGTCCCTTTTGCCTCCAATACCCACCCCCGCCCCAGCCATCAGTCGCCCCTCGCGCCACCCTCCCCCTCCCCCGAGCAGGTCTGCATCTGTGACCGGAGGCCAGCTTGGCGAACCGTTGTATGGTCGACTCGACGCCATGATTGTAATTTATTCGCGATCACAATCATTAAAATTAAACCTCGTTAACTGCCGACACGGCAATATTGGCTTTCGTTTTTAGATTTGAACATGTGGTAGAATTGCCTATTGGGAGTAATCAGCATACAACATTGCGTAGCGCGTTTGTACACACGTACCTACTCTTAGTGTGTAGCCTAATCTTCAAGTAGTAACCTTTGTTTTGCCAATTTACATCGAATGTAGAAAACGTATTTGCATAATGATTAATGGAATATTCATTATGTTGAGTAAGTTCAGTGGGCGCTCACACACGTGCAGCACCACCAGCTGCTATTTAAACTGGCTCTCGTGACCAGTACTTACCTGGGACCTGCAGGCATTAAATTATGCAGGTCTGGAGTGAACGCGAAATGACGTTAAACAAAGGAGAGTATTGTTGGGGATGTGATAGATCTTGAAGCCTTCATACAGTGCCATGAATTCCGCAACCGACAAGGGCAACGTACGCTCGTGTACATACATGTGTATTTCGATGTAGATAATCTATTCAAATAAATGTTGTTTAAAAGCAACATTCGTATTGGCTTACAGTTGTCACTTATCGATTTTGGTCACGTTAACGGTTAGGGATTTTTGAATCTTTTGAATCACTCAACTTCTCACTCTGCATGTGCATTATAGTATAATAACAGCAGCGGGAAGAGTGATACAACGCGTGTGTATACTCACAAGGAGTGCCGTCAGTGTGAGGTCTATGTCATCGTATGTATCGATTGCGACTGACAGCCCAAAGTACAACAGTATTTACACAGTACACGGCTCTCGGTAATCCAGTTCTCCTTATCTGGCTGTGACCAGATCTTCAGGACAACATGACGCGATTATACCCCAGTTCATAGAACATTTTACGACATTAGTGCAGCAAACAGTTCCGCCCCATTGCTAATTCACTATAGATACATGTAGAAGATTGGATCACGAATAAATAGGGAGGGGAGGCATGAGCCATATTGACAAAGTAGAATCGGTGTATGGAATAGATTGAGTGGCTCCGATTCAGACGCAGCACGAATGGTGAATAATTCGCACATGTTGGGGGTTCCCTGCAATAGATTATATAAATATGAGTAATAGTCTGAATCATAGCTATCTCAAAAATGTGGATGCATACAATGGTGTGGTCACGGCTGATGGGTAGGCCCCATATGATGTATGTGTGTATGCGTATTTACACGCCTGCACTGTGCGAGGGTTATAGTCAGCGCAGCGTGACCTAGATTACAGGTGTGACATCCAATGCCGACGCAAAGTCCACACCACGCTGGTAATGACGCGTCACAGCGAGCGAGAGACAAGGAGGAGTGTCCCGAGTGAAATCTACAACTACTACAAGGCCGAGATGATGACCGGGGGAGAGTCACAACGTAGACTAAACAACTCACTTTGGTGGCAACCCAGGCACAACAACTCACATTGACGGCGGGGTGGAGAGGGAGAGGGGGGGATGGGGGACATTTAAAACGAGCACGGGGGGTTGTGTATTTACCTGCAGACGGCGAGGGCAGAGAAACCCTATTTGTTGTTGTACTCAAGTGGGCAGTCTGTTGTCTGTCGCCCAAGCGGGTCGCCACACGACGTAGCCAATATCACTCAAATTCATGGTTCTTTGTCTTCATTTCCGAATCGTAGTCACAACAAAGACGTATCCACAAGTCGTCGGTCTCATATCCACGTTGTCCCCCAAAACTTAATCCGTTTGGCGGTTGACAAAAAAAGGGGTAACTCAAACAGTGGAGTGGGTTCGTTTGCACCTATCACTCGTCATCTGTGTTATAGGGCAAGCGTTATATGTTAACACAACAGCGAGGCATGCGTGAGATGCGCAGAGCCGCCTGGCGTATGAAACTCGAACTGATATGGAGGGCCTGACTTTCTCACGCACCGAAGCCACATACAACCAACCAACCAACCACACTGACTCATTTTAAGGTGTGAGGGGCGCACCTGAGTCACGTGACGCAGACACCTGTGCACGCGGCCGTTATGATGACTGCCATATAAGGAGCGTCACATCCCCCTCCCCGTCTCCGGGCCGCCCCGAGAGACGTCCAGTAGCTCCACCTGGCGAGTCACTAGAGCGGCATGCAGGCATAAGATGTCTTACCTGTCCGCTACGGAGCGCTGTCGGTCAATTAGCAGAAGCGGTGGGACCAGAGAGGGGAGGGGGTGGGGGGGAGGGGGGTTGTTATGGGTTCACTGCGCAAGGGGGATGTGGGTGGGTGGAAGGGGGGGGAGTAATGAACCCCCTCTTTTGTAACAGTTTGTGCAGTTTGGTGAAATTTTGATGACTATGAGTCCATCCATCCTTTCCCTTGTCAGCTAATTTGGTTGACTAGGTAATAGCCACCGGTTAACTAATATACAACTGGAGGAAATCATTCTCCCAAGAGGAACCGAAGTAAGACGGGAATTAAAAAAGGGGGGGTGTCGAACTAGCGACCGGGGGGAGGGTAGGGGGTGGCTGTGAACAAAATTGCGACCAGGGGATCCACCAATTTTTTGGACGACCTGGGGGGCCGACTGAAAACTTGCGACGGGTGGGGGGGCGGTGGTTGCACACGTCAGACAGCCTACATTTTGTATTGAAAAACGGCATTCTTCCTCAAAAGGGGGGGGGGGGGCGGAACCCACTGGACACCCCCCTGGATCCGCCCTTGAACGTATTCTGGTTAACACATTTGGCGAAACGAAGGTCGGGTATTAATATCAATAACACAATCAAATGGCTTATATAGACTATGAGGTCGCCTGTTTAGAATTTCTGTCACCCCCGCAGACTATCAGAGCGACGGACACCAGTTATAGACACATGACATTGGGGTTATAGTACTGGGGTATCCATAGGTGGGAGGGAGTGCCCAGTGATATCGCACTCTATCCCCCCAGCATGTTATACAAAGTGGACACCAGAGCCAAGAATGGAGTTTGCCATCGTAAGGACATGGATCGAGAATGGCTAATGCCAATTTAAACCTGAAAGGTACCTATTTCGGTTCGCTGAAGGATTCCTTTGAATGTGTTATAAACACTCAGCATAAGAGAATTGTGAATATTCTTAGCACAATCCGGAGATGAACAATAATTGAATTCAGCCTTGACTGGAGCCCAAACTGCGTTCCTTCGCGCTGCTTGGTAAATCAAATTATTCACTATAACACAATTCACAAATCCTCACAAAAACTCCTTTACCGCTCTAACTCACGCTACCCTGTCACACAACGAACACGGTTTATATAATATATATTGGCGCATTTGTTGGGGGGGGGGGGGGTTATACTCGAATTTACATGTAGACCCTCCCCTCTTTTTTATTATTTACCCCATCTTTCTTATGTGGACTGACTGCCCCCTTTTTAATTTTCCGTGAGCGACCCCCCACCCCCGATTCCAGAATATTTCCGAAGACCTCACCCGCTCCGCCGCCGATCTCAGACAGCCCAGCCACTCACCCCTCACTCCAGACCTAACCTCCCCCCTCTGTCGCCGGTCTCGGACAGCCCAGCCACTCCATCCACAGCGTACATCATGATCGAGCCTATATGCATCCATGTTAAAGCAATATATTCCGTATTACCAACCTCTTTCCCATGTCAAATAAGTATATACTGTCTTGAATTTAAATCCTGAAAACTTGTGGGCTATCCGGAGAGAAGCAATTTGGTCACCGGAGCAGAAGTTGGGGGCCGGCTTTATATCCCTGCGCGTCTGTTCGCTGTTCGGTAATTTTTCCCCCCCGGTTGTGCAGTTTTATGTTGAAATTGTTGTTTTACAGACTCTCAGAGATATAAAACGTATATGCATCATAATTTTGAGATACCATTAGTCTTAATTCTAGAATGTAAAAAATCTAAGATGGCGCATGTAAGTATATTGCTTTAAACGGCCTATGGAACAATTAATTGAAAGTATGCCAGCTACTTAAGATGATCTAGGACTGTTTACCTCTCCGTTGTATGGCCGAAGAGGCGGGTCCAAGGATCAGTCGTACGTGACTATATGTGCACTGTGAGTGCGAGCGCTTCTCTGGCTACGGACTTATCTCTCTGCAAGGTCTCGTCATAAATACCGCTCGTCTCAACCTGGTCGGGCGCGCAAGCGTTGGACTATTGCAAAATCACAGGCGTAATATATATATATATACGCTAAATGTTGTAATACACGCAGAAGGATTAACAAGGTTATTAGGTGAGTGAGCGAGTCGGAAGCCATAATACTAGTGTGAGGACTTTGTGGAGGTACGGTCATGAAGTAAAATGTCGATGTTTTAAGTCGCTTGTGTGCACATAAAGGCTAAATATTGCCAGTAAAGTGCCAGAGAAAGTAAATCTGGAGCAGGGGGTAGCATGATGACACGTATATCTGATATCTGTAAAATCCACTGGTGACGTCATCCTGTTGTTCTCTCACGACATTGTTTTTCTGTAATGTAGTGTGATTGAGTCATAAGGACGTGGATTTTACATAAGCTAACGACCTCGGGAAACGACATTACCGGATAATAATGGGTCCTCGGGCTTCGGTAATGTCGGGTTCCTGGGACATTAACCTACACATAGTGGCACACATGTCACACTGAACTTGAATGGTAACTGGGTGTGTGTTTTGGTAATTCACAACGCAAATTGTTAAATGTATGGGGCGGTCACAAGCCCTTTGAGAGTCTGAGTTTTATCCCCGGGCGGGGGGGGGGGGCATTGCATTACTACAAGCGTGGGAGTGTGCCACCCATGCCGTAGAGAGGATTTGAGGAGCGGGAGAAAAGTGCCCGATTTTGTGGTTATCGAGAGGGAATCTAACATGGACACTGACAGAGTTTTTCATTACAATTTTTCATATAATTGACATTGACATTCATGACAAAGTGTCAGGAGGATACTTATTAGGACACTTTCGATTTTAACTAGACTATTTAGTCAAAAACTGCAATTTTGAAGACAAAAAAGTCAGTCTCAGATGGGCACATCGAGCGAAATTGTTGATTTCTGCTTCGCGGATTGAGAGAAACATGGCGAAAACAGGGGTAATGTTGGCGGCACATATGTATATACATAACTATATGTAGTCCTCAATATATTATTCCTCAATAAATTTACTTTAATTTGCTATTGGTTCATTTTGGTTTACCGGCTCCTTTTATAATAAGTATTTCGGTACAGTGTTTAAGATTGTGTAATTTGGTTTGGTTATGCTATGTGCACGGTAAGTATGATACTGTCTGGGTTGACCCCTGGTATCAAGTTAACACGGAAGTCGTTACAACCCTCCACTCGGATATATGTAAAGAGAGACAATTTGGATTGTTCTATTTTACGTATATGTACCACTGGTGTTCCACGACGCAAAAAAAATAGCCCTTATGGCAATTCTTATCTGTGATTTCTACTGGTATGAGAAGAGATACGAACAAGAGTAAGCTACAATGAAGCAAAACGACAACACTTGTGGCAGATATTATCTATACAGATCTGGACTTTAGTGCCCAATCGACATGTACAGTATAAGGCGACTCGGGTTGGTCTGTGTGTGGCTCCTACTGGTATGTGACCGTCACGAGAGGGCAGAACACCTCATCTATATAACTGGGGCCCCAGCAGGCCCATATTCCATATTAAAACCCAGTAAAACAATGGTTGACCAGGGGCGGATCTACGAGGGGTTGCACCGGCCCCCCGGGGAACTGGAGCACTGTAAAAGTCGGGTTCTCCCCCCTCCCACCGGTCGCAAGTTTGTATAACGCTATTAAGTTATTGCGTAAGTGTATGCCATACGTTATTGCGTAAGTGTATACCATATGTCATACGTGATTACCTAAGTTTATGCCATACACTATTGCGTAAGTGTATGCCATACGCTATTGTATGTGTATTCAATGCAGTATTGCGTAAGTTTATATCATAAGTAATTGCGTAAGTGCGTACCATGCATTATTGCGCAAGTGTATACCAAACGTCATTCACCATGCTAAGCTATGCTAAGAGAACGCAGATAACATTGGCATGGTGTAGCCTGTGGTGAATAATCATGAGCGCCTTGGTAAATCCCAGCACAAGACTTAGCTAAATCAATATTCGTGACTTCGATGGTATACCTCTACCTACTAAGCATTCACAGCACGTTTGAAGAAGTCGACTTGAAGTTATACTCGAGTGCCTGCCAACCAGAATGAATTTCACGATCACTCGTTGACTACATCTGATCATGACAGTCGACTTATTTCTTGTTGATATCGTTACCACCACATTGTACCTGAGGCACATAGCACTTGTTCCCTTTTACAATATTCACAATGAAACTTTTTCACTATCCACGCTTTGCTTTTATACCTGTTCACTGCATGAAATATTGTTTTTCACTACATGAAATTAGGTTTTTCACTGCATACAACCATACTCTTTTGCTTTACAAAATAATACCTTTTCACTACATGCCATAAAACTTTCTGACCATCTGTTATTTCCTTTGTTCATACAGCGATACTTATTTACTACTTGCTTGACACTACCCACATTCACCACTCACTGTTAACAGTTCATTATTAATTATCCACTATGCAATACGCATATTCACAATGAAACATAATGCATGTATTTCACAGGTAACCCGGGGTATATCCCTGAATAAACGCACATAACGCATCGATATACCGTCAGACACTTCTTTCGCCCCGGTTGCGTGCGAGCAACTTCATTCGACATGCCAAGTGCATCCCGTTCAAAACCCGTTCAAATGCACCGGACGTGACCCGTCCTAGTTAGCTTACTTCACACTCGCAATTAGTTTTGAATCTTCCCTTGCAGCTATCCTGGCCGCCATTGCCAGCGAGATCACCGTACATCATGGGAGCCAATAATACGACACAGATGACCCGGATGGAGAAGGCGCTAAGCGTTCTGGGAGGCATGGATGATGTGGACAGCGCCATGGGAAAGACGCGACTACCGGAAGCTATGGTCCGGCGGATACACGAGGCCTTTACGGTGGGAGCCGAGGAGACCCGTTCACTAATAAATACGAGCTCGTAACCTCATCATTTTACGGGGCCGGCCTTGCAGCTCAGTGGGGATTGAGTGCTCTGGTCACATGAGAGCCTAACGGCACGTGGATCGATGGTTCGAGCCCCGCTGTGGCCATATCTGCGTGGCTGTGAGGCAGGATAAAGATTCCATGTCCTACTCGCAAAAGCGTAGAGGGTTACCCCGGGGGTGGTTAAAGCGTCCTGAATATACAACCAACCAACCCCATCTTTTTACATGCATTAAATAACGATTAGAATTAAGGTGCAGCCGTCTTAATGCGATTTTAGTTCCAGACCATATTATTCGAATTAATGCTTGCAATATATTTATGATAACATTTCTCGTTCCTCTTTGGCCCAGATAAACACACACATTCATTTTACGAGCAAAAGTGACGATGTTTTTGTGAAATGACTCCCCTGGAGGTCAATGACAGCAAGATTCACTGGTTCTCCGTGGAACATTTTGATCTACTACATCGTGCATTGTTCGATACTACTGGTCCAGAGTAGTATGTTGTTGCGATCAGCAGAAATTGTAGTAAATTTGGCACTTCTGTGCTGCCCAGTCTCCACGAAAATGGTTCAATTGTTGCTAAGGGCCCAATTACACATAACATTAAGGCCTGGGTCCTGGTCAATCGGCCCAGCACGCAAACCAGGCTGGCTGGTTCGAGCTTTGTGGGTTCATGCGAATAGGATGGTCCCCACCCCGAAACTAGCAAATCCATTATGTAATCCTATTGACTTCACGACAAATGTGGTATCAATATGCTTTCCTCTGCGTGTACATTTGCCGTAGTATTGATTTACTACACATGGCATGCGGGGCACCTCGCTCTGCTACCAGCAAGCAAGTGCCTATCCTCGGTTTTACGATCGGCTGCGAGTGTTTTCATTTATAACCTTTTGTCAATCAATATGAAGTTAAAATAGATACTTCCAGAGATACTTCCAGATCTGTTGAACTCGCATTTGAACTTGAACGTATAGACCATGTAATAGTCCGCGATATAAGATCCAAAGACCTAGGGTTCCAACAACGAGTATAAAAGTAACGACTAGAGTTAAAAATAACCTGTATTTTATCATACGTTTATCGTTTCTATACACAGGAGTCAAGCCCTAAAGGGTACATCGAGCGTGACACATTTCACATCTTCCACGAAAAGTTCTTTGGCTTCTCCAAGATTGGATTGTTTGCCTTTTTCGACCACCTGTACAGAGTGTATGATCGGGACGGTACAGGGACTCTGTCCTTCATGGATCTATTGCAGGTAATAACGAGGAACTCTCAGGTGAAGTGGTTAGCGCATTCGACCACAGGACAATAGCTCCCCGGGAAACCGGGTCTTAAACTTAACCTGGGGTTTGTTTCATCCATCGTTCATTCCCTGTCGCGTATGTACACATAAATGCTGAACTGAGTGAAAAGACCCCCCCCCCCAGCGACAATGAAAATAGGTTGGGGTGGCTGCAATAAAAAGGGGTTGGGGTGGCGGCAATGAAAAGGGGTTGGGGTGGCGGCAATGAAAAGGGGTTGGGGTGGCGGCAATGAAAAGGGGTTGGGGTGGCGGCAATGAAAAGGGGTTGGGGTGGCGGCAATGAAAAGGGGTTGGGGTGGCGGTAATGAAAAGGGATTGGGGTGGCGGCCATGAAAAGAGGTTGGGGTGGCGGCAATGAAAAGGGTTGGGGTGGCGGCAATGAAAAGGGGTTGGGGTGGCGGCAATGAAAAGGGGTTGGGGTGGCGGCAATGAAAAGGGGTTGGGGTGGCGGCAATGAAAAGGGGTTGGGGTGACGGCAATGAAAAGGGGTTGGGGTGGCGGCAATGAAAAGGGGTTGGGGTGGCGGTAATGAAAAGGGATTGGGGTGGCGGCAATGAAAAGGGGTTGGGGTGGCGGCAATGAAAAGGGGTTGGGGTGGCGGCAATGAAAAGGGGTTGGGGTGGCGGCAATGAAAAGGGGTTGGGGTGGCGGCAATGAAAAGGGGTTGGGGTGGCGGCAATGAAAAGGGGTTGGGGTGGCGGCAATGTATTCGCATAAAGGGAAATAACTCCACCCTCCAGGAATCCTGTTTAGGTAATAATAGCCTGTGTCCTTCATGGGTTTCCTACATGGGTTGATTTTATTTTAGCTAATGTTGATCATTTGGCGCACAGCAGCGAGACTTTTTGTGTGTTTTCACACTGCAGATCTTCGATATCCTGTATTGCGGAGACTCAGAAGAAAAGTTGTTGATGACTTTCCGAGTATGTGACGCGGCCGGAAACGGAACTGTAGAAGAGGATGAACTGCAGGCTATCATTCAGGTGGAGTAATATCAACTGTCCTATGCGACGTGCATAGCTTTATCCGGAATCTTGATATTTACTCTTGATCCCAGCGGAGGGGGCGGGGGGGGGAGGGGGAGGAGGTGCTCTACATCACTACAGTGGTAGGGATGTGTCCCGGCCATGCCATAGAGGGCACAGATCGAGCGAAAAATACGTAATTTTGTGGTCATTGAGAAAAAATGTTTTGGTTCAAAAAGACACAAAATAGACACAGTCATGGCAAATATAACATATGGAGGCTACTTATTTTGAACGCTTTCGATATCAACTGCAATATATAGTCGAAAGCTGCAATGTTGAAACAATTTCAGTGTCAGATGGGCACACCGAGAGAAATTACAAATTTCTGCTGTGGGAATTGAGACAAAAAAAGGGCGCATTCATTTGGGCATATATGTATATACCGAACTACATGTATATGCAGTGCCCCCCTCCCCCAGGGGCTCCTGATTTGTGTTTGAGTTTGAGCTCCGTTATTCAGCATCAGTCGTGTGTCTGGAGGAGGAGGAATCCCATCTATGCTTGCGTCCCCTAGAGTTTTTAAAACCAACACTGTTTTATTTAGAAATAAGTCTACAATCTAGACCTTCAATCCATGTTTAATTCATGCATACAAACTGCATACAGACTGCAGATTTAACGGTCCTGTTAAAAAGACACATTCGAAAAAAAAAATCAGCTAGCTAATTGCGGATGCACACCATTCAACACACACACCTACCACCACCACCCACCCCCGGGGTAGAAGGTATGCAGACATAACCGGGCCATTCGCCACATATCCCAAGGGACAAGCATCACCTAAGTGTCCTTAACCAAGGTTTTATCAGGATACAGTTGTCGTGACTACATCAGCTGCTCATGTGATGGTGCGATAGGACGGGTGAAGTAAGGGGTACGGATTAGGGAAGGGGGGGGGGGGGGGGGGGCGAGAGCTAGGATTTGTACCAATTTACCCTGTTGTCATATGTAATATTGTAACCTGAAAGCTTCTACTGTCAATCCTTATCTGTACACATGATACAGCTTAGACGGCTTTAACAGAGGCATCTTAAAACGTTCCCAGAAAAAGGGCGTATGGGCGGGGGATGCGGCTAGTCGGGGGAGGGAGCGGGGCCGGGGGTCGGGGTTCAACTTTCTTTCACTTTACCAGTTCACTTCTCCAACCATGTGGTAGATTTCTCTACGAGTCACTTGTGGAGAAAGTTATTCCCCAAAAGCTCGTCGACAATGTATATTAGGTATTCACCTCGGCTTTATCAAGTCTGGTATTTGACTGAAATAACTCGGTTTCGGCCCCTTTTATGGACACTAAAACAAGATAACCATAATTGGTCTAATCACATAATTACAAGATAACCATAATTACTCTAATTACATCGTAGTAACGTCATGTAAAAATGATGTTTCCCGTAATTAAAATTGGGGTTTGACCGTAACTCGGGCGGCTGACAAGAATCAGATACGATCAACACTGCAAAAACGCTCAAATGCTCAAACGCTTTACAACTATCCAAACTGTTTTTATTGTCGCCAAAATCACGCAAGGGTTTAAAATTGCAATAATTCCCGTCACTAGCCTTCGCACAGCACCGGTAAAACTGCGCAATATATGCAGTGTATAGTACACACAAATTTTTACGTAGTAGGCCTATATGTTTCAAACAAAAAAAGTGCCCTTTTCTGCCATTTTACCGTTAAATTTGCAGAAAATGTTAGATTGGTTAACTAAAAATGCTGGTGTCTCATTGCAGAATAATATGAAATTTTAAAATGGAGGGAATTATCTGAATAACTCGGTTTGTTTATATTTTCCAACATTTGTTGACACTTTTCTCTCCATCTTTGGACGACCAGGTGATGATGGAGATGTCTGAGATGTCCGTGACGGACAAGGAGCGTCTGTCCGGAACCATCGCGTCCTCCATCTTCAAGCGTCTGGATACGTCGGGAGACGGCCACCTGAGCAAGGACGAGTTCATCCAGGGCTGTCTGAACGAACCCCTGGTCTACGACATCTTCGAAGCCGCCTTCGATGTCGGAGATATCAAGTAATAGTTCGGTCCTGTGTAGTTTAAAGTCCACCACCTAGGTCAAAAGGGACGTCCGAAATATTCCTATTATATTACGCCGTCAAAATAGAATGAATACCCGTTAATTTTAACGGGCAGTTTTGTTAAAAACTCCTTTGCATAACATTTGAAAAAAAATGACGGCTTTGATTCTTTGGAGTTGATACCCGAGTTTGTACAGCTTTCGTGACTAAAACGTGCCTTACCAAACTAATGACCACATAATTGGCACAACCACCCAGTTTGCTTTTGCTTACAGACTGGTTTTAGAATTATTTTGAAATAATTGTAACATTACTTGATTTGATTCAGCACAATTGTAACATTGCATGACTTGATTTAGCATAATTGAAAACACTATTTGGTGTGATTTCAATGTAGTTGATAGTCATTGTAACACAATTCAGGATTTTAATAACATCAAATGAGGTTAACACAATATAAAACCAAGTTAGCAGAATTCATAATATATTGAGATCTCAGGGTGTTGGACATTTTTTTTTCGTATTATCATATCATTAAACAGACATCGATACAAATATAATGTGATCTACACTTGAGTATTTTCTCGCTTTGTTTCCATAGTGAAGCGTGTGCCGTCAAGCTTAGACCTGACAAGGAAGAGGTTGCCTCCAGTTCACCAGGCACTCCATTAGAGGAACCGGAAGAATTTGAAATAACGGACCGGTAAGTAGTGTGTGGTATATAGGTCAACACTGATCTATAGGGCTATAAAGTCTCGTTCGATTAGACTTCCGGTTTACTCATTTTGGGGACAAACAAACGAAGCAAGTGTTCGGAACGAGTTTAGAATCTTTGCGCACACTGGTATCGTGACTATCTGTGACGTAGGCGTGACGTGTATGTTACGCAAAGAGAGAGACTGGGAACCAGACTACCTGCGCAAAAGCCAGGCGCCGAGGGGTAAGTCCATTGCGGAAGGCCTTGCGCTATGATTAAGAATATTTAAGAAATATAGCTTCACAAAACGGATAGATGACATATTTTTTATTCGTTTGCGCCATCACAATGACGAATATTTGTTACGACGGGACAATACGACTGAGAAATAATTTTTTTTTGCATTTCCTACGAAAACGAGGCATTATGATGTCACACGGATTCTCCCCGGTGACAACGTTGGCGCAACGCTTCAAACAGAAAACTTACAAAAATGAAGAAACTTGGTCTTTTCGTGATCTAAAAGTGATACGAAAACATCCAACTGGTCTTATTTTATCTTTACCATGTGGTTTAATGACGCACCCGTGTGTTGTTACTCCATGCACTGCACATTTTGACAGCAGAATGGTTAAGTCGATCTTGCTCTCGCCATTTTTGTTACCGCGGAGGCACGCAAAACTCTGTGACGTCATGCACTCTCTGCTTGGTGAACTTGCGAAAGCCCGGATGCAGGGCTAAATTGAGAACGTTATTTTTAGCTTTCGAGTGTTTTGAAGACGGATTTTTCTTTGTATATTCCCAAAGTTCTGCGCTTCATCGCCTCCAAATATTTTAACGTATATCTCCCATAGCCATGTTTAGTGAAATGGTACTCATAGTCTTTAGAATAAACCTGGAAAGAAATTGACTTATAGCTGCCTATACTTTAGCATGGAGCACGTGTGTTGTTTGTCCCCAAAACTGAAGTCTCGCGGCCCGATCGCGAGACCTGTATAGCCCTATTGAGGTATGCAGAGCTTGGGTACAAGATAAAAGCACATTCATGATTAGCGTTTGTTTCATGAAAAGACTTTCATGAAAAGACGACGATTTGTGGGTGGCGTGAAAAATAAGTATTTAACTCAAAATATGAGATTGTGTTCATTTAAAAAATGCTGTGGCCTGCTTGCAGTTGGTTCCAAGAAATATCCAAAGCTGAGGCGGAGGACCAGCTCTTGTCACCAGGGAACCAGCCTGGCACGTTCCTCATCCGTCGATCATCGGAGGATGGCACGCCGCGTGAGTCAAAATCTCTGATATATATATATATATACATGTATATTTATCTTAGTTTTGGAAACACATTTGCCAAAGGAACCCACATGTATTATAAATAATATAAATGGTAGGCCTGTTTTCTAATGCGAAACAAAATTTGCCCAGTAAAAACAGGTATGTTGTATTTAGAATTATTAATATGCTTAAGTGTTTCTTGCAGACGAGTTATCACTATCGGTTCTGGTCGAAGTGGGGGGTTTTGGTCGTCTGGCGAAACACTACAAAATACGCAAAGACGGCTCCAAGTTCTACATCCAGCCCTCCGTTGTCCTCGATGAGCTCAGCGATCTCATTAACTACTATACAGGTGAGAAAGGAGCGCCAACTAGGAGGGCACACGCAGTTAATAATGTCGCACAATATCTACCCGGGGCGTATCCAGCGCCACCCCCCCCCCATTTTAGGGCCGAAATTTATATGAAAACCCAAAAAGAAATCCATTACTCGAAACCGCCCCCCCCCCCCATTTTCACGAGTACTGCCATTACAATACACATTTATTTCATGTCTTATTTCAGCCAACCCTGGCCTGTGTTGCCGCTTATCGGCACCTTGCACTAGAAGTCGTTCTGGGTCGCGAAACTCTTCCACACCGAGCAGAAGCTTTACGGAGATCAATCAAGACTCATTGCACATGGGGCGACAATTAGCCAAAGACCTCCTCGGGGAGATTTGGATCGGTAGGTACTCATCACGCAATAAGATGGCTCAGACCTAGTTTGTGCTTGTGTAACTTACTGTGTAACTTACTGTGTTTGTGTAACTAACGATCATATGAAATGCCTTATCCAAAATTAGTTCAATTCCGTATCGCTTTGTTCGAGGGTGCTTTCAGAAGTTGTGCAAAGAGTGTGTATTTCTGAGGTGCCCGCCCCCCTCCCACTCCCACCTCATCCATGGAGACAACATTGAAGTAAACTGCTATTCTGTTGGCCTCACTGTCTTCTCGTTACCGATGGCGAAATGTAATACAGGCATTCAGGCCACTTTTGGTGCACTTGAAGGCTAACCTGGGCTGTAACACCTCCCTGGGCAATAATCCGTGACCCGTTTCTCTCTCCGCCGCGCGACAGGCAGTTGGCGGGGCAAGGAAGTCGCAGTCCGGCGCTGTAAGCAGGGAATCCTTCATCGGGATGAGTTCATCGCCGCCATGACAGTTCGGGAAACCCTCCGCCATGAAAACCTTGTCTCCTTGTTCGGGATCTGTCCCACAGAACCAGCGCTCATCGTCACGGAGCTCACGGAGCTCGACAGTGTCTGGGACCTGCTGAAACAAAATGCCAAAAGGCCCGAATCCCTGCCATTCGCCACCAGAATGCTGATTGCTGGAGAGGTACTGTGCGTCATCTAAGAAAATATACTACGTTTCCAACCATAATTGTCTTAAAATATTTTTAATACACCAAGGTAATGTCAAACAAATGTTTACCAACATACGACCTTTTACTGAGGGATGGGAAACTTAACCATCTTAAAGCACTTCGATTGTACGACTTCCTTATATTATATATGTTATAAGCTGTGTTATATGACAGCGTCGGCCGGTCTCTTGTGGGTTTGTATAAAAGCAAGGACCGCTGTGCTTGCAATTGACGACATTTATTTACCACCTTTACTCGCGATTGCAATTCACTTTTCTTTGCCCAGATTGCCGAGGGAATGTCGTATCTGGAGGGCAAGAACTATGTCCACGGGAGCTTGATGACTCGCACTGTTTTCATGACAGCTGATAACGTGGTGAAAATTGGTGAAATGGGCATGCGAGCTGCCTTAGCACCAAGTTACTACGCCAAGTGGAGTACGTATTGTGACTCGTTTATCGGGATCGGGAGACACCACTTGTGAAAAGCGTGAGCTTAATGATCTTGATTCTAAAACTCCCTCTTGTTATAACACCCACGTAAGATACAAGTAGCGGCTATGTACGGTCTTCTATATTGGTCTTCAATTGGAATCATTATCTCACTGAGCGTCATGGCAGCAACAAGGAAATATGCGAAGGGGCTTCCACTTTTACGGAACCCATCAGCAGGAAGGAACGCGAGGGCGCGAGCAATCAACAGCTTGCTGATATCTTTGGCATCGGAAAATCAACAGTTCAGAACATACTCAAACGTAACGCTGATTCCATTATGGCATACGACGCTAATGAAGAACCGAGTCGCAAGCGCATTTGAACCGGTGTTGATAGCGAGGAATTAGAATGTGCCATGTGGACTTGGTTTGTTGATATTCTGTAACCCGCCACCCCCCTAAGTCGATCGATGATTTGCAGTCCCGTCGTCGGTCGACTTAGAGAGGTTTTACTGTGTAGAGAAGCAACGGGGAATACTATCAGTTCAACATGTATCGAAGTCATTCTTCGCAAAGATTAGGTTACTCCCGGATGCATGGCTCCTCTCTACCTTAATCCTTCCCAATGGCGCGATATGATCGATGTGACAAATCCTAATGCGTCCAACGTACTCACAAGTTAATTGCACAACTATATCCAGCAAATGACAAAGAAAACATAAATTTGAAAGATTGACATTTAGCAGGACTGCAACACACACTTCAAACGTATTGATAAGCCTGTCACTAACCAATTTTGCGCTTGACACATGATCCTAAGGTAGAAGCTACGGGTTCTACTTCACATATTTGTGTGTAGTTCAATGGCTTCTTGCACACTACTTGTAGGGATCAATCTGATATCCTGACATGGTTTTAGCGGAAACAACTTTTACATTAGCATTGGTTAAACCGACCACCCTTTAAATCGTAAACTCTCTGCGTCTTCCCCCGACAGACCCGAGCTACACAAAATGGTCAGCACCGGAAGTGACGTTTCATGAGGCATTCAGCGTCAAGTCCGATGTCTGGGCATTCGGCATCCTGCTCGTGGAGCTGACCACGTGGGGGGAGGAGCCGTACCTTGGTACGTATTGTGGTAGGAAACTTCACATTCGGGACAGAGATACACACCCAACAAATTAACATTGAAACGGCTGAGCGCTCGACGCCGATTGGTTGACTATAGCACGTGACAGACGTGATACAGATACATGTGTTTACCGTACTACTATGTAGATGAATGGCGCGCTACCAGTAAATGGCACGCTCAAGTAAATGTATCCCCAGTCACAAATATATACTTTGGAACTGACCAAAACATCTTATATATATGTATATATATATATATATATATGTGTGCATGATTATAAAATTGTAGTTTAATAATCTATGATTATTAATTTATGAATACATCCATTTCGATAAGATCATAAGAACAAATTGTTTGTAAGTCTCGTAATGTTATACTCCTAACATCGAATGTCCTGTTCAATGTGTTGGCCGGCTTTAGGGCTTAATCAAAACAAACCACGTTCACCTTTGACCTCCAGGTTTGACCAGTGAAGTGTTGAAGTATCAGCTCCGACATGGAACGCGCCACACGCAGCCGGAAGAGTGCCCGGATGTTCTGTATCACGTGATGCTCCAGTGCTGGGCCGAATCCCCCGACGGCCGCCCGGCCTTTCGCCGACTCGGGAAAACTATTGCCAGTCTCCGAGAAAATGTATCGCAAGTTAAAACACTGAGATTATGATGTCCCAATGGTCAGCCCAGACGCACGGACTAGACTGACATTTGACGAGAGCGGGATTTGAAACAGCGATGGTGTCTTGTTGCGTTGAACAAGTTTATCATAAGCGGTATATCTTTAGTTAGAGACAAGACAAATCGATTAAGATTACATGTCGATGGTAACCGGGGGGTGGTAACCAGTATACCCGATCAAGGGTTTCTTTTTGCCATGCATGACCAGGAATTTTGGGATTCCCAATCGGCCGTTTTTGCAATCTCACATAAAGCCTGTGAAACACCAGGACTTCGTCTTCGCTATTCCCGACCAAATGTTCAGGATCACAAATTCAATTCGACTCGTTCAGCAGACAGCCAACCGTTATCACTTCATTGAAAATATCAGTCCGTATCTGCCCTTAGTGCATATTATATTTTATTACCATGAAACTTTTGTATTACCATTATATGACATTAATATATGTATAGCGTGTACGCTCATTAATATGTTTGTGTGATTTTTTTTCCATATTATTCAGCCCCAGTAAGTAATTACGGTTCAATCATATTGTGCTTATGGCTTATGGCATCAGAACGAGGAATAATTTAATGACATCTTATATGCATATATATTGAAATAGTTTTCTGTAACAAAGAAACAGTGTAACTTTAGTTGCTAATCGGGGTTTGTATGTGCAACGTACACATGTACACAAGGCCTACTATTTTATACAGAAATAAAGAATATATGATCTCCAATAATTGTGTTCGTATAACCCAGGGCTTACAGCAAAATTATCAACCGCTTCCACTCTAGTCCACTGGATTGTATGGCAAGCCAAAGTGGACTTTAATGGAGAATTGGCACATATATCCAAATATTTCCACATATCTTTAAATTATTGAACATATCTTCAAATGTGCAGCTGTGCAAATGATTTAAAGATATCTCTAAATGATTTAAAGATGTCTCTAAATAATTTTAAAGAGGTCTTCAGTTCATTTGAAGATATCTTAAATTCATTTAAAAATAACTTTAATAAAATTAAAGATATCTCTAATTCGCCGTGCTTAGGCTCAGTATTTTACACATATCTCGAAATGAATTAAATATAACAGTAATTCAATATTACATATCAGTACTTCGATATTACATATCAGTAATTCAACATTACATATCAGTAATTCAATATTACATATCAGTTATACAATTACTGATATGTGCAAATCATGCCGATTTGGACATATGCAAAATTGAATTACTGTTATCTCTAAATTATTTAGAGATATCTTCAAAGGAATTACTGTTATCTTTAATTCAATTGTTGATAACAGTAAATCAAATAAAAATATATTTAAATGAATTACTGATTATTTGACGACCGGGGGTGGGGGTCCACGATGCCTCAGATAGCGTTCTTTTGCACAAATGGGGGGGAGGGGGGGGGGCGGTCCACGCCGCCGACCAAAAACGGGGGTCCGGACCCCCTGGATCCGTCTATGTGGGGTTTCGATGTGAGGGTTCGGGGTGGTGAGTTTAGGTGGGGTGTGGTGGTCGACGTGGGAATTGGGAGGGGGGGGGGTTGAGGTGGTATAATCGAAAAGTCGCGGTATGGAGTTTAGGTGGGGAATCGAGGCAGAGAGTTAAGGTGGAATACTTATTTTCCGGTTTTGGCATTTAAAGCTGCTGTAAATAATTTCAACCGGGTTGGAATATTGAGTTCTCGGTTTGAGGATTTGGTACCTTGCTTGGAATTATTTTGTACTCATATAAAGACGTATTATGCACTGCCTCATTCCACATATAAAGTGCATTTTCAGCTATTCCGTGACTTGCTTTCCTCAAGCACACTACACTTAACCAAGTGCTTTTCCAGTTTCTTGATAAACCTAGCACATGTTCTGTTCACTCCATAATTATAATTCGCATTACATATATTTTCAAATGAATTAAAGCTAACAGTAATTCGAATTAGGGATATCTTTAATTCGAATTACTGTTATCTTTAATTTATTCAGAGATATCTTTAAATGAAGTACTGATATCTTTAATTCATTCAACAATATGTGTAATTGAATTACTGTTATATTTAATTCATATAGATATAACTTTAATTCATTTAGACATATCTCTTAATCATTTTTAGATATGTTCAAATTAATTACAGATATGTACAATCACGTCGAATTACAGATATCTCTAAATGAATTAAAGATATCAGTAATTCATTTACAGATATCTCTAAATGAATTACTGATATATTCAAATATTTGGACATATGTGCAAATAGCTTGCCATAGTATTGCACATGCAAGCTTGGGGAGCCGGGTTCGGTCATACGTGTGCTGGGACCAGTCCGCCCCATTAGCTGTGGTGATTGGTCGAGAACCATGTCAGTAAATTACCGCTAGTTGTCATCAGGCCTTCAAGAAATGTATTGTTGATTTGCGAATTAGACTTTTGCATTAGATCGGTGGTATATCCAGCACAAATCTGCACACCCGTAGCCAAGTGCGGGGAACAAACCTTGCCAACTGGCGTGCCGTTAAAAAATCATGTAGGCAGTGCATCTGCACCGTCTAGCGATCAAAGTATCTATTACCGCAAGATTCTTCGCGATTGTACTGTATAATTCGTTATTTGTATCGCAATGATGAAATGTATATTACCTCTGCGATCTTCTAGGGACACTTAATATGTCTCCGCTTGTGTATTTCGCACACTGGTACAGAAACTATCGCATATCAATCTTATCAGATGATGACCAACCTCTTGTACACTCGGTCTCCTCGACCTTGTGATCCCCTGAACCTGATAAGCCCTGTCAACTAACGCGGGCTGACGGCTCAGTGAATGAAGGATCCGGGTATCTGTACATCTAAGTCGCAAGCGATCCTTCCTTGGAGTATTACTCATAAAGGCTTGAGCCTTTCACCACAGGAAACCACATCACATGTTGTCAGGTACATTAAGTGAGCGTCATTGCTTAGATTTACGTCCATAGGTCAAGACTACACGCCCTGTATACGCAGACGGGCGCCGTTTCACTACGTTAATACTGGCGTCCATGTATGGTGTATCAGAGCGTATATTGCGAGATTATTTATCGAGTAGAAGATATCCAAGTCAGGAGTTTTGGTCTATATATTTAATACGATGGGGGCTAATAATGCCAAGCAGATGAGCCGTCTGGAGAAGGCCTTGGGGGCAATGGCCGGGGACGATCTGGAGAATGCCATCAAGAACGCCAGAGTGCCAGAAGAGTTGGTCCGGAAGATGCACAAGTCATTCACTGTAAGCACAGATTGTGTATGGATGGTATATATATATATTTATATGTATATGTATACATGTTTATATTAATATAAATCCACATGCATGCCATGGTACGGCTTGTAATTGTTCGTACCAATTAATCATAGCGAGTAGTTTGTAATTTATCGTACCAATTGCCAATCGAGACGATAGTAGTTCAAAGATTTTTTTTTAAATTGACGTTATTAAATGATGTCGCTTCCGCCTGCGACTCCGACTTCAACTAATATCAAAAAATATGACCTTTGAACCCATTATCGCTACGATACTGGATATGTCTCACGGGCGGTAAACATCACATTCATAACGTGCTCAAACCACATGTAATTACGCGAATTAAAATAGCATAATATTAGTCTCTCGGGAAAAAGGCTAGCGTCCATGTCTTATGTTACCCATTCATTTCATTTACATCACTCAGCTCCGATACAGTGTTACTCCCAGATGCACGAATGGAGAATGTGTTGGTTATTTAAACATCTACTCGTGCTATGCTATTCAGGATGCGTGTCCAGACAGCAAGATGACACGTGATAAGTTCCGAACATTCTACGCCAGTTTTTTCGCTGGTTCCAAGCCAGGATGTTACACATTCTTTGACCACTTGTTCCGGACCTACGACAGAGACGGGAGCGGCACTTTGGACTTCACCGAGTTCCTTCAGGTAAACATAAGATATCATTTTTAATCTTACTCTATCTCAGCACTGCCGCATGGGGGTGATGAAAATCTTCTTTTCAGTGTCGACTTCAGTAGAACTGCTTGGATCAGTTCTGCCAGCTAAGCATGGCTACGGGACCCGGGAAAATGTTTCAGCCAGTGGGGTGCAGCATTGCACCATACGGAATTTGCCAATGAAATGAACGGGCCATAGTGCCGATCTGGTAATCGAACACATTTCGCGAGCGAGCGACTAGACTACACAGTCGCGTTGTTGAAGAATCTTTGGTCATGGTCATTGGCGAACTATAATTGAACCCTAGTATTAAATATGCAGGCTAAAACCGTGAAATCTGTCCCAAACAGATTGTCCCAAAAGGCCCCTTCAATATTCAATCGGTGCCATAGTGACATTGCGTAGAAAATGAAACGTCACGCACAAGCGAATTGTGGTTATATGTTTTAAACGGCTCACTAGATGTGGGAAGGCTTGTAAGCGATAACCATTTGATATACATGATAACACCCGGATATATGTGAAGTAAATAATAATAACACCGATGATTTTTCATGGCGTTAAGCGTTTTATTGGCCCTTCATCAACGTATAGCGGCAATGCTGCTGCCGTTCATTTTCATTATCCGCCTAATTTTATTGTTGTCCCAGAGCAGAGAAATTATCATCATTTGTAATCGCTTTGTATCTTATGATTATTATTCCAATGTAAATGGAGTATTTTAAAAATTCACGGTTACGATTCCCCGAGTGGGTCTTGATTATTGCTTATATTTATAACAGATATTTTCCTTACGCAGCATACTTCTTGCCCGCGTACAATATTATCATAAGGCATTAATAATATTGCCCTGCAACATTATAGACGTTATGATTGCGGCTCCACCGCATTATGATTATTGTCTCGAAACTTTAGGAGCATTGATTACATAATAAACATTAATATGGAAAGGTACTACCTAAAATGTGAGCGTATATTTATTAATTCAGGTATTCCGTGAAGATACATCTAGATTCAAAATAAATCCCACTTCGGCTTTCCATAATGCATAACTTTGACGGGATGACGTATACCATGCACGTGCCTGTGGCATATCATTCGGTTGCTTAGGAACTGCCCTTGTGACGTCAGTTTTATAACATTTGGACGTCACAACTACTTAGTATGATAGCCGCGACAAAGTCTCGAATTCGGTTTTAAAACGTTGAATTCTTGTTGTTATTAAATTATAGAATATATAAAACGAGGTTTATTGTTTAAAATCAGCAAGTTTCGTTGATATATGCATGTATATACAGTAATCAATATGCTGGGGGGAAAACCCACGCATGCGTACATAACATGATATCTCCGCTTTCTCCAGTGGAGGTTGACTTCAGGTGGATTTCACCAGATTCATGACAGTATGGGATTCAGATATAGATTTTTTACTTGTGTGTTATCTAAAGAGCTAGCTAGCTACGATCGCTATATTAGTGATAGTGCTTAATACTTCATTGTCTTATGAACGCTGTTGTAATAACATTATTGTTATCATTATTGTGTCATGATGGCTTCATCGCCGTAATGCATTGACTTATAGTCACAATAGTTACTGCATGAAAGTAAGTTAGATAATACCGTATATTGGTGGTGACCCAGATATATGACTGTTGCGTTAAAGTTATTAAGTTAATGCCTTATGTTGGTGGTGATCCAGATATTTGACGTCCTGTATTGCGGAAGTCCTGAGGAGAAGCTGGATTTGACCTTCCGCGTATGCGACATTGACAACAGCGGAACCGTGGAGCCGAATGAACTACAGATCATCATAGCCGTAAGTGGGCTCTGGCGCTATAGGAAATAACCTGATACCCCAATGGACAGCATGATATAGTAGATCGATGAGAGAGGCAGTTGTGAGATGTAGTTGGACTTGACATAAGCCAAGTAAGGATAGAGTAATTTAATTGTTTGTATTTATTATCGTACATGTACCTTATATGAAAAATCGATAAGATGTTGCTTTGACGTCGCTTCGTGTGTCACGTGCTTATAAATTCAGGCTATGCTGGAAATGTCGGACATCAGCGCCAAGGATAAGGAGAGACTACCAACGGTTTTGTCCAAATCAATCTTCAGTCGCTTGGACAGCGATGGCGATGGACAACTGGACAAGGGTGAATTCATTAAAGGCTGCATGAACGAACCACTCATCTTCAATATATTCTCAGCGGCGTTTAGCATGGAAGAGATGAATTGAGCGCTGCTGGGCTCGTTGGAAGGCGGTGTGATTGACACTGGCAGCGGTAGTTCAGTTTATATGTATGGCTCGTTCAGCTTATATATTTTCAAGAGTATGACAGTAAGAGTATGTGGCGGCTCCGGGGTGGCGTCTTGGATTTCGGATTCCCCGCCCCGCACACATCCAGCTAATTTATGAGCGCAGAGTTATATTTTGAGTGCACATTGTACTCCCATTTATGTGTGCCCCCCCCCCTATTAAAGCTGTCGTTTTGAAATTGATATCACATTGATATATCGTCAACATAGTATTATGGGTATATAAGGGATCTATTGTGTGAGAGACGGTGGGTTGATGAAAGGGCGTGGGGGGCCCACAGTAATTACGTCGGAGACCTTATGATGGGGGGGTGGGGGGGGGGGGGGGTGCACTTAATATACTTTAATATTTATTACATGCCAAAATTAAATGATTGACTGAAAAGAAATGTGGATGATCCTATTAATAACGTTCAAATTACGTAGTATTGGCGTCACGTCAGCATGTGGATAACGTAAAACAAGATGTAAACGGACAAGTGTAACTCAACAGTAGCTATATTAACGTAATTTCAATGCTACATAATTATGCAATGACGCCTTTGTTGTCTTTGCTTTATGGTTTCCAGTAAAAAGCGAAATCGACCTATCAATAAAATCAGCGCGTTTTGCAGTTGGATCTTTTTGGAAATATATCTTTCCTGTTACCGGATCTATAACATATTTTCCTGACAGATTGCTGATGCACAATTCCCAGATGTTACAGTCGTATAATTGACCACCAATTGACTCCTTACATTGCATTGCGTAATTGAGAATTTGGTGAAGAAAAGCACGTGTTAAAGGTACTGAGTGGAGCTTCGTGATGACAACACGTAGCTGAATTTAACTTGCATTGGCTTTGATTCGTGCGTATGGCGATTGGCAAATGGACAGATGTATATATGATGTAATTTCATGACATTTGATGTACATATTTATGGAAATTGTATTACCAGAACTTAATTAAGCAGAACCAAAATAATTTATTCAAAACCTGGAACACCATCAAGGAGGTCATTAACAGGAACAAATCTAGGCACACACAAACGACATTTCTCTCTAATGGCACAGCTCTTTCTGACCGAAATCAAGTCGCAAACGGATTTAATGACTTTTTTGTTAACATTGGTAAAACTCTGAGTAAGTCTATTCCCAAATCTAAGGACTCCCCCTTAACGTTTCTGCCTAATACTCTTGTTAACAGTTTCTTTCTAGATCCGGTTAACGAAGAAGAAGTCAGACAGGTGATAGGATCTTTAAAAAACAGTTCTTCAGGGTGGGACTCGTTGACGGCCAAGACCATTAAGCCTGCTATAAATACAATTATAGAACCTCTGACTCATGTTATTAATATGTCGTTCAAAGAGGGACATTTTCCGAGTGAGCTAAAACTAGCTAGAGTAATTCCCATCTTTAAAGGAGGTAACGATAAACTTTTTAGCAACTACCGTCCCATTTCTATTCTTCCTACTTTTTCAAAGGTCTTTGAACAGTTAATGTACAAACGACTGATAGGTTACATTAACAAGTATAATTTGCTTTATGAGAATCAATTTGGTTTTCGAGCTAACCGCTCCACCACATTGGCGCTAGTGTTTTTAACAGATCGAATAGCCTCTGCAAAAGATAAGGGTGAGTTCACATTAGGGGTATTCTTAGACTTCTCAAAAGCCTTCGACACGGTTAATCACGAAATTCTTTTATTGAAACTCGAACGGTATGGGATTCGGGGAGTAACTCTAAAATGGCTTGACAGTTATTTAGATTCAAGGTACCAGTATGTGGAATATAACCACACTAAGTCATCAAGGTCAAAAATCAACTGTGGGGTGCCTCAAGGATCTACTCTTGGTCCCCTGTTATTTTTAATTTATATTAATGATATTGCCCAGGTCAGTGCGAAACTATTCAGTATTTTATTTGCTGATGACTCTAACTTTTTTATATCGGGTAAAGATATTGCCGATGTGACTTCTACCCTTAATTCTGAACTGGAAAAAATTAGATACTGGCTGCAATTAAACAAACTCACGCTCAACCTTGGGAAGACAAAGTTCATGATATTTAAATCTCCTCGTAAAAAAATTACCATGCAGAGCGAAATCGTGATGGCAGGAGAAATCATTACACAAGTAAATACTATAAAATTCCTTGGGGTTCAACTTGACTCTGGTTTACTTTGGAAAGACCATGTACACTATATAAAGGGCAAAATAGCTAGGGGGTTAGGAATCCTTACGAAGGCCAGAAAGGTGTTTAAAAGTGAAACCTTACGTATGTTATACTATAATTTTATATTTCCATATCTTTCGTATGTTATCGAATTATGGGGAGCTGCATTTGAATCCTATGTTATGCCATTGAATACTCTGCAGAAAAGAGCTATCAGAATCTTATATGGTGCTCCTAAACTTGCTCATACTAAACCACTTTTTGTCTCCAATAATCTTCTACCCTTAGCCTCCCTGTATGAATATAAGATGTTAATTTTTATGTACAGGCAATACCATGAGATACATCCAGAAATTATAAAGAAAATGTTTGTCCGAAAGCAAGATGTTCATAAGTATGCAACAAGAGCGTCCAATAACCTACGAGCGCCACAATATAGAAATAATTGTATGAAGATGTCAGTTAGAAATATGGGAACGCGTGTATTTAATAAGTGGTTTACCAGGCTTAACTTTCTATGCTCTATACATGTTTTTAAGAGAACGGGAAAAAGTATGTTGTTAAAAGAAATTACCTAACAATATCTGAGTGATTAAACAGTTATTTTGTGTACGGCATTATTATGAAAGAATCTGTTTAATTTTACATATATATATATTTTTTTTTTTTTTGTTGTTGTTGTTGTTGGGGGGGGGGGGGGGGTATTCATTTTGTTCTTTTTGTTTCTTTTGCACGAGCATATAAGCACCGCTTCAGCTCTGTTTGCACATGAAGATGTAATGTACATGTTTTTTAGATGCAATAAACCTATTATAACTGTAAATAATTTTCTCATGCTGACAAAAAAAGCCATGTAACGTTTGCTAATCGGGGTTCATATGTGCTTCATACACATGTACACAGGGCCTACTATTTAATACAGAAAGAAAGAATATAAAAATGTCGAATCATTGTGTTTGCATCACCAAGAGTTTGTAGCAAAATTCAACCACTAACCAGTGATTTGATATTGTATACATTCTTCTCTTGTTCTTCTCGCGATTTTTATAACAAAAATAGCAGACGGCTAGCAGAGTAAAGCGTCCTGTTTCCATGAACTAACTAATTATGGGCACTTGTGGGTACGACCCAGTGATTAATTGTGATAACATAACCATATATCCTAAAGCTCTGGCAGCTAATACGATTGACGGCGGGTGAATTGTTTTTGAACTCGTGAATATAATTGTGGCCTGGTCACTGGCTATACCAGCGGGTGGGCTAGATGTGACTTATCGGACGGCTACCTGCACGATTGATGATTGCATCGTTATCCGATTCTTAAAAAATGTGTCTTCCTGGGGATGAACTCCTTTAGTTTTATAGCTTCAATAAAAAAATCATTCATCGCTGGTCTTGGCTTTCTCTTTTTGTTTGTTTTTTAGACTTGTACAGAAAGCTATCGCATGTCAACCTTATCAGATGATGAAAGGCCTCTTGTACACTGCTATGCCCCGCCCTATGGTCGCCCCGAACCTGATTCACCTGTCAACTAAATAAGCATGAATTGAAGATCCCGGTGTCTGTACATCTACATCCCAAGCGATCCTTCCTTGGAGTATTACTCATAAAACCTAGCGCCTTTCACCAGCTCAAGTTTACCCTTTCTGTTGTATCCGTTCTGTATCACTACGTTACTACCGACGTCTTTTTGTGGTGTATCAGAGGTAATATTGCGAGGTGATTTATTGCGTAGAAGATGTCAGAGTGAGGAGTTCTGATCCTATATTTTTAATACGATGGGGGTTAATAAAGCCAAGCAGATGAGCATGCTCGAAGGGTGATGGCCGGGAACGAGATACAAAGATACATGTCATTCACCGTAGGTACAAATGGTGTACACAATGCATATATATATATATATATATATATTAATATATACACATATGAATGCCATTGGACAGCTTTTTCGCACCAGTTAGCAATTAATCATAGCGAGTAGTTTGTAATTTATCATACCAATTGCCAATCGCGAAGATAGTAGTTCAAAGTTTAGGAAGGTAAATTCGGTGCACTACTACAGTAGGCCAGTATAACAAATATGAACGTGGACCATAAGAAACAATTAGGGTGGGTGGGGTTGTGGGTTGGGGATGGCCAATGCCTCCTCAATCACCTTGTGTCCGATGTGATGTTATATGTAACGGATTTGTAACGGATTTAGTATTTCTCAAATTGGTGTCATTAAAAGGGTTCGCTTCCGACTCCGACTTTAACTATTAACAAGAAGATGAAATTTGAATCATTAGCGTTACCGCCCAGGGTGTGTACGTCGCACAGGCGGTAAACATCACATTCATAACGTGCGCCCAGATATGTAATACTATGATGTTATACAATATACCCCGATACGTATGCAGGTTGGCCCCTGCACCCGGATTTAGTGACATGTCCATCCATGCCATATCCCTCTCAGGCGTAGATTAAAATATCATGGCATTCACCATCACGCAGAAAAAAGGTCAGCGTCCATCTCTTATGTTAGCCCCCATGATCCGTTAGTGTAATAAATACTGAGGGTCAGTTACAATTGAAATGTTGGTGCGTGCTGATATAGAAGATCCACTCAGTCCAAGAATCGTGACCTACACCTCCCCCCCCCACCGCCCCACACCGGCTGGCCCAGTTTAACCCTCGTGTACACAAATGCGGCCTAAACGACCCATTCATTTCATTTACGTCACCCCGCTTTCATACAGTATTACTCCCAGATGTCCGAATGAAGACATGTGTTATTCAAACATCTAGTCGTGCTATACCATTCAGGATGCGTGTCCAGACAGCAAGATGACACGGGACAAGTTGTGTGGGTTCCAAAGCAGGGTGTTACACATTATTTGACCACTTGTTCCGGACCTAGTACAGAGACGGAAACGAGTTCCTTCAGGTGCAGATAAAACGTCAACTTGACTCTTACTCTATCTTGACACTGCCGCATGGGGTGATCAAATTTTTCTTTTCAGTGTCATATGCGGTAAGACTACTTGGATCAGTGGTGCTATTAAGAGTAGAACCCATGGGATCAGGACAATCCTCCCCCGGTCATTCCCCGCCAGGTCCCCCTGGCAATTTTTTCCCCAGGACAACTCCCCCCTAGATAATTCTCTCCCAAACAACTCCCCCCAGGGCAACTCCCCCCCCCCCCGCTCCCCGGTACAATTGCCACCCCTCCACTCTGACAACTCCCCTCAGCCAACAACGGTCGCAGGACGACAATCCCCGGACAATACCCCCCACAATCGAGGACAAGTCGACCCTGGACAACCCCCCACCCCGCCCCCACCCCCATCAGATAGGCGGCCTCAGTAGAATTTATTCAGAAAACAGGTAAATTTATTCAGATATTTGACATTAACTCGCATGTCGGCGTTGAATACAACGGCTCGGTACAGATCCTCGAGAGCTCCGAGTGCCCCCCCAAAACGGACAAAATTAATCCGGGTTAATACACAAGTACACAGTTCTGCTATCTAAACATGGCTACGGGACTTGTGACAATGGTTCGGCCAGTAGGAAGTAGCGTAGTTTGATACGGGATTTTCCGATGTACAATGTTTTTACTGTACAATTGCATTAAATATGAAGGCTGCTAAAATCGTGTAATCTTACCTAAACCGCCCTGCGGTCCCTTCAATAGTCAATCGTTGCCATGGAGACATTGTACAGAACAATGAAACATGACGTGACGCAAAACGCATTGTGGTTATAGATTTAGGCGGCAGCCTAGCTGCATGTGCGACGTTTCTTGTCCACGATACATTTTAGTGGCCCGACATCAAGCTGTAGCAGCCCGCCAATATGACAATAGCGCGAGTTTGCGGGGCGTTAGGCAATTTTATTGGCCCGACATCAAGCTATAGCAGCCCGCCAATTTTTATTATCGGCCCGAGGCCGCAAGGCCGAGGGCGGATAATGAAAATGAAGGGCTGCTACAGCTTGATGAAGGGCCAATAAAATGGCTAACGCCATGCAAAACTCGCGCTGTTACTATTATTACGAGTTGAATTTAAATTTAAGGCGTTGACTTGTCTCTGCTTCTTTGGTTTAATTTCCGCATGCAACGACCAAAGTAAAACATTTTGGGATTGACTGTCCGCAAATCGCAAGCTTTTCCACGTATAGGGCTATACAGTTTTCGCGATCCGGCCGCGAGACTTCAATTTTGAGGACAAACAAACACACGTGCTCCATGTTGAACCATAGGCAGCTATAAGTCAATTTCTTTCCAGGTTTATTCTAAAGACTATGAGTACCATTTCACTAAAGATGGCTATGGGAGATAGACGCTAAAATATTTGGAGGCGATGGAGCGCAGAACTTTAGGAATATACAAGGAAAAATCCTTCACAACACTCGAAAGCTAAAAATAGCGTTCTAACTTTAGCCCTGCACCCGGGCTTTCGCGAGTTCTCAAAACTGCGAGTGACGTCACAGAGTTTCACGTGCCTCCGCGGTAACAAAAATGGCGAGAGTAAGTGATCGACTTAACCATTCCGCTCCTAAAATCTGCAACGCATGGAGTAACGACACACGGACGCGTCATTAAACCACATGGTAAAGGTAAATTAAGACGAGTAGGATGTTTTCGTATCACTTTTGGATCACGAAAAGACAAAGTTCTTCATTCTTTGTAAGTTTTCTGTTTGAAGCGTTGCGCCAACGTTGTCACTCGGGGAGAATCCATGTGACGTCATAATGTCTCGTTTTCGTAGGAAATGCCAAAAAAACGTTGTTTCTCAGCAGTGTTGTCCCGTCGTAACAAATATTAGTCATTGTGGTGGCGCAAATGAATGAAAAATATGTCGTCTATCCGTTTCGGGCACCTATATCTCTTAAATATTTCTAATTATATCGCCAGGCCTTCCGCAATGGACCCACCACTCGGCGTCTGGCTCTTGCGCAGGTGGTCTGGTTCTCAGTCTCACTCTTTGCGTAACATACACGTCACGCCTACGTCACAGATAGTCAGGATACCAGTGTGCGCAAAGATTCTAAACTCGTTCCGAACACGTGCTTCGTTTGTTTGTCCCCAAAATGAGTAAACCGGAAGTCTAGGCGAACGAGACTTTATAGCCCTATAGTTTGCCAGTGGCCTTTTTGATACCATAGATCGTTGCCAAGAAACATGGCACGTGCAACTAGGCAACTAGTTATGGAAGCGGGCCATTTGAAGCTATAACTACAATTCTTTTGTGCGTGACGTGACATGTTTCATTGTTCTACGCGGCGTCGCTATGGCAACGATTGTCGATTGCATGGGCAGCAGGGCGGTTTGGGTCAGAATACAGCATTTTAGCGGCATTCAGATGTAATGCTATTGTACCAGTTAACATGCCCACCAACTCGTAATAATGTTCATCAGCCGCCCGAGGCCTAACGCCCCGCTAACTCGCGCTATTGATATATTAGTATTGTTCCAAAGCACGAAACAAATCATCGCGGGTCGTAAAGCCGTTTTATATTATCTTTGTATATTATTAATATTATTCTAGTATGATCGGATTATTGTAAAAAAATAATTTTTATTATTCGCCTTGTGGGTCGTGATTATTGCTTATCCTTATCACAAATATTTCCAATAAGTAGCCTTCCTTTTTTGCCCAAGTACAATAATATTACTAAAATTAAGGTATTATTAGTATTGCCATGCGACATTATAGCCCCATACACGAAGAATAATATACGATAGGATTTGCGGCTCTACTGCATTATAATTATTGTCTCAATATTTCAGGATCATTGTCTCAATACTGTGCGGTCATTGTCTAGATACTTCATGATTATTTATTGAATACTTCATGATTATTTATTGAATACTTGACTATTATTTTCGGAATACTTATGATTATTCACTCAATATGAGGTGATTATGTAGTGATATACGTTATGATTATTTAGTGATATATGTTATGATTATTTAGTGATAGTGATTACTATTCCATTGAGGAATGTCGTAATATTATTTTTGTTATCATTATGACGTCATAATGGGATCATCGTAATGCACTGATTTATATTCACAATAATTACTGCTTGAAAGTAATCTATATAATGCCTTATATTGGTGGTGTCCTGTATTGTGAAACTCTTGAGGAGAAGCTGGATTTGACCTTCCGAGTATGTGACATTGACAACAGCGGCACCGTGGAGCCGAATGAACCGCCAATCATCATAGCTGTAAGTGGGCTCTGACGCCATAAGAATAACCTGATAGCCCAAGGAACAGCGTGTTATAATAGATCTCTGGGAGCTGCCAATGGCGGTTGGGGGTTGTCTGTAGACTGTTAAATACGCATGACTGCCATGAAGGCGCAATGCCTCCCTTACACATGAACTGCAATTCTGCTTTTGTTTGTACTTTATTATCGTGCATTTTTATTTAGATCGATGAGATGGTAATTTGCGCGTCACTCATTTATACAATCAGGCTATATGCTGGAAATGTCGGACATCAGTGCGGAGGACAAGGAGAGACTACCAACGGTTCTGTCCAAAGCAATCTTCAGTCGCTTGGACAGCGATGGCGATGGCAAACTGGACAAGGGCGAATTCATCAAAGGCTGCACCAACGAACCACTCATTTTCAATATATTCTTCGCGGTGTTTAGCATGGAGAAGATGACTTGAGAACTGCTGGACACGTTCGAAGCAGGCGAGGGGTGATTACATTTCAACTGTTATAGATTACTTACTGTAAATCGCATGATTACGACTACGATTACGATTGCAGGAAATATAAAAGTAATCAAAATTACAATCATGATTACTTTCTATGTTTTTAATAAATTAGCTCTGGACTAGACATTTAATTGCTATTTCAACGAAAAATAAACATTGGAAGATCGGGGCCACCCGTATTTGGCGCAAACGAGTTCAGGTGGACTGGTGGGTCCGGGAAAGGGACGGGAGGCTGGAGGAGGGCGACACACAGTAATAAACGTTGGAGATTACTCATTATTTATTAGATTATTAGATAATATTTGTGACGTGCCAAGATTAAATGAATGAATAAAAAAGTATTAATGTCAGAATATTAATAACGTTCAGTTTGCGTAGTATTTGCCGTGACGTCAGCATGTGGATAACGTATTGTATGATGTAAACGAACAAGCGTAACTCAACAGTATCCATAATAGCGAGCTCAAGCGAGCTCTTAAGGTAACATGCATGCATATTCAAAGTCCATTTCAAGCATCGGCTTAGGACTTTCATTTCGCGTAACAGCCCCCATGAGACGTTTTCGAGTTCGGAGTAAATATCAGCTGTACATAAATGCATTCAAGCAAAGAGAGGTCGATGTTTTTTATAATTAAATCAACAAATAAATTATTCAATGTTAACACTGGATGTATAATTAAAATTAAAGTTAATTTATAAGCGACGCGCTAAATGTCTGTTGCCAATCTCCAAGCAGAGCGCTCTTGGTGACCGCCCAGCGGCTGCTGTCATACTGAGTAGGTGTGACGTCAAAATGTTATACACATGACATCACAATGGGAGTTCCTAAGCAACCGAGTGATATACCACAAGCACGTGCATGGTATACGTCATCCCGCCAAAGATATGCTTTAGGGCAAGCCCAAGTGAGATTAAGTTTGAATATTAATCTAGATGTATTCCCTCGGTATATCTTAATTAATAAATATACGCTCGCAATTTTTAGGTGGCACCTTATATGTTCCTCACCAGAATAATTTGGTGCGTCCATACGTAACGTAAATAAGTGACTTCCCAAAGTAATGTCAGTTTGTGCAATCGCGATAAAAACCGTTAGTAAGTACTGTCAATACTGGCGGTGACGTCAGTAAATAACAGTCTGTAGACTAAACCGGTGTGACATGCGGAAGTGTCCCCCCATGCGCAGCTATCCCCCTTATACAAAATACATGATATTGATACCCTCACCGCTCCATGTGCTCATACGGTGCCATTATGATAGATAAAAGAGGACCATCTCCGCATGGGGACAATCCCGCATACCACGCCGTCATCGACGTAAAATTCAAACATGAAAATCACATGGAGTAATCGATCATCCCTTTCTCGGCGAAAAATCGTGGTGAACATCCCTTTCTCCGATGTGAAACGCCCGTTCTCGGCGGAAAATACAAGAACAGTGTCTGGTGTATGCAGAAACACTGCATTTAGAAATTGAAGCATAGGCATACATCCAACCTGCTTATGTTTACCAAGCAGGCGGGAATCTATTAATGTACATGGTCGCTATGGTACGTTCAATAATGTTGACTATTATGCTGCTTTTGAGCACACAATGTCGACACAGTGGTTTTAATGACAAATTCCATTCACCAACTTTGACTTTTCACTGATATATGTCTCATCAAATACTTTACACATTGACAGTTAGGAAAGAAAAAATCGTCTTTTAGTATCTCAATCCATCGGTATTGATCTAGAAGCAATATAAACAGCGTTCGTAGCGTACTTTCACATGTTCATGCACAACCAAACTTGACAACGCCCTTTCTCCGAGCATGACAACTCCCTTTCGCAGCCGATGTCTTCAAATGACAACGCCGTTTCGGCGATGCTGACTGCGAATGTCAACTACATTGTCGCCAAAATGTGTTATTTATTAATTAAATTAGTTTGATAATATTCACCTTATTGAGGTTAGGCAATGGTGAGGGGGAGAGGGAGGGCGGCCGGGGGGGGGGGGCATGGGCTTCATGCACTGATTTAGTGCCTGTTTACAACTTTTTACAATCTTTACAATTTTTCAATGACTGAACATTAAAGAAATTTTAATTCTTTCATTGAGACATGTAGGCCCCATTCCACATTGCAAAGAGATATTTTGTCATCGTGATTAAATTATGGATTGACAACATATAGGGGGTGAAAGGGGTATTTTCGTTACTCGGGAATGGGCTTTTCATTTCACCCTGAACTGGGAATGAGAAAAATAACTCCTCGTACCCTCGGAATGGGTTAATTTAATATTATAAACAACCGTGAATCGGGAAATCGTCACACACGCCCACCTATCATAAAGCTACATAACATTTGATTTCTAGTATCGCAAATGATTTTCAAGCATTGTGGACTATGCGGACACGTCGTTCAGATGGGTGAATTATTCAGCGTAATGTCAGCTCTAACGTTAGCTACCATTGGAATATAAATGTCAACGTCCGAGAAAGGGAGTTATCAACTTCGGAGAAAGGGAGTTGTCATGTGCGATTTTACAAGAAACGCTTAAAAACGTTTACCTGAAAGAAAACCTTTAAAACATAGGTCAAGGTGTTCTCAACATTGCATGTTATGCATCGGCGGCAGGAATGCTTCACCGTTGCTGCCTGGACTGTTAACAGAAGTTCACAACGGAAAGAGGCCTAATGGCATGAGTTTGCACACCAGTCGGCATCCCTCGCGTTTGGTGATGTGTTTTGTGAGCGACTTTTCTCATATGCAGGTCTCGTGTTAACCCGTCATAACAGGCACATTGGACACTTAGATGCATAATTTACTTGTTAAAACCATAACGTGGATCAAAGAACCAACATTTATTCGCATTTATTAATAAAATAGTGAAAGAATTTGGACAATTCCGCCGAGAACGGGACGTTCACCGCCGAGAGCGGGACCTTCACCGCCGAGAACGGGCGTGTTCGCCGAGAAAGGGACGATCGATTACTCCATGTGAAAATATTAAGACGTAATTACCTGTGTATAGCATTGCCCACGCCCTTTGCGTAACCTTTCGAAATAGAAGATTCTTCCACGTATATTAACCGTTGGCTAAAAGCTGCCGATCCCCGAGACTTTCTTTAGAACTCATCTAAACACCACGTGCAATCTGGAAAGCAATAGAAACATATTTTCATTGGCCGCCAATTATGTTATACCTGTTCCGAGAGGAGTAACAGGTGAGACTGGCGGATCAACTGCGAAGAGAAGCCACCCAGGTATGGCACATATTGACATGTGATGGTCACAGTGCCACGGACGCTGGTGGTCGTGCAATGTCTGACCCATCCCTAGGAGGGGCGGGCGATAATAGGGTTGGGGTCAGAACGTGACCATAAATAGGGAACGCATGGACCTAGTTGACACGCATGACTTCGAGATATGAAAGATAAAATAGTCATTCCGTTCCTATGAGGACCAGCTGTTACTGGTATGCTGTATTCTCACGACGTTCGTCTTATCTCCGGCGAACAACGTGGTATGTGATAAGCAAACCCATCGCCCGCCGATTGACCCTTCGTCGGCGTGGGGGGGGGGTTGCTCGTCCATATTGAGTCCCCCCCCCCCGTACCCATCCCTTCGAAGGCTTCTTCATCGTGGAATATATATATTGTCAGAGTGTGGGATGAATGTGAACTCCGGCACCATGGCAACCCACATGACACAACATGGATTCAAGGGAGGGGGGGGGGGGTATTTATGCATACTTCATTGATGATGACGTAAAAGAAGATATATTTTGGGTTGATTGATGCAGGAATACGTTGTTTCCAATGAGGGGGAAAGGGGTTGTTGTACAATTTAATGGTTATCATATAGTTTATCAGAAAAAGCTCATGCCATGTCCAACCTGTTAAACTCCATATGACTGCAGCATTTCGGACTAATATTTAGAATACTAATAATATGTAGTGACGTGTGGGCAGATGAACCTCGCCAAACATAAAGATAACGTACGAGATTCTTATACGAGATTCCTTAGACTTTTCGAGATTAAGAATATAACATGCGCGTCACTTCTTGTCTTATGCGCTCTGTCATTAGACAATTATCACTAGCAGATCCAAAAGGGTGTGTGTGTGTGGGGGGGGGGGTGCAAGGGCCATACACTGCCCCATTTGCGAGCATGGAGATTAGCTAGTTTTTCGATGGATCTCCACCCCCGCCTTTTATGTTTTTGCCCACCCCTATTTTTTTAGGTGCGCCCCCAGCTCTCGATGGAATTTTGGAGATCTCATCTAGTTCAAAGGACCCCGCCCCCCTTGGCAGCAAAAACTACGCTGTTGCTGAAGCGAAGCGACACGCATTTGTGAACGTTTGGGACCTCTAGCGCCCTCTTGGGGAAAGATGAGAGCTTCTGCCTATGTCACCTTATTTTTAATATTTATTCTTACGGTTTGAGAGATGCGCAGTGAGTAGGGCGATGTCGTGGTCGTAGCCAATGTTGGTGTAGAGCTCATGGACGAAGATGGGCCTCAACCCTGTTGTAGGTCTGAGCAGCATCGTTCACAGATCGCTCAACAGAGCCCAGAATGACGCTCAGATGTTTTAACTTCCGCTGGTTGGTTCAGGTGTCCGGCTTCAATATTTCTTTTCCCATGGATAGGTTGGCTCTATATTACTGTTATTCACAGAACAAACCCTACCGATGTCTTTATAAACTTCCTTTTTAGTACAGTGGAACCCCGCTTTAAGACCACCCCTGTAATGTGACCACCCCGCCATTAAGACCACTTTTTCCCAGTCCCGAATGTTTGCCTATACTTTAACATGGGCCTGAACCCCGCTAATGTGACCACCCGGCTAATCCGGTATTAAGACCACCAAGGCCAGACCCAACCAAGCAATTTCAATGGAACTCCGCTAATGCGACCACCAAAGTTTCGGCGATTTTTTTCGAAACAAAGAGTAACAGCTTACGACGCGGTCGCGGGCTCTGTCTTTGTTGTTAGTGACATGTTTATTTTACGGCTTAAAGGATGCGGATTAACCTCTTCTCGACTGATGTACAGTATTGATAGTTCTGTATGTGTGAACATTGATGCGTACAAAGGCATCATCGTAACACACATCGTTATTTGACCTGTTATATCAGAGACACCGCCGCGGGCCCTGTCTTTGTTAGTAACATGTTTATTTTACAGATTTAACACTGATTGCGCTGATACTGATAAAGATACACTGATAGTCCCGTAGGTGGTCTTAATAGCGAGGTTCCACTGTATAATGAATTGAAACCTTGTATTTTACTTGATCAAGAACATTTTAACAGCCATATCTGTTTGGCTCCCCGTTGAGCATACTTAGTTGCTAAGCAACAAGGTACACACAAGTGCGCTCAGATTTGCATTGAAAAAACCGTATATACCGGCCCATAGCATCGCTTTATAACAAGGTATAATGGCCACAGATTAGATAAAAAGTTTCGTATTTTGTACAACATATATTCTTGAATTAGATGTTTAATCTCGCTGGACGAAATAGATGCCAGATAGATAATTATTTCAGCATTGTAGTCATTTGATCAAATGTCAAATGACCTCCTGGTATCTTCTTTAATGTTCCTTTGCACAGTTCATAATACAAACCATAGTAATTCGTTCCAATCATTTCCGTGATATCATGTCTGAGATAATTGATTATGTATTTCTAAATATTAATTTTTATTGGGCGAATATTCGGAAAAGTATTAATCAAGTTATTGTATTTCGAATAACGAAATACATAGCAAAATTATAGTATTTAATCCTTCCAAAAAATAAAGTTTTTTTATTAAATGTCCGTCTGCTTGCCGCGCGCTAATACGAATGAGATGCGGGTTTGCATGTCTTGTAGGGTGCGTGCGCGTCTTCACAAATTTGCCGTCCACACAATCTATTTGTGAAAAATGCCATCTATGCGACTGCACACTGTTACTAATGTACACCCCTGTGAGAACCCCACCAACTGTGCAACATGTTTTAGAGAGACAATAGAAGTTGCTGGTGCATCTTTATCAGTTCAAATGTCTTCATATCTTATCATTGTCATTTTAGATTTTTTTGTAAAAAGCTGGAAGCTAATTTAAAGGAAGGAAATCTAAAGCACATCCACAATTGAACATCCTTTGCTGACACAATGCAGTTTCTCATTTTAGCATCGCTGGTGGCTTCTGCCCTTTGTAAGTATGAGTCCCAAACTTAAATTCTCACGAAAGGCCTACGATGGAACATAATTTGTTTGCATGATATGTTAATTGTATCATGGTGACCACATCAACTATTGTGCAATTGATCTTCACGTTCAAATTCGCTATGACAGATTTCACTTTTGCAGTTAATAATATGATTTATTATTCTGATAATTACTATTACAATTTCGCATTTCTTTTGTTGAACAAATTTCGCGTGCTGGGTCTGTTTTAATGATTTGTCTATTTGTCTTCCCATTATCCAGGTGTCCCTCCTGTGTGGTACAGTAAGTGTCATTTATTTCCATCAAGATATGTTAGGTGCCGCGAAATGACATGTCATAAGTCGTTTAGCCGTAGGCGGAGACAAAGAGAAATGGCGCCATGGCGTAGATCAGTACATCTTTACATTATTTGCAAAGATGCAGTATTCGAGTTTTCGACCATTTGTACCTTAGTCTAACCACAAATGACTAGTTCCGCGTATTATTCTCATTATATACACACATTCATTGAAAAGGGCTTTCATAATGTTATGAGTAGTATATGGTCAATTACTTTGAAGTAAATATGTATTAGCAGATTTACGCTATTTCAGTTTGAAAGTGATATGGCTTTGATTGACCTTTTTCTGCCCGTCCTTTAGCCCCAGGAGGCTGCGGAGTGAGCCAGTACCCTGATGCCGGGGAGTATGACCTTCCCGCTAGGATTGTCGGTGGTATCGAGGCCCGTCCCCACGAGTTCCCCTGGCAGGTGAGGCTGATGTAACCACTAAATTATGCCAAAGTATGGTTCACGGCGTGCTAAATACAGCGCACGCAAGGTGGATATTGTGAGTAGACAGTTATTGTTAGTAGCCCGTCTAATGGTATGACTTAGATATACCACAATCAATGTCATTGCTGACGGTTGCAAACAGAGTAGAGTGCTAAACTGTAGTTGTATGACGTACGAGTTATATGATATTGTTAGCAACAGGCCTGGTTGACACACGCCGATAACATCCGGAGATCTGATCTTACAGGCGTCCCTGCGCGCTCCTAGCGGTACTGGTAGCAGCCATTTCTGCGGAGGCTCCCTCATCAACGAGAGATGGGTCATCACTGCCGCCCACTGCGTCAACGGAGAGTCAGTATTACTGCCACCTTGGTGTCAGAATGGCACTCTGCTACGTTATACGATCATACGCAGAGTGCGACACAGGGACGTCAGTGATTACCAGTACCATGGTCATTGCTAAATGAACGATAGCTTCCCAGACCGGTTAACCATCTCTTGCCAATGCACCTGATGATGTAATGTAACGAACTTTACTATTGCTCCATTTTTTAACGATACACAATATATCTTTATTGACAGTGCTCCCACCGATCTGAGCGTCATTCTGGGCTCTGTTGAGCGATCTGTGAACGATGCCGCTCAGACCTACAACATGGTCGAAGCCATCTTCGTCCATGAACTCTACACCAACATTGGCTACGACCACGACATCGCCCTGCTCAAGGTCAGTGTCATTATTGGACTGGATTTGGATCGAAATAACTCTTGATCCCCCTTGATTTTCTCTAGTATCGCCTGCATTACATTACATTTCTTCGCGTGATAATATGACAGATAAAGAACACTAATGACCACAATAATGTAACTAATATCGCCTTCCTTGCATGTGCTAAAGACTAATTATTAGTGATTACAAGAATGCAATTTAGTGTCACCGCTTGCTGATTTATATATCTTTTCGACTTGGTGACGTAATAGCTGACCGCCGACGTCGCCGTCAACGCGGATGTCGCCCCCGTCTGTGCCCCCGACGCTGACTTCAACTACGACTGGACCAAGGCCGCCGTGTCTGGCTGGGGCACCCTTCGTTCCGGTAAGACCTCAGCCGGCTTCCTGTACAAAGTGCTTCCTTTTCCCCCGTAACCACTCCACTGTCTCAGTCCGTGCTACCGCTCCATTTTAGTAACTGTAGACACCACAATGTATCAGAGCCACAGTAAACGGTGACTAGCATTACATTGGTGAAACATCTGAGGGTTAAGGTAAACATTTAGGGTAGCTACAGAGTAGATATCCTCACGTAAAAAATATACCATGGAATGTTTTTCGGCATCTGCTACCTACAATGGCATTTTTCATACTTTACAAGAAAGTGATTGACTATTGATTATTGGCTGTCAATTCTCCCAGGAGCTGCTCTCCTCCCTGAGGAGCTGATGTACACCACTGTGAACGTGACCACCAACGCCGTCTGCCTGGTGCTCTACCCCGGTGACATCACCGACGACATGATCTGTGCTGGTGACAACAATGGTTTCAACGACAGGGACTCCTGCCAGGTAAGATAGTCTCCATTTCTCTCGAAGGGGCGTTAGTTATCCGATGGCGTTTTCATGAGCCTCTGCCAAACGATGGATTTTCTGTGAAAGTGCAACATGTTTGATACACAATGCAGCATGCAGCCATATTTAATAATACGCATTCTCTCGGTGATATGTCTCGTTACTCATCGCCTGACAATCGTTGCTTTGGTCGAGGATTCAAGTACCATAAATGAAAACGCCTATAAGGTAAAACCAATGTTTCGGCAAAGTTGCATGTGAGTTGTTAAAGGCGGTTGTTTTGACTAAATATGATGTCAAAGCGCAAATGCTCTTCGGAAGGACTAGAATTGTTCAAGAACCTCGGGACAATGTTGCTACATGAGGTGTTTTAGCTTTCACAGGGTGACCATAACCCGACACCTGTACATGTTTTCTCTCAGCCATATACAATATCACCAGTGGGAATCAATCGAGCTGTTGTCCTTACGCAGGGTGACTCCGGTGGCCCCATGATGTACAAGAGGCCTGCTGACGGTGTCTTCGAGATAAACGGACTCGTGTCCTGGGGTTACGGCTGCGCCAGCGGCAAGCCCGGAGTCTACACCAGAGTAACCTTCTTCAACGACTGGGTGACCGCCAAGATCCAGAAGAACTAAGCGTTAACGCTGGAATAAAGCCTTATGCATCTCATTTTAACAATTGTTTTTACCTGCACAAGATATGGCCATGGCGAAACTCATAGATACATTTAGTGTATTGGCGCAAACTCTGGACTCTTCGATAAAATTCGCCACTTTGCATACCACCCAATACCCCCAACTCCAAGGCAGCAGGGGCATCGAATATACCCAAGTTACTATCACACAGCCCTCGAGCCAAAATCCCCAAATGGGCCTGCTTGTCACACAGCTCAACACTCTCTCAGCAGAGGTTGGTCATTATACTCACATCACTTCGGCCACACGTAACTGTCAACCGAATGATTGATATAACGATTCAAAATGATTAGACATTCTGGGATCATACCCTTTAAACCGCCGCGTAGGTGTGTTGACATCGGGATGCCTGGCGCCGGAGGACACTAAAACCGCCAGTGCGTTTCTATAAATTGCCAAACGTAAGTTCAGCACATGCACACCGTGTGAACGCGGAACGGCAGTTGTCCACTCGTTCAAATCAACTGCGTCTGAACATTGCTAACATAGCCAATACAATACATATTATCTATGGTATAACGCAACAATAATCGGAAATATCATTCTAAAAGACGATTTGCAGAGAAAATATGTCTACGACAAACGACAAAATGAACAGCCAACTAGATGACTGATTTTCCATTTCCACCAGGAAGCCATATGACAGGTATGCTCCCATATGTTAAGGAAGATGTCCATGTAACAGTAAATTCTTGAAAATTAATGCGTACTTCTATTGTTACCTCGTAGTCTCTGTTTTGCCAGCAAAAATCTGCCGGCCATGAGCAGGTCATTGTTTTCCCAGAGCGGGTAATTATTGTACCAGGGCATGTCATTAGAATTCCGTCAATATAACAATAGCGCGAGTTAGCGGGGCGTTAGGTCATTGTATTGGCCCGACGTCAAGCTATCGCAGCCGGCCAATTTTCATTACCCGGCGGATAATGAAAATGAAGGGCTGATATAAACACACTTATATGTTTCACACAACGCTGGTGGTCGAGTGTTACTGGTTTGTGCGGCATTGTGCACTCGGTGACTGGCCACTGCCACTGCAATAACTGAGAGACATTAGCCAAAAAAAAAACATATTATAGAAATTCCTTTGGCTTTCACACGTACGGGCAAAACGTTAGAAAGGCGATTTATACGTTTTATTGCTATATATTATACATTATTTATTGCGTTGTCCCGCAAACCGATCTGCCGCAAAACGAATCTGCGTCGGTCAATAAATGCCCCTGAGTTCTGATGACGTAATGCTCATCATCGGGTCACGTTTACATGATACCTTAAATCTAAAAGGTACTGCAATAGCTCCCTATTTTTTGAATTGTAGTATACTGGGGCCGTATTCATGATTGTCACGAAGGCTACGCCACTAGACTTAGCGCTAAGTGCAATATTGGTCGAGCGAGTATCGGGTTCAAATGCAAAAACTTATTCACCCAAGAAGTGGATTTTTTTCATTAAGAAAGTGCTAAAATGATATTGAAGAGGATTTCAACGATCTGTCGAGGCAAAGACGAGCATGCACTTTTCGTGCCTAACTTACGGCCCCTAGTCCCCATGTGGTATCCCAGGTCTCCGTACTTTCGCACCGCACGGTGCTTTTCCTCGCGTGCGTAGCTATAGCACCTATACCGGTGATGTCACCGCCTCTGTTTTAAGTCAGTTAGTCAGTCAGCGGCGTCGCGGGAGGACGGGTTTCCAGCTAGCAAGCTAGGAGGGAAGTAGGACTTTTATTTAGTTGGATTCAATGCCGTGCGGAGCAAGGGACTGGCAGACAGTTAACAAACTGCTTCCAGGCAAGTTACACACTGTTTAATGAAGCTGGTAACTTGTTTTAATTGAGTTTAAGGGTTTAAATAAATCATCGAAACTTTGACCACTGCGTTTCACCTCATTGCCTTCGCCACGTCTTAAGCCAAGTCTTGGAACGAACGGCCAGTTTAGGGTTGTCCGGATCAAGTTTATAGATAGTAAATTAACACAATTAAAGTCGCGGCCTTAGGGGAGTGTAGCAGGAGGCTATTATTGGTGTCTTATATGACTCGATACATTAAGTTCTGACTCAAATTTAATCAATTGCCCCCAGGTATCCGAAAGCCTCTTATAAAATTTTGTGTAATATGAGCGATAATAGTAAAGTCATCTGGGCTGCTAGAGTTAAAGAGTTGTTATTTAAGTGTGGATTTGGACATGTTTGGCTCGCCCCAGGAGTAGGAGATGTAAATATCAGACAACGTTTATGTGACATTGTGAGTCAAGATTGGGCATCTGTCATCACGAGTACTTCAAAGTTTGATAGCTACGCACGATACAAGTTAGTGTTAAAACAGGAGCCTTATCTAACCTTGGTTTCCATACCAAAGCACAGGGTGGCGTTAAGTAGACTTGGGTGTTCGACTCGTAAGCTTAAGGTAGAAAGAGTGAGAGGAGTACTAGGTAGAAACAGAAGATTCTGTAGTTATTGTTTGAATTGCGAAAAGGAGGTTGTGGAAGACGAATTTCATTTTATAATGGTGTGTCCTCTTTATGATAACATAAGAACTCGGTATCTGAATTTGTCAAGGTTTCCAACGGAACAGGAATTTATAGATTTAATGTCAAGTCAGGAGAAAGGCGTCGTAAGCAGTCTCGCTGCTTATGTTTACACCGCAATGAATGTACATTCACACCACTATTTGAAGAGCGTTTTTTTCAATCGAAATGTTTTCGTTATTTTACTGTACTATGGGCCCGAGGCCTGAAGTAATAAAAGCCATGAATTATTATCCAAAAAATTAATAAGACAACGAGAAGTACATTAATGTTGGAAAAGACCTCGTTTCGAAATATCACTTTACGAAATATCACACCCACACGAACGCTTCACACAGACATGACCACAGCTTGAACTACTGCACGGGCCGTTATGCTCTTAGGTGGCCAGAGCGAGCGTTCTAACCCACTGGCCTATCGAAGCGGGCCAGGCGGATAATGAAAAGGAAGGGCTGTTACAGATGAAGTGCCAATAAAACACTATGCAAAACTCACCCTATTGCCATTATTTCTATTATTGCGAGTTACTTCACATATGGGCTGGGCTTTATCATCTCCTTGCATCTTTGGTTTAACTTGTTCATACAACGTTCAACATAAAATATTTAGGCATCCCTATATATTGTGGCCAGTCGCCTTCTTTACATCATATCTGTATATACCAGTATATTGTGACCAAGCAACGCGGCACGTGCAACTAGGCGAGTCGTTTAAATATAACCGCAATTCTTTTCTGTGTGATGTCATGTTTCATTGTTCTACGCAATGTCACTATGGCAACGATTGACTGTTGAAGGGACACGCACGCCGGTTCGAGCCAGATTACACGATTTTACCCGCCGTCAGATGTATTGTTATTGCACTGCTATATATTGTCAAGGTGGGATGAATGTGAACTCCGGTACCATGGCAACCCACATGACACAACATGGATTCAAAGGAGAGGCGGGAGGGGGGGGGGGGGGTATGGGTTATTTACGCATAATTTATTGGCGATGACGTAAAAGAAGATAGTTTGGGTTGATTGAAGCAGTGGTTGTCATATAGTTTATAAGAAAAAGCTCATGCCATGTCCAACCTGTCAAACTCTATATGACTGTATGCAGCATTTCGGACTAATATTTAGAATACTAATAATATGTAGTGACGTGTTTGCAGCTGAACCTCGCCAAACATAAAGGTAACGTACGAGATTCATGAACGAGATTCCTTAGACTTTTCGAGATGAAGAATATAATATGCGCGTCACTTCTTGTCTTATGCACTCTGTCATTAGACAATTATCACTAGCGGATCCAAGAGTGTGTGTGTGTGGGGCGGGGGGGGGGGGGTGCAAGAGCCATATACTGCCCCCTTTGCGAGCATGGAGATTAGCTAGTTTTTAGCGCATGCGTACTTCATTTTAGATGGATCTCCACCCCCGCCTTTTATTGGCCCACCCCTATTTTTTAAGGTGCGCCTCCAGCTCTCGATGGAATTTTGGAGATTTAATCCAGTTCGAAGGACCCCGCCCCCCTTGGAAGCAACTACTATATACGCTGTTGCTGAAGCGAAGCGACACGCAGTTGTGAACGTTGGGGGTCTCTAGCACCCTCTGGGGGAAAGATGAGAGCTTCTGCCTATGTCACCTTATTTCTAATACTTATTCCTACGGTTTGACAGATGCACAGTGAGTAGGGCGATGTCGTGGTCGTAGCCAATGTTGGTCGCCCAACAGAGCCCACAATGACGCTCAGATGTTTTAACTTCCGCTGGTTGGTTCAGGTGCCCGGCTTCAATATTTATTTTCTCATGAATAGGTTGGCTCTATATTACTGTTATTCACAGAACAAACCCTAACGATGTCTCTATAAACTTCCCTTTAATTATAATGGATTAAAACCTTGTATTTCACTCGATCAAGAACAGTTTAACAGTCATATATATTTGGCGCCCCGTATAGCATACTTACTTGCTAAGTAACAATGGACATACAAGTGCGCTCAGATTTGCATTGAAAAGGCCGCATATATATACCGGCCCATATCATCGCTTTATAACAAGGTATAATAGCCACACATCAGATACCAAGTTATGTATTTTGTACAACATATATATTCCTAAATTAGATGTTTAATCTCGCTGAACGAAATACATGCCAGATAGATCATTATTTCATCATTATAGTCATTTGATCAAATGTCAAATGACCTCATGGTATCTTCTTTCATATTCCTTTGCACCGTTCATAATACAAACTGTAAGAATTCGTTCAAATCAGTTTCGTGATATCACGTCTCAGGTAAATTGATTATGTATTTCTAAATATTGATTCTTATTGGGAGAATTCTCGAAAAAGTATTAACCACGTTATTGTATTTTGAATAACGAAATACATAGCGAATTCTAGTATTTAATCCTTCCTTAAAATCCAACTATTTTGTTATCTATCACTATCATCTACGTGTATGAATTATAAATACTAACTATCATGAGTTTTTTTTCCGTCTGCTTGCCACGAGCTAATACGAATCAGATGCGGGTTTGCATGTCCTGTAGGGGGTGTGCGCCCATTCACAAGTTTACCGCCCACACAATCTATTTGTGAAAGATGTCATCCATGCGACTACACACTGTTTCTAATGTACACTCCTGTGAGAACCCCACCAACTGTGCAACATGTTTTAGAGAGACAAAAGAAGTTTCCGGTGCATCTGTATCAGTTCAAATTTCTTCATATCTTATCATTGTCATTTGAGATTTTTTAGTGAAACTTGAACCTAATTTAAAGGGAGGAAATCTAAAGCTCATCCACAGTTGAACATCCTTCGCTGACAGAATGCAGTTTCTCATTTTAGCATCGCTGGTGGCTTCCGCCCTTTGTAAGTATAAGTCACAAACTCAAACTCTCACGAAAGGCATACGATGGAGCATAATTTGTTTGCATCATATGTTAATTGTTTCATGGTGACCACATTAACTATTGTGCAAATGATTCAAAGTTCAAATTCGCTATGACAGATTTCATTTTTGCAGCTAATGAATAATTATTCTTTTCTTTGTTGAACAAATTTCGCGTGCTGGGTCTGTTTAAATGACTTATCTATTTGTTTTCCCATTATCCAGGTGTCGCTCCTGTGTGGTACGGTAAGTGTCATTTATTTAAATTACACTAGATCTATCTTAAGTGCCATGAAATGACATGTCATATGTCTTTTAGCCGTACTCGGAGACAAAGAAAAACGGCGCCATGGCCTAGATCAGTATATCTTTACATTAAAAGATGCAGTATTCTAGTTTTCGATCAATAGTACCATAGTCTAACCACAAATGACTCGTTCCGCGTATATATCTTATTATATACACACATTTAATGCAAAAAGTTATAATTTTGTGAGTAGTATATAGTCAATTACTTTGAAGAAGATATGTATCAGCAGATCTACGCTATTTGAGTATAATAGTGCCATGGCTATGATGGACCTTTTCTGCCCGTCCTTCAGCCCCAGGAGGCTGCGGAGTGAGCCAGTACCCTGATGCCGGGGAGTATGACCTTCCCGCTAGGATTGTCGGTGGTATCGAGGCCCGTCCCCACGAGTTCCCCTGGCAGGTGAGGCTGATGTAACCACTAAATTACGCCAAAGTATGGTTCACGGGGTTCTAAATACAGCGCACGCAAGGTGAATATTGTGAGTAGACAGTTATTGTTAGTAGCCCGTCTAATGGTATGACTTAGATATACCACAATCAATGTCATTGCTGACGGTTGCAAACAGAGTAGAGTGCTAAACTGTAGTTGTATGACGTACGAGTTATATGATATTGTTAGCAACAGGCCTGGTTGACACACGCCGATAACATCCGGAGATCTGATCTTACAGGCGTCCCTGCGCGCCCCTAGCGGTCTTGGTAGCAGCCATTTCTGCGGAGGCTCCCTCATCAACGAGAGATGGGTCATCACTGCCGCCCACTGCGTCAACGGAGAGTCAGTATTACTGCCACCTTGGTGTCAGAATGGCACTTTGCTACGCTATACGATCATACGCAGAGTGCGACACTGGGACGTCAGTGATTACCAGTACCATGGTCATTGCTAAATGAATGATAGCTTCCCAGACCGGTTAACCATCTCTTGCCAATGCACATGATGATGTAATGTAACGAACTTTACTATTGCTCCATTTTTTAACGATACACAATATATTTTTATTGACAGTGATCCCACCGATCTGAGCGTCATTCTGGGCTCTGTTGAGCGATCTGTGAACGATGCCGCTCAGACCTACAACATGGTCGAAGCCATCTTCGTCCATGAGCTCTACACCAACATTGGCTACGACCACGACATCGCCCTGCTCAAGGTCAGTGTCATTAATGGACTGGATTTGGATCGAAACAGCTCTTGATAACCTTGATTTTCGCCCGCATTACATTAAATTTCTTCACGTAATTAAATGACAGATAAAGACCACTAATGATCAGAATAATGTCACTAATATTGCCCTTGTTCTGTTGGTTATTAAATTAATTTAACAAAAGAAAAGACGAAAAGAATTTCCGCCGCCCTCCTTACATGTGCTAAAGACCAATTATTAGTGATTACAAGAATACAATTTGGTGTCACCGCTTGCTGATTTTATACCTTTTGGACTTGGTGACGTTATAGCTGACCGCCGACGTCACCGTCAACGCGGATGTCGCCCCCGTCTGTGCCCCCGACGGTGACTTCAACTACGACTGGACCAAGGCCGCCGTGTCTGGCTGGGGCACCCTCCGTTCCGGTAAGACCTCAGCCGGCTTCCTGTACAAAGTGCTTCCTAGTTCCTTTTCCCACATAACCACGCCACTTTCTCACTCGGTGCTACCGCTCCATTATGTCGCGTTTGGGCGTCGTTATCCGGGTCTCAACGGTAACTAGCATAACCTTGGTAAATTATTTGAGGGTCACGGTGAACATTTAGGGTTGCTACAGAGTAGATGTCCTCACGTAAAAAATATACCAGCTGCTACCTACAATGGCATTTTTCACACTTTACAAGAATCTGATTGACTATTGATTCTTGGCTGTCAATTCTCCCAGGAGCTGCTCTCCTCCCTGAGGAGCTGATGTACACCACTGTGAACGTGACCACCAACGCCGTCTGCCTTGTGAGCTACCCCGGTGACATCACCGACGACATGATCTGTGCTGGTGACAATAATGGCTTCAACGACAGGGACTCCTGCCAGGTAAGATAGCCTACACTTCTTTCAAAGGTGCGTTAGTTATCCGATGGCGTTTTCACGAGCTTCTGCAAAACGATGGATTTTCTGTGCAAGTGCAACATGTTTGATACACAATGTGAATGCGACCATATTCTATAATACTCATTCTCTCGGTGATAAATCTCGTTACTCATCGCCTGAAAAGCCTTGCTTTGGTCGAGGAGTCAAGTACCACAAATGAAAACGCCTATAAGGTAATACCAATATCTCGGCAGAGTTGCATGTGAGATGTTAAAGGCGGTTATTTTTCCCAAATATGATGTCAAAGCGCAAATGCTCTTTGGAAGGACTAGATTTGTTCAAGAACCTCGGGACAGGTGTTTTAGCTTTCACAGGGTGACCATAAACCAAGATCTGTACATGTTTTCTCTCAGTCGTATAAAATATCACCTGGGGGAGTCACTCGAGCTATTTCTCCTTTCACAGGGAGACTCCGGTGGCCCCATGGTGTACAAGAGGTCTGACAGCGTCTTCGAGCTGAACGGACTCGTGTCCTGGGGTTACGGCTGCGCCAGCGGCAAGCCCGGAGTCTACACCAGAGTAACCTTCTTCAACGACTGGGTGACCTCCAAGATCGAGAAAAACTAAGCGTTAACATTGGAATAAAGTGGCAAACAAAACTTTATACATCTCATTTTAACAATTGTCTTTACCCGCACCACCTATCTAGTGCCAATGCAAAGCTCATGGATACTATTAGTGTATTGGCGCAAACCCTGGACTCCCGCAATACCCCCAACACCAAGGCAGCAGGGGCATCGAATATACGCAAGTTACGATCACGCAGCCCTCCAGCCAAAATCTCCCAATGGGCCTGCTTGTCACACAGCTCAACACTCTCCCAGCAGAGGTTGGTCATTATACTCACATCACTTCGGCCACACGTAACTTCAACCGAATGGTTGATATAACGATTCAAAATGATTAGACGTTCTAGGATAATACCCTTTAAACCGCCGTGGCATAGATGTGTTGACATCGGCATGCCTGCCGCCGGAGGACACTAAAACCGTCAGTGCGTTTCTATAAAGTGCCCAACGTCAGTTCAGCACATGCACACCGCATGAACGCGGAACGGCAGTTGTTCACTCGTTCAAATAAACTGCGTCTGAACATTCCTAACATAGCCAATACAATACATATTATCTATGGTGTAACGCAACAATAATCGGAAATATCATTCTAAAAGACGATTTACAGAGAAAATATGTCTACGACAAACGACAAAATGAACAGCCAACTAGATGACTGATTTCCCATTTCCACCAGGGAGCCATAAGACTGGAATGCTCCCATATGTTAAGGAGGATGCCCATGTAACAGCACATTGTTGAAGATTAGTGCATGCTTCTATTGTTACCTCGTAGTCTCTGTTTTGCCAGCAAGGATCTGCGGGCCATGAGCAGGTCATTATTTTCTCAGAACGGGTCATTATTGTACCAGGGCAAGTCATTATAGTTCCGTCAATATAATGACTCACCCAGCGTTTCTACCAGGCAGTAGTTAGTGCAGTCGGGTAATTCTTCTATGTGAGGAAAGTGTTCATATAAAAATATGAAACTTGAGTTCCTGAGATTATAAATAACCCACCATGGCCCATTGTCTCTGTTTTTATAGTACAGTCAGTCTTATTCGCAGATATAAACACACATGTATGTTTTAAACAACGCGGGCGGTCCAGTGTTACTGGTTTGTGCGGCTTTGTGCACTGGGTGACCCGGTATTTTACCAAATTCAATTTTAATTCTAAATTGAAGTCGCTTACCACGTTAGTTAGGATCGTTTTGCAGTACTAGATCAGTCTATAGACCTACGAATGTTTTTATAGGATATTGAGTCTTATGACCCGGACAAACTTTACCATTTTACAGCTAGCCGATTAAGTGCTGACGTACAACCGATATAGTGCAAACGTAAGCTAATATAGTGCAAACGTACAGCCGATATAGTGCTGATGTACCACCGATATAATGCCGAAGTAAAACCAATATAGAACAAACGTACAGCCGACATAGTGCTGACGTACAGCCGATATAGTGCTGACGTACAGCCGATATAGTGCTGACGTACAGCCGATATAGTGCTGACGTACAGGTGATATAGCGCAAACGTACAGCCGATATAGATATGAGATTATAGTATCACTGTTCCCACTAGTACTGTATGTTTGATTTTTTGTTTTTATATTAAAGGATGGTTGTAAATTGTGAGTGTTTTTTTGTAGTTCATTTCGTTACGCCAGCGAAACGTTTTCACAAATGTTTTGTCAATATCGATTAATAATAAACATCATAACGTTTGAACAATGTTGCGGCAAGACATTTTTAAAACATTAAAAACACTTTCCATTTTAACGTCTTCAAAATATTAGCTAAAAATGTTTTCACAACTTAAGCATAACGTTGGGAAAACATTAAACATTAAAACACTTTTTGTTAGCCGGGGTCCGGCGTCGAGTTATAGGGTGGTTCTGGGGTTCACCATCCTCAGCGATCCTGAAGATAAGGAGACGGTTAACATGGGAGAAGCCATCTTGATCCATGAACTCGACGAGCCCAACCACTTTCCGTTTAACATCGCTGTAGTGAAGGTCGGTGCAACAGGAGGAAGTCCCTCCTACCTGATGCAAGATGCTGGGAGGGCAACACGGATAGAACCGTCATTATCGCTTACTGTTTTGAAACAAAGACTCTCTCATATTATTGACATTTAAAAAGCGTTCACTTCAACCAAAAGGTTATGTTTAATATGATCCATTTGTTAAAGAAGTGGTTACTATTAGTACTTTCAATGACACAATAACCACTAATGCTATAAAATCGGCATACGTACAGACAAGAGCAAACCATTTCAGTGTCAATTCCGTAATTACTAGAATGACTTGAAACGAGTATGTGAAAATAAAGACTGCCTGCTGAAAGTCATTCCATGCTTGACGCCATACTATCTTGAAGTCAACTAAAGTCAATTCATTTAAATATTACCTAATGTAGATTTATGCATATGTATTGCATACTGTTATTTTCATAGATGTGAAGACATAACAATTGATAATTTCTGCAACTGTTTGTGCAAATGAGGGTGTGTGTAATGGGGAGGTGTCTGAATCGCAGTTTTGTTACAGCCTTAAAATTGTTAGATAGGCACCTTAAAAATGATCGACGTATTTTCTTCAGTAACACCCAGTTTTTATCATGTTTTTGTCACTTCTTGTATTGAGTTTCAAGCTACACGTTTTGCAGAAACTTCTGACTTTTAGTTGTTGACCATATAGTGTGAATTGTCTTTAATCGCAAAGAAAGCTCTGGTAAGCGACTCACACAGAGTGAAGTCAAACATGTGATCATGTGTTAACCATGTAAATTGGAACGGCTCTGGGAGGGGGGGGGGGGGGGGGGGGTCCAGTATCCAGTGTTCATTTCAATACTCATGCAGTGTCCATTGTCGATTTTTTTAATTGTTCGTAAACTGTAATATATGTATATATTCGATAAAATATATATACATATATACATGTATATATTCGATAAAATATATATACATATATATATTACATAAGATAGATGTAGACATTAAATAATGTATATATATATTATATTAATAATAATCTCTATATATATATTAATATTAATAATATATATATATATTAATAATAATATATCTAATATAATAATAAGAATATAAAATATTATAATATGTTAAGATATACATTAGATGAAGATGTCGCATATAATGGTTGTTATGCGGAAATGTTTTTCGCAAAAGTGGCCGTGTGTACATACCGGAATTATTAGATTTCATTTAGCAAACTAATAAAATTTCCTTTTCGAATGAGAAAACTAACGTTGTCGTCCTATGTATCCATTTATTTCATTTCGAAAGACTTTCTAGAACAGATGTAGTTAATTCTTTTCAATTATCGAGCTGATCCAATCATTGAAGAAAGTTACTCTGACGAAGACTGCGGGAAATCCTAAAGCGCAGCCAGATTCCCACGATGCGACACCTGTCAGCTCAAAGATTCCATCGGCAGGTCTCTTGTACACCAATGGGCCTCCGAAGTCACCCTGTTAACAGCAACGCGTCATTCAGAGACAAAGAGACATTCAGATTCCCCCCCCCCCCCAAAAACCAAACCTTTCTTTTACCATGTTACGACACCCAAACACGAATCGGATTCATAATACCATTGGCGAAAGCGCTGTTAATGTATTTGAAAGAGATTTCTGCGTCTTTTTCCGACTAGAACAAATTACATCGCATTCTAAACGAATGAATGAATGAATCGGTTTATTGTTCTCTTAAATCAGATACAGTTGTTCGACAAATTTATACTGCACCAAACGGGAAAACAATATTAAACAGATTAACAGCAGCAGAAGCAGGGCTTATTAGCTGCAGAGTTCATGCAAAATGACAAATACCTTTCACATATCGGATTGACTGATAAAAAATCATGGCAAAAAAGAACAAAATGAATTAAATAGGAAAGAAAAAGGCGTTAGAGCAGCACCAGCTCTACGAAAGGGAGTAAGTTATTCTTAGTTACAGCTGCGTCAGCAAGGAGTGCGCGTTACTAATTATTATTTCTCAATAGCTGGTTAGACAATCGCGGGTTAGCAGTGCTAGGACACCTACGCTGCATGGAGATCTGTCCTGATTGCCAGTATTGTCACCAGCACATAGCATGTCGCTGGTAATGGACCCGCCGTAGATTTGCTGGCAGAGTTGGTTAGTCGTCATGTTAAGAGTTGTGTACATTAGAATATCAATGGGCGATAAACCATCTGAAAATAGACGCCACAAGTGCAACATTTGTAACAACGGCATTTGTTTTCACATACAAAAATATTAGTCGTGAAAATAAATGCACACGGGTTGTTTTGATCGAATTCTTTTATCTTCTGTTGTTTACCCTGATAACATGAGACAATTTTACCACTTGGTATTATTATTAGATAAGCAATGACATTTTCTATTGTATAAGCGGATTGTTTATCATGAGCGAAATAGCCGCGTACTGCCGAAGTCTTTGCTTCTGTAAACCGTAAGGCCCTCATTGTCCAGAGTAAAACAACTGATTGATTATCGTCAAAAGTTCCAAGGCACTAAGGCCTACGCGTGGCTCGTGTTTCTAGCATAAAACCTGTTTCCACATCATTTGTGTAGGTCGGTGCTGATTTGCTATCCTCAATGCATCAAGGCCTTTTTGGGTCATACACAATTGCCGAGGTCAGCACATGCACAGCTAATGCAACAAGAAATTATCCTGCTTTTGCAGATCTATATTCAATACACAGTTGTTGCTAGAGCTTTCAAAAACAGGAGAGGAAAACAGACGACCACACAGCAGACATATCGAGCTCATTGATTTTTAGTGAGGATACCATTTATAAATCTGGGAAGATACCCCCCCGCCCCCACCGCCCCCGTCTCCCTAACGCCCAATCCACAGCTCACCCGATTGCACTTATAGACGCGCTTACCATATCTTAGGGCACCCCAGCCGGACACAGCGGCTTTCTGCCAGTCATAAGTAAAATCGGAGTCTGGGGCACAGACTGGCCACACGTTTTCGTTCAGCGCAACATCAGCTGCCAACTATAAGCAAACACAAAACGGTTCGTAAAGTGCTCCTTCGCGCATATCAGCGTCAGCGGCCTTGAGTTAACAAACCATCAAGAACGGGTTTGCATTTTCATTGATTTCATAGAATTAGTGGTTAATCTGTCAGTAAACTTACTATTAGTAACCCCTTCTTTAACAAATGGATCATATTAAACCTAACCACTCTGTTCAAGTGAATGTGTAAAAAAATGTCGACGGCCTTGGTGTGAATGATAAAAATCGGTAAGACAAAATCCTTCAGATGGCCGAAAGTTTGCACTGAAAAACGGCATTCTTCCAACATTAAAATTGTAATTTAGGCCCTTTCCCCATTTCGTCAGGAATTGAGGAGATTTGGGTCGTGGCACTTGAATCAATAATGACCATAGGAGACGTCGTCCATTGATAATCACATCTTGGTAACCTGACAATATACCGTTCCTCACTCCGAGCTAAGCAGCGCCCACTATTGAGTCCTGTTGCGTTTATCATGAGTATGAAATTGACAATCTTAGCTAATGGTTCAATTGAGAAGTACCCATCAAATAACAAAAGAAGCAATATGCTGCTTTGTTGGACAGAATTGTTGGTCATACTTGTTTGTCGGACAAAGCGCAAGTGGAAGATCATTATATCGCCACATCAAAAGCAACTGTGATGTCAATGAATGATTGACAGCCTGGATCGGTCTATTAGAACGTGGCCAGTATTTTCTATACAGGAGGAGGGAATTCCTTCTGTTGCACTGACCTTCACTACAGCGATGTTAAACTGAAAATGTTCGGGTTCGTAGAGTTCATGGATAAAGATGGCTTCTACCATGTTGACCGTCTCCTCCTCGTCAGGGTTGGAGAGGGTGGTGGACCCCAGAACCACTCTAAAACTGGCCACCGGACTGCGAGAGAAAGTTCGATATACTTCGAAGACTGTCTCCCGTTCTTGAGGTTCAATCTCATTTAATATGTTTACTTTACGCAAAATAATGTGAATGCTGGGATACTGTATGAAATATGACACAAAACATAAGCATTACACACGCGTTACATGAGATATAACGTGTTCGCTTGCAAATATGGGGATATTTGTAGCAAAGCGAAGATAACGATGTCTGGTTGAGACACACATAACTAAGTTCTTTACGCACGCTTCTTTGCTGTCCGCTAAATTAATATTATTATCAGTAATATTCATAGGATCTATATCCCATGATATAATACATATTTGATTTAAGTTAAAACTTCTCACGACAATAACCTTTGAAGTCCCTTGGAATTGAGGTTATCGCAAAAAAGAGTCTTTGAACCAACCAATCAACTTGATCATCTCGAATACCCACTCATTGTCAACGCATTCAGCTCTAGTGACGACCCATCGCTCGTTAATGATCGTAGCTCCGCAGAAATAGTTGCTGCCGCTGGGAGCACTCAAGTGCGCCTGCAGGGTGAAGGGAAGCCCATGGTAGTAAGATAAATTAGGACAAATCAATATCCTGTCTCGTTCAATTTCTGATACACCAAGTCACATCAGCGCAAGTTTGGAGAGCATTAAGTATTTATTTCCGTCGGACAGCAGTGCTTATGATCCTCGCCATTTTCATTACCGGCTCGAGCTTGTTGATGTGCAATAATAAATCTGGAGGCCTTGTTAACCAGAGCTATTGTTATTTACAGGAGTTGACAATTTACACACAAAGAAAGTCGGAAAATAGAGAAAAGCGTCATAATAATGTTGATGAAAACAGTCAAGAACAAATCAACAGGGAAAAACATACCTGCCAGGGGAACTCGTGGGGACGGGCCTCGATACCACCGACAATCCTAGCGGGAAGGTCATACTCCCCGGCATCAGGGTACTTGCTCACTCCGCAGCCTCCCGGAGCTGGATATCATATTAACACCTTAAAATCTAAAGGGTCTACAACATGTTGTGGGTAGATATCATGATAACACATAAAGATATGAAGGGTCTATAACATGTGGCTAAATATCACAATAATAGATTAAAACCTAAATTTTCTCCAATTGCCTTAGACCGTTTTTGGCAACATTGAGGCTAAATTGGGGGGACATCGTCAGCATACGTTCATAATCTAAGCAACAAGCTCAACATGTATATACTTACCGTACCACACAGGTGGTACACCTGAAACAAAAAAATAAACGTTAAAATAATAAAAAATAAATATTATTATATTGTGCCGCCGTAACCGCCGTGTACAACTTATTATCGATACAAATTATCTCCAACTAAATTACGTTACTAACGTGTGATTGGAGACGCCGGAAACATGTGAATAGTACACGGCATAGCATTTTCTTATATTCACGTTCTGATGATAGAAGACAAAAATGACGACATTTACACTTACACAATGCCGTGGAAATTAAGGAAATGGCGAGAATGAACCTCATGGTTGTAGTCTATCCTGACACACAGAGAGGAATTGGGCGAAGCAATCCACCTAAACCCGAAACCCCATGATATATGGAAGGTCAATTGTAGATAAATTGTCACAAACAATATAACTATTTGGTCTTTTCTATACAAACACATGATATTACGTGGGTCTTTTAACAGGAAAGCATCATGGAGAACATTTAATGAATAATGACGTGGCGTAGCAAATCGATATGTAGAACAATATGTTATATACCCTTGCCTCGGATAAACTGAAAAGTTAATGAAACAGAGAAATGAGCTTTCATATTGTAACCTTACATGAAGGGAAAAGCGCAGGTGACAATTTTAGTCGCTAATCACTTGGAAAAGATAAGGCAATTTGGGACCTCGCCATGAGGAATCATGCCTCAAGCCCTTGACTAAGTTTAGCGCCAGGTATGCTGGCTACCTAACATTGCGGTGGCCATATATACGCTGGCACTAACGACTGCACGTTGACATTATACCGGCTGTAGGTCGGCACTATAACAACTGTATGACGGCACTATAGCTGTTGCAAGATAGCACTACTAGTATATAGTTCATGCTATGTATCTGTTACCATGTGAGTAGCTGCGAATGGACATAAACGCCCTTAACTCATTCACTCATTGGAAGAAATATGACTTCGCTAAAAGCGAGTTCCGGGAGAGATGTAAAACAAAGAGAAAAGTCACCACTTACTTACATGAATAAAATTTGTCACGCATCCGAAATAGCCGCCAGGTCTACCCTGTTTAATGATATCGCTTACTAACTTGCTTCGTTGAAATATGAACAGCCTGGATGCTGAAACCCGGTGAAAGACGGTCTTCCTCCTGATATAAACGTGTCTTGATGTATTAATGTCCAGCGAATTTTAGGATCAGAGCCAGGTGGGGTTAAGTGTCAATGTTCAATGTTTAATGTTCAAAACTCCATGTTGACCTTCTACTACATTTTATTGTAAGAATTTATTGCACAATAAATACATTTTCATCAATTTAAATTATCATTATCCTCATTTTATTTAACTATTATTACTATTTTATTTTATTATTATCATCATGTTTTTAATTGTCATCGTTTTATTCAATTATTGTTAATATTTGACTTAATTGTTATCATCATTTTATTCAATTATTGTCATTATTTAATTTAATTGTTAACATTAGCATCATTTTATTTCATGATTATCGTCATTTATTTCATCATTATCATTGTTTTAAAAATGCTTGCGCGCAAACGGCTAGTACATATGATATGTGGCCCTGGTATGTGGCACAAGAGCCAAGGTCACTATTAAGTCTGATAAGTCACTATTGTTCATAGCACCTCCATATCAAACCTATGCCATGGCAAGGGTGACCACCACCAGCTAGGGGATATCTCCGACCAGCAGTGGCATGCTATCAGTTCAACAGATAAGTTTATCTGCTTAGTCGATAAAAACTAAGGTCCATATGTTGATTTGTCAATCGGAAAGTTAACGACAAATTAATCAAATGTTAATCGTGCTTTTATCGGACTCATTGAAGGCCGCGTAACTCAGTCGGTATAGCGTTTGCCTTTAGATAGTGTGGGCGTGGTGTTTGTTTGCCTTATTTAGTACAACAACCATATACCAAATGATCAAAGGTAGTCGTCCCCACAATTATAAGTGTTTGAAGTTCATTCTTGTGAATGTAGGCGTAAGGAAACCATTAGTTCCCCGTCCCCCTGCACCCTTTGCGGAGGACATTGAGAAGAACAATTATGTCTAATCATGAAATTACCGTACCAGACACAGTGCGTTATTGCGAGATTTCATGAATCTATCATGTGGGTAGGCAAAGTGGTAAAGAGTGTCCGAACTCATAATGCTCAATACAAAAACAATTGTAGGTCTATAGACTGATATAAAACGCCACAAGTATCCTGACTAACGCTGAAAACAAGTTAAAATTTAGAATTTAAAAATTTAATTTGCTAATTTATTTCCATCAAAGGTTTTGGCGTCAATTATCATAGCGATCCCGTGAATAAGTCGCATGACGCGGCTCACGCAGCTAGGCGGGCCGTTTATATATCCATCCATAGCCACAGTTCCTTTCCGTGTGACAGTATGCTTCATTGTTACCACGATAACAATTGTCTAATATTACGAGTGGATGGTCGTGTTAACTAGTACAATCATAGGATTTCGCCACTTGTTCCGTTCCAAAAAAGACGTCTGTTATTTATGCCACTAGTTGTTATGACGTGACGTTTTTGGTAGCGCGTTATGATAAAGAAAAGCGAGTATATTAACTAGATTGTCACTGCACATGTACCGACCAACATATCTTTCAAATGCCAGTCACTTTTTTAATTAATGCTTAAAAAGTATCTACTACATTAAAAACTATAATCTTTACCCTCATTTGATTCAGCATAGTTCAATTTCCTTAGTTTATTATCCAAAACGACTTTCAAGCGAAGTCCTGAGGTACCGATTCGGAAGTGAATTTATTATTTGAATCAGCCCGCAGAAACAGCAAAACCGATCATCACCACCGTATAATATTTCGGCTTTGCGAATATAAAGGGGAGTGGGGGGGGACTTTGAATCGCGTATTGTCAACAATTAGGGAGAGCAATATCGAATATCCAAGATTAGGACATTATGAAGCTGGGCGCGAAAAAAACGTCTCAACGACGATATCGCGAATATCAAGGAATTCGCAGACTGCTAGAATGGATCGCAGTAAATGAGGAAAGAGTCTTCGCGCTGAACCAGGAATTGTACGGATAAAGAATTATCAATCGCGAAACCGTGGCGCAGTGGTAAAGAAGCGTGACGACTTAAAATGCGTCAATTGTTCGATCGGCTGTTCGAAACCACCTGAAGATCAGTGATGTTTTTTCTTTAAATAAGCCAGGCACTTTGGTCTGCTTATGTGATAAATCAATGTATTCAAATAGTGATATGTATAATATTTCCTATTCATGAATATAAAACAAAACGAAGGCTTGTGAGCAACTGTGCAAGCACGCAAGGCCCGGCGTAGAACGCAAACAGTTGGATTCCTCACGGCTGTATCTACACAAATGTTCTTCGATAAAACAGTCTTTCCTGTTCCAGCCTGACCAGTTACATATTCGTTGTGGTCTTTCCGATCCAGGTCGCGGATTTCTTGCTCTCCCATGTTAAATGACGTGGAGTCGCAGTGCGTGTTTGTTTAAGACTTGTTTCTTGACTTGTTCGTTATAAGCTACGGTACTTCTCATATTCGTTTCTATTACTATGCAGCCTAATTAGGTCTACTAAATGGATTTAAACAATTCTTCGTAAATATTGAAAGCACCCTAAGTAAAAACATTCCTAACACGAATGATACACCATTGGCCTTTTTCTCGATAAGGTAAATTCCCACACCCCTTTTCTTGATCCGGTTACCGATGATCATGTTATCAATCTATCATTATCCCAAGGCTACTTCCCCAACGAACTAAAAATTGCGAAAGTGATTCCAATATTTGAGGCAGGGGATACGAAGATGTTTACCAATTATAGACCCATATCAGTCCTTCCTACTATTTCAAAGATATTTGAAATGTCAGAACAGAGCCTTGCGGGATTCCGCAGTTTATGTTTAATTTCTCGGAGTTATCCCCATCGTATTCAACATATTGTTCCCTGTCAAAATCGTAACTTTTAAACCAGTGTAATGCAATACCCCTGACACCGCATCTTTCTAATGTTAAAAATAAGATATTGCGATTAACAGTATCAAATGCTTTAGAAAAATCTAAGAAAATCCCGATTGCCGATTCCCCCCTATCTAAGGCAGATGATATTTTATCAACTAGTAGTATCAAAGCCAAAGTCGTTGAAAGTTTGGGTCTGAATCAAACTGGTGGTCATGTAACAAATGGTGTTTATTTATAAAATTCAGTAGCCTATACATTACATTTTCAATAATCTTTGAAATAGTAGTAGGAGAGACCACAACGAATATGTTGCTACTGAATTTTATAAATAAACACCATGTGTTACATGACCACCAGTTTGATTCAGACCCAAACTTTCAACGACTTTGGCTTTGATACTACTAGTTGATAAAATATCATCTGCCTTAGATAGGGGGGAATCGGCAATCGGGATTTTCTTAGATTTTTCTAAAGCATTTGATACTGTTAATCGCAATATCTTATTTTTAACATTAGAAAGATGCGGTGTCAGGGGTATTGCATTACACTGGTTTAAAAGTTACCTTTTTGACAGGGAACAATATGTTGAATACGATGGGGATAACTCCGAGAAATTAAACATAAACTGCGGAATCCCGCAATGCTCTGTTCTTGGACCACTTTTATTCATCGTTTACATAAATGACTTACCATCTCTGAGTAGCAAACTGTTTAGTATACTATTTGCAGACGATTCAAACTTTTTTATTACGGGGAATGACATTGAAAAAATGATCCGAATAGTAAACTTAAAGTTGGATAAAATTAAGGATTGGCTCCAGGTTAATAAATTAACGCTTAATCTTAGCAAAACAAAATTTATGATCTTTAAATCCCCTCGTAAAAAATGTCTGTTTTATCCAAAGTACAAATTTCGGGTCATGCTATTGAGCAGGTCTCATTCATAAAGTTTTTAGGGGTTCAACTCGATAGTAGCCTGCTCTGGAACGAACATCTACAATGCATTAAAGGCAAGATTGCAAGAGGTTTAGGGGTAATTACTCGGGCTAAGAAGGTGTTTACCAGTGATATATTGCGTAGTCTTCATTTTTCATTTGTTTCATTTTTCATCTTTCATACGCCCAAGAAGCTTGGGGTGGTGCCTATCAGTCCTATTTACATCCATTGTTTATTTTGCAGAAAAGGGCGGTTCGTATAATTACAGGTGTTAACAAGTATTCTCACACTGAAAATCTCTTTAAAGAAATTAATATTTTACCTTTGACGAAATTGTATGAATATAGTTTTGTTTTATTAATGTATAAGCAATACCAGGGTATATTACCGGAACCTATTTAATCGTTATTTGTTACGCGGTCTACCATCCACAGTCATAATACTAGAGGAGCGAAGCTACTACATATCCCAAAGGCTAGAACTGATAATTTCCGCAAATCTATAAGATATTCGGCTATTACTTTCATTAATAAATGGTATAATTAGTTATAATTTAACTCATCCCTTCACTTATGCAAGAGAACAATTATGTCCTGATTAGTAGTAAATTAGTCAAAAAAATTTATTTATATGAAACATTCCTTGAGGTAAACAGCCTACTACTGTGGCCCTTTCACGTTATTTTTTTGTTTCTACTTGTATCTGTATAGATCCAGTTGTGAAGTTTTATTTTTGACGTTAGCATATAAGCTTCGGCTTCTGCTGTTGTCTATGTGATATGTGTTTGTTTAGTTGTGATGCATACCCTTGGACAATAAACATTATTATTATTATGAAATCATTACAGAGATTTGTTCATGTACGAGTAACCACCAAAACATTATCCAGACAAATCCGTACCAACAAAGTGTGTTTTTACAGCAAAAACATGGCCGGGCTATTCTGTTGACTGTTTTCACGCACTGCCGACTCGGTACCTCACGACCGCCGCTTAACAGTCACCTTTTGCCAATTAATTTAACATAGTCAAATTGTGCTATCTTGAATTATTTAAACTTATACATGGATGCAAAATCTATCTATGCAAGATCTAAACGCCATGTTTTTATGAGCATAAAATGCAACGACTAATTTTTTTTATTGGATCTTCGGACCGTAACGAGTGACGAGATCCTGTGAGTACAATAACATAAAATATGAAGGCTGCTATGCTACACTGGGGGGGGGGGGGGTAAATTACTTTATTCCCAGGTCACGATGAAGTAAAAGCAGAACTCTCCGCATGCAATGGACGGGCGGATACTCGATACTAAATTGGCGATTTCCCGATTCACTGTTACTTAATATTAAAATTTCCAGTCACGGCGGTCGGCTAATACCCCATTTCCAGTTCACGAAGAATTATTTTCCTCATTCCCAGTTCACGGTGAAATGAAAAGCCCAATCCCGAGGAACGTAAATACTCCTTGCCCCCCTCCTACAATCATGTAATATCCATAGCCTAAACCCCACTGCGACCCTTTCAGTAGTAGATCGTTGCCATAGTCACATAGGGCTATACAGTTCTCGCGATCGGGCCGCGAGACTTCAGTTTTGGGAACAAACAAACACACGTGCTCCATGTTGAAGCATAGGTAGCTATAAGTCAATTTCTTTCCAGGTTTATTCTAAAGACTATGAGTACCATTTCACTAAACATGGCTATGGGAGGTAAACGTTAAAATATTTGGAGGCGATGAAGCGCAGAACTTTGGGAATATACAAGGAAATATCCGTCTTCAAAACACTCGAAAGCTCAAAATAACGTTCTAAATTTAGCCCTGCGTTTCGCGTGCCTCCGCGGTAACAAAAATGGCGAGAGCAAGTGATCGACTTAACCATTCCGCTGTCAAAATGTGCAGTGCATGCAGTAACAACACACGGGTGCGTCATTAAACCACATGGTAAAGATAACATAAGACCAGTTGGATGTTTTCGTATCACTTTTGGATCACGAAAAGACCAAGTTTTTTCATTTTTGTAAGTTTTCTGTTTGAAGCGTTGCGCCAACGTTGTCACCGGGGAGAATCCGTGTGACATCATAATGCCTCGTTTTCGTAGGAAATGCAAAAAAATGTTATTTTCTCAGTCGTATTGTCCCGTCGTAAAAAATATTCGTCATTGTGATGGCGCAAACGAATAAAAAATATGTCATCTATCCGTTTTGTGAAGCTGTATTTCTTAAATATTTTTAATCATAGCGCTAGGCCTTCCGCAATGGACCCACCCCTCGGCGCCTGGCGTTTGCGCAGGTAGTCTGGTTCCCACGTGCCACGTTTCTTTGTCACGATATACTGATATATACTGATATGGCGTGAAGAAGGCGACTGGCTCACAAGATATGGGAAGGGCGTTATTGCACACCAGGTTGGCGCTTCCGGTTCTTCAATCTTGCATATATTAATTAATCGTGAACACTGATGAATATTCAGTACGTCGCCGCAGGCAGGAAAGTTAGGCCTCGCCAACTTCTTGCCAACGAAAACTTTCAGTGACAGTGTGAAAACTGGCCACTCCAACGTAGACTTTACCCTGTCCGGAATTATCTGACCAGCAAAAGGAAAGCGGAAGGCAAAAGTGATACGGACAGTGAAGCGGAAAGTGTCAACAAGGTTAATGTGTTTTTAGAGACGATGACAGGGGCGAAGCGCAGACTGACAAAGCGAGACAGCCAGGCGGGCAGCGGAGTTGGCTGTGAATCACAGCAACGAAGTGGAGATCGAGAGCTGGGCCTGGGCTTGAGCCAGGACTGGCTTGCAAGCGACAATTCATTGCCTCCATTCTTCAATTAAGTTGGTTTTCGACTTGAGCCTCGAATCAAATCAATTTATGATTTAAATACAGACAGGAGCCAAGGTACATTTATACTATTTCTATAATATTAACCATGGTTTAATTAGAAATAATTATCCATGATGCATACCATATAATTGTAGGGTTCCCATTTATTATGAAACAACTATGCTTAAATAGCTTCTTAAAAAATACACCTTTTTCCATATATTGAATAACTGTAATATGGTGAAACCAACAAGTGGGCTAATTTTTAAATGACTAGCTAATGGTATCAATGGTCACATAGATTGCTCGTGGTCCTATGTTCAAAGATGTCTGCAAGTACCTAGAACATAACAAGTCTCAAGAAAGCATATAGTAATACTCAGGTTTTAGTTGATACAGCTTGTGGCAGTATGATGGGAGAAACAACAGATAAATATGATGAGACTTCTGTACCCAGCAAACATTAAAATGCTTTAATTTAGTAAACTCATACAATTGCAATTGGTAAGGTATTGTATAAGGTTAAAAATAAATTAGTTATGGATAAAGTACCCTCACAGACTTGCATTAATAGCGAGCGCAAGCGAGCTCTTAAGGTAACATGCATGCATATTCAAATCCATTTCAAGCATAGGTTTAGGACTTTCATTTCGCGTAACAACCCTCATGAGACGTTTTCGGATTCGGAGTCAATATGAGCTGTACATAAATATATTGAAGCAAAGAGAGGTCGAAGCCTATTATGTCATGTCTTTAATAATTAAATCAGCTGTCCCACAAAATTAACGAATACATTACTCAATGTTAACACTAGATGCATACCTCAAATTAAAGTTAATTTATAAGCGAATATCTGTTGCCAAGCAGAGCGCTCTTGGTGACCGCAGATCGGTTGCTGTCATAGTGAGCAGTTGTGACGTCAAAATGTTATAACATGACGTCACAATGGGAGTTTTTAAGCAACCGAATGATATGTCACAAGCACGTGCATGGTATACGTCATCTCGCCAAAGATATACTTTATGGCAAGCCGAAGTAAAACTACTTTTGAATATTAATCTATATGTATCCCCTCGGAATATCTGAATTAATAAATATACGCTCGCATTTTGTAGGTAGCACCTATCCATATTACCATCTGTGCTCTGAATTTTGATGTTAGGTATAGATCTAGATTATAGGTATATACCAGTGTTGTATATCTAGATTAGAGCCATGGGCATAGCCATAGATCTATGTTATAGAGTTAACTTGGCAAAGTCATATGAACAAAAAGAACATACCGACTCACATCGAGCCGTAGTCCCAGGTGTCAAATAGGTCAATATTAAGTCATAGTAATAGCCCGTGGGTTGGGCAGGCCGGGGTAAGGTGCTTGTGGGCCCACAGGGGGCACATGCCACCCCCACCCCCTTCTTTCAAAATGTAAAGTATATATGTGCCCCCCCCCCCCGGTGGTAAAAAAATAATGGACCCCGTGGTAGCGAGGTCAAACGACTGCAGTTTGCCTTCGGACACAATGTGCTGTTGGCCACATGGAAAGATTTTTCTAGCGTGATTCACCCAAGCATACGATGATTTATAACGGTATAATATGACTTTTATAAGTTTCTTATATCGAAATAAAATATAAAGTTAGATTTTTGTATTGACTTTGTGGCGAGTTATTCGCGCCTAAACAAGACCGACATTTCGATTGTTGTCATCGTGTGCGCGACCATTTTGGAAAAGATCGTGTCACATGACAGTGGGGAAAACCGATTTTCTCCCTTAATTTAGAGTTCCGAAACGATTAATGGCAGAAAAGAAAGACCAGTTGTTACAGAGTGTTGTAGCATAAAAATCATGCTAAATGGTTCAGGATTACTATTTTAAATATTTAGTCAAAAGTAGGCTATGTTCAAGAATAGATTGTGGGCAAATGGCTGCAGGAAAGAGCTGGAAAGAGGTGACTTGATGTTAAGACATACTTGAAGTGTACAGGCAAACTTTGATTAGCTCCGAGATATGGAGCGCATAGGAACGCAAAGCCTATGAATGAGGCCCCTGTCCCTGATCTGGTCGCCATCTTGCCTTCTTGTCCAAAGCGTCTTGAATTCGCGTTGCATGCTGGGTAATTTGTTGTCTGAAAGCAGGGCTGAGCTTTCTCGCTGTTTTGCGAAATCGTGCAGAAAATATTTTGTTCATAATCTTTTATTCTATTGTGATAGCAAGACTTTTAAGCAGCTTAATTAAAAACACCCGGGCCATTAGTCTATCGATCTTCATCGGGACATTTCTCCACCCCCACAAACTTTCCTTGCAACATGGCCTAACAGTCGAATGGCGGTCCGTCTTCAAGTCCCTCTTTGCAACCAAGTTTGTATGTAACTTTACTTTCATTCACTCTACGATGATCAAACAAGTACCAATCTCAGTACCTTGCTCAGAACAAGGTCTATCCAGTGATATATATATTGCATGATCAGATAGTCATCCAGACCCTAATTACGCCAAAAATGGGAGGTCAAGAAAACTGTCACAAAACCGGCAAAAAAAAGTTAGCAGGTAATCAGTTTTTAAATATTCACAACTTCGCTAATATTCATCGTAGATCACTCAAATTAGCACCAATATTTTTCTCAGTGTGAGATCTTTCGAATGGTATATAGTTTGCGTGCCATTTCAGAACAACAAAAAATGGTCTGACCTCCCTACCCTTGGTCAGCAAAGACCTGGTGATGCCGATTTCCGAAAACAACGCGCCGAAACGTTTACGTTTACTGTTTCCGCCCGCATGCAGATATCTGTTTGAATATTTAGAAATTGCACAATCACGGAACCGGAAGCGCCAAGCGGGTGTGAATACAAAAACAGACGCGTGGGAAGGCTTCTAAGCTCTAAATATTTGACGTCTAACGTTGTTTCCGAAAGTTAAATCAAGGAAGCAAGGAGACATGTTAACGCCCGGCACACATGTGAGGTAAGTTTGAATTTAAATTGAACTCATAACAATAGTAATAGCGCGAGTTGTACATGGTGTTAGGCATTTTATTGGCCCTTCATCATTCTGTATCAAACTCGCGCTATTACATATCAGTCCTAGACCTCCCATCCAAGTTCATTTGTCGTTTGCTATAGTTCAGCTCTTCACATCTATGTTCCTTACTCGCTCCGGAAATCGTGTTATAGAACGATAATTCTGATTATTAGTGCGTTACGCCTAAGATGATATGTATTTTATTGGTTTTAGACGGAGTTTTTTTTGAACGAGTGGACAACTGCCGATCTCGTGGTAATGCGGTGTGCATGTGCCGAATTGAGAAGCCCGAGGCTTTGCTATTTATAGAAACGTGTTTTATCACGCACTGGCGGTTGTTGGATACTCCGGTCGAATCATCGTGATACCAACCATTCAGTTGACAGTTTCCTGGGGCCGAAGTGAAGTGAGGAACGACCAGCCTCTGCTGGGAGAGTTTTGAGCTGTGTGACAGGCAGGCCCTTGGAGAGATTTTGGCTCGAGAGCTTTGTTAGCATGGCAAGCGGGCATTTGTGACATTCGATGCCCCCATTGCCTGGGCTTTGGGGGTAGTGGGTTGTATGCAAAGTGACACATTTTATGGAGAATTTTGGATTTTGTTCTTTGCTTTATTACAGTGTTAACGCTTAGTTCTTCTGGATCTTGGCGGTCACCCAGTCGTTGAAGTAGGTTACTCTGGTGTAGACTCCGGGCTTGCCGCTGGCGCAGCCGTAACCCCAGGACACGAGTCCGTTCAGCTCGAAGACACTGTCAGACCTCTTGTACACCATGGGGCCACCGGAGTCTCCCTGTGAAAGGACAAACAGCTCGAGTGATCCCACTGGTAATATTTTATACGACTGAGAGAAAACATTTACAGATCACGGTTTATGGTCACCCTGCAAAGGCGTAAACATCTCGGAAACAAGACGTTATCGGAAACAAGACGTTATCGGACAATTAACTCATTTTGGAGAGGAGGGTTATCTTACCTGGCAGGAGTCTCTCTCGGTGAAGCCATTGTTGTCACCAGCACAGATCATGTCGTCGGTGATGTCACCGGGGTAGCTCACCAGGCAGACGGCGTTGGTGGTCACGTTCACAGTGGTGTACATCAGCTCATCGGGGAGAAGAACAGCACCTGGAAAAATTGACATCCAAGAATCAATAGTCAATCAGATCTTTCCAGAGTGTGACAAATTTGAATTTCAGGTCGCAGCGGTCGAAAACCCTTCCATTGTATCTTTTGAGTGAGGATATCTACTCTGTAGCTCCCCCTCTGATGTTTCACCAATGCTATGCTAGTCACCATTTACCGTGGTTCTGATACATAATTGCGGCTACATTGGCAAAAACTGCTAATCGAGCGGTGTTAGAGACCCTGATAATGATGTTAAAACGCGACATAATGGAGCCGTACCACGGACTGAGACAGTGGCGTGGTTACGGGAGAAAGGGACCTGAGAAGTAGGGCCGACTTAGTGCAAAAAGCAGGCTAAGGTCTTACCGGAACGGAGGGTGCCCCAGCCAGACACGGCGGCCTTGGTCCAGTCGTAGTTGAAGTCAGCGTCGGGGGCACAGACGGGGGCGACATCCTCGGTGACGGTGGCGTTAGCGGTCAGCTATGACATCACCAAGTCCAAAACAGATGTATATATCAGCAAGCGGTGACACCAAGTTGTATCCTTGTAATTACTATTCCCTTGCCAGTTGCAAATGCGAGAAAGGCGATGGAAATTATTCTAATTCTCTAAAAGAACCCGGACAATATTAGTTATTTTACTCTGGTCATTAATTCATGTCAACAGTTTCATGTTATCATGAGAGGAAATGTTGCCGTACGACGCCGGCGATAATGGAAGAAATCAAGGTTCATAGCTATTTCGATCCCAATCCCGTCCATTAAAGAGACTGACCTTGAGCAGGGCGATGTCGTGGTCGTAGCCAATGTTGGTGTAGAGCTCATAGACGAAGATGGCCTCGACCATGTTGTAGGTCTCAGCGTCATCGACCACAGTTCGCAGGACAGAGCCCAGGATGACGCTCAGGTCGGTGGGATCACTGTCAATATAGGTATATTGTGCACCGTTCAAATGGAGCACCAATAACGGAGGTTTTTTCGGCCGCTGAATTACAGCCATCGCCTAATGATGAATTTGAATCGTATAACTGGCACCGCGGCAAAGACAGGGTTTATAGATTACATGCGGGGTACATCAGGTGCCGGAAGACGGATGGTTAACCGATTTCGGATGCGATCGTTCATATAGCAATGACGATGGTAATCACTGACGTTGCAATATTACACTCTGCGTATAGCATAGCTTCGTATAGCGTAGCAAAGTGCCATCCTGACACCAAGGTGGGGATAATACTCACTCTCCGTTGACGCAGTGGGCGGCAGTGACGACCCATCTCTCGTTGATGAGGGAGCCCCCGCAGAAATGGCTGCTACCAACACCGCTAGGGGCGCGCAGGGACGCCTGTAAGATCAGATCCCCGGATGTTATCGGCGTGTGTCAACCAGGCCTGTTGCTAACAATATCATATAACTCGTACGTCCTACAACTACAGTTTAGCACTCTATTCTCTTAGTCATCACATCAGACGAGCAACTAACAAGGCCTTAGCATTTCCACAGCTGATATCCCGGCAGAGGGCATTCCGCGTAACCTATAGTCCGGACGTCTGCCCCACGTCACAATTTGACGATCAGGATTATCCTTCATACTCGAAAATTGAAAACGAATGAACTCGACGATATCAACTATACGACTGCTTAGCGTTTACTGGGCGACTAGCACCGTACTTGACCAATTCATGTACATCAGCCTCACCTGCCAGGGGAACTCGTGGGGACGGGCCTCGATACCACCGACAATCCTAGCGGGAAGGTCATACTCCCCGGCATCAGGGTACTTGCTCACGCCGCAGCCTCCTGGAGCTGGACGAAGGGAGCCAATAGGGTTAACTTATGCACTTACCGTGAACATGAATTGTAAAAACAAAACAAAAAGCGAAACACCACAATCTAGAGACCAATAGATCAAAGTGCAAAGTGTACTGCCCCTGAACAAAGACATGCTGACGCCATTGCCAACTTCATTGGGTCTCGTTTACCTGTTACTATTTTACTGGTCAGTTATTATGAAATATGCTAGATGTAATCAATATTGTAATATGGTGTAGAATCAAATGACACTTACCGTACCAGACGGGAGGAACACCTGCAAAATATATCAAACGAAAGAAACGTAAGTGATTCACGTAACACAGTAGAAAGTAGTATCAAATCAGTTGATATGGCCCGGAATAGATGAATTAAATTCAATTCATCAATTGCTAATACTATCCATCGGGGCCTCCCTGGTGTAGTGGCTAGCGCACTAGACCGCAGATCAATAGGTCCTGGGTTCGAATCCGGGCTCGGGCACCTAATCTGGGGCATGTTTCATTCCTTCATCCTTCATCGTCCCGGGAGCTTCCTTGGCCCAATTTAGTCTGTATGTGCACAAAAGTGGCCTAAAACACCAACATTTCATTACTATCCATCGCACCATGATTATTTAAAACCACGGTTAAAACATTAGGTATGTATTACACCAAATTAATTAGTTAGGTTCGTTTTGTTCACAATTGTACTGTTCGGGTCTCTTCATAGCGCTGCCACATACCTACGCCGCATAGCACACTGCGGCCCTATTACTGCCCGAGTCATTCAAAGTCGCCCATGCAAGGAAGGCAGATTTGTTATGTATTGAGGGAATCATTCACCACAGCGAACCGCTAATGCTGATCCATGTGGCTTCTACAAAATTCGCCACCGAAATGAACATCCCCCAGCATGCTGCATGGTAGGCTTTGGCTAATTTCATGAGATGATACGTGAGATGTACTTACAAAGGGCAGAAGCTACCAACGACGCTAGGATCAGGAACTGCATTGTGCCAGCGACGGATGTTCAACTGTGAATGAGCTTCAGATTCTCCGCTTTAAATTGCCTGACTGTGATAAGTGCATAAACTGATAACAATGATGATTTTTCTTTTAAGTGTAACGAAATTTGCACAGTTGTTCGGACTCTCACGAAAAACTTAAATGCTTTGGCGAGATTCGTGTTACGCGGACCGGCACGCAGTGACTCAAGACCCAAGATCCTCCAATATTATCCTTCTTTCATTATTTTTTTTTTACATATAAGGTACAGAGCATTGATTCAAACGATCGAATTCGAAAGAAAGGATGTCATATTACATTCAGATTTAAAATAAAATCAGAAGTTTGGCATATGAGGCTTGTGCTGTCATCTACAATCAGTAATCAACTTACTATCGTGTACACCTACAAAATCTGTAACAACCGCATTTCAAAAGGTGATGTGATGACTTTTATTATGAAACAAGAAGTATTACAAGTGCGTCAGGTCTTTACACCAGCTACATAATCTTTTGAAGTCTTGACAATTTACTACAAGACCAAACTATTTGTCGTCGTTGGGGCGCTAGCGGCAGTAAGCTGGCAATTCGTAGTCTGGTTGCGCATACGGACTGTGAAAATGTCTTTCTTTAGCCCGGCGTAAAGTATTTTACAAAAGAAATAACATTTCAAAAGATTTCAAAGAAACTGCCTGTCCCGTTTATTTTGCCCGTCTTATATTTGGCTGTACATAGAGCACATTTTGTCACATGACCGTGAACAAATCCAGGCTCCCCCCTTCGCCTTTACGAGAGTCTCGCGAGCACGTAATGGTGGCCAGCAATGTTCGGTTCCCGGGCCTCAGTTATGAAAGTTCTTTCCTTTGTTAAAAGTGTATTAGTCAACCTACCCCATCCCTTCACCCCAACCCACTTGGCGCCATTGTTTTGCAAAATATAGAACGACAGCTGTTGCTTAATTACTGACAGTCACGGGATAATTCACCTAGCTACAACAGTATGGAGGCGCAAACATTGAGGACAAGATCCAAGGTCATGTCCTGGCCTATCTGGGACTCGGTGACCCAGACTTAGCGACCCGACTTACTTAATACCCTCATCATTCCAATATGACCACTGACCAATGTAAACGCCTCGATTGTTCTCGTCGAGCCTATCATTTTTTCCCGAGAAACGCAAAAGTTAGCCACAGCAAACGGGAGAGAATTCGATGCGTGTGTGTGCATCGGCGGCGATAAGCAAGGGTGATTCTTTAACACTTCATTGAATACTTCCAATTTCTCGTGTCGACACCCCGTCGTTTTATTCGGCCCACAGCAGAGCAATGCCGGACACAGCCACCACCCACCACTAGTGATGGCCACTGGTGCCACCGCGGGGTCGGCAGAGGCTGCAGATAACGGACATCCCCCACCTGGTTGAATCTCACCGTGGCCGCAGTTTCCAGTGGTCCCATGTGAAGTTGTTGGACCCAGTCGACATTTGGTGGCACACGGATGTTTGCCTGATGCCATTCCAGTACCAGCCATAGAGTGTGGTCTTGGACGCCTCCCTAGGTCTACGGCCCGATATGAGCGAGATAAATATTCAACCATGTGAATATTATTTGTGTCTAAGAACGGTTACCTTACATTTAGTTGCTTCTTTATTTCACAAAGCAGCTTGATGAGCATTGTCTCTAAACCTGTCCATACATACATATTAATATGCGGCAGGATGTGACAGTAGGCCTATCGGGTAACATGATATTTTAATGACGACCGTACAGTTTGGTCGTGGATCTTATGTGCAACAAAAATGTCATGAAAATCATTGTTCGAACATTTGTTATACGGCTGGACAGTCACTATGGGATCTTATCGAGACCCCAAGAGACAGGGTAACTTATACTCTACGACAATGCCTAGCATCAACGGCCTGTACGTGCTGCCTACATTCCGGCTGTTTGCCTTCACTCGCTTCACACACAAAATTGGCTAAAGCTGTCCTTGGATGCACAACTAACCACTGAAGTTCTGTGCATGTCAGAATTATAACCATCCGAGTAGATTCATGTAATGTATGAGCGGTTAGGCAGTTGATAAACCAGAATGCGGTTGTCTCATAAGTGACTGTCAGCGTCAGGCGATCTAATGGGCTGCGCGGAGTTTTCCATGTCGTATATGACGTAATAATCATCATGACGCGCGTGTTTGCGCGCGGTATCTATGGTTACTTAACAACGCTCCTTATAATGGACTGAGCAGGTGAGGACAATGGTGCTCCGTTTGTCGTAGAACTGTAAACATCGATGATTTGGCTCAAAATACAACGCTTCCAACAGTCTCATCGAACGGACCACATGCATTGTGGAGAGATAAATGTCTTATCTTTAATGATTTAAATTTTGATTTTATAGTTAGCCATGCCTGGACCAAAGCAAACAAAAAATAGTTTCACACCCACTCGATTCTTCACGCACAAACCGCGCAGCCGGCCGGTTTCCAACACTAAAACGTTGACTACAATGAGTTCGAGTCACGCAGTTGCAGCAAGGCACCAGCGTGATGCGCACTCGTTCTAAGAGCACGTGTTTTTTTGTTGGTCCCCAAAAGACCTAAACCGGAAATAGAACCCGCGAGAACTGTACAGCCCTATATCGAACGTTCTCTGGCAGTCCGGTGGTCCACCATCCTTAGCGAACCCGATGAGGAGGAGACGGTCAACATGGTGGAAGCCATCTGTATCCATGAACTCTAAGAATACGGCAAGTTTCAGTTTAACATCGCTGTAATGAAGGTCAGTCCACCAGGAGGAATTCCCTCCTCCCTTATAGAAGGACACTGGACACCTTCTAATAGACCGTTCAATCATTAATTGACGTCACTGTTTCTTATATCCAATCATGTGGCGAAAACATGAATTATCTGCCACGTGCGTTATGTCCGACAAACAAATCCGACAAACAAGCCTGTCAAGCAAAGCAACATGTCACGTTATTGTTATTTTCACAGTGAGTACTTCTCACTACCTACCATCAGCTATGATTGTCAATTTCACACTCAAGATTAACGCCAAAAAAATCAAGCTTGAGCGGCCGGGGCTTAGCTTGGAGTGTGGAACGGTGGGCGCATTTCTTTGGGCCAGGTTCGGTATCCCGCCCCGGGCCCGCAACACGTGACAGGAAACTTCCAAGTATGCCGATAGGGATATGCCTATTCCAATAAAATGCACACACCGTTCACATCCGGTGCACATTAAGGCACTGAAACCAACCTACTCTCATCACCTTTCAATCAGCCGCCATGTTCTCCCGAATGCCCCGTGCTGTTTACCACGGGGCACATCGGCATACCGAATGCATGCGCGCGCATCCATACCCGGGTGAAAGAAGTGTCGGGCGGTGAACCGATGCGTAATGTGCGTATTCGGTCCACCGTAGGGATACACCCGGGGTACCAAAGAAATGCGCCCGGTGTATTGTCAGGTTACCAAGATGTGATTATCAATGGACGACATTAGCACACATATATATATGGCGGGCCATCCTAACATTTATTCCCTAATTCTTGATATCAACAATTCAATTCTTGATATCAACAATTCAATTCTTGATATCAAGAAATCAATTCTTGATATCAAGAAATCAATTCTTGATATCAAGAAATCAATTCTTGATATCAACAATTCAATTCTTAATATCAACAAATGACACAATTCTTGATATCAACAATTCAATTCTTGATATCAACAATTCAATTCTTGATATCAACAATTCAATTCTTGATATCAACAATTCAATTCTTGATATCAAGAATTCGAACACACTGGACCGAATTCTTGATATCCATAATTCGCTTGACTGGGCATGCTCGACAAATGAACGGTCCCTTCGTATGAGGCGCCGTAGCGGTCAAAAGGTATGTGAAACAGAAAAAGCAGCTTGAAACTGCGCTCATGCAGGTTGAAACTGCGCGGGTGTAGGTGGAAACCGCGCGCGTGTGTGTTGAAACTGCGCCAGTGTAGGGTGAAACGGCGCGCAAGTATGTTGAAACTGCGCGAGTGTGTTGAAACTGCGCGAGTGTGTTAAAACTGCGCGAGTGTGTTGAAACTGCGCGGGTGTGTTGAAACTGTGCGAGTGTGTTGGAACTGCGCGAGTGGAGGTTGAAAGTACTAGGGGATCGGCACATGCTGCATGTAGATCTATATATAAAACTGGTCCCAGGTCAAACGTCTCACGTGTAACTCTCCCCGTCCGGATAGCGCTGGATGGACAGACATGTGGCCACAGCGGGGTGCCACGACTTCAAAGCCATATAGTGCCTTTCATCCATTAAGCTCCTGATTGTCACATACAGAACCCCCATTGTCTGCCAGCTCTGTTCCCAGGCTGGAAAAGGGTGGCATAGTCCGCAGCAGACTAATCAGGATCCACGGGTTCAGTCACCTATTTCCCGGACCCTCCTTCTGAATTCAGGATGACCACTCAGCCTTTTGCCGGCAGCAGCGACGCCTCTCCCCCTCACTCACCTGCCCCTTGTTTCACACGCAGCTTTTTTGAGAGTTGGTCTTTAATTCGCTTACAATAGTTTTCTTTTTGTTTAGTTAGTTTAGTTAGTATAGGGAGGTACGATGTACTTTATGTAATATTTATTGTGTAGCCGGCGTGTAGTAATCGTAATCATGGTAATCCTGATTACTTTGCAATGCTCACTCGGTGTCCCCTACCCCTCTCCCTCCACCCCCACCCCACCCCCCGCCCCTGCACTGATCAAATGCCTGTGCTCTGGCTGTAAAGTCTCCTTCCTATGCCCCCAGTATCATATACAAAAACTCGATACTGCAGTCTTATTGTAGAGAACCCTCCCCCTCTCAACCACCCCAACCTACAATTCCGGTCCTTCGTGCCCCACCCTGAGACATAGCAAATTAAGCCGGCTAGGTAATCAGTTGCGTGCCATCTTTTAATCCCATAATTATCTTGTTTGAATTTGATAGCAAGGAATAAACCAGAGTAACCTGTATGTCGAAGCTGTGGTGCGATTGTTGTAGATGTTTGTGTTATTGAACAAGATTAATTGGAAGAGGTGTTGTTATAAAACGAACTCGACTGGATTCAGCAGTGGGGTGCGCCAACCTATGGTATGGATATCCCCCTGTCATATAGTATTGTAGCTTCCCTTTTTATCTGCCATTGCACAAAGAGGACATAAGTGTCGCTTACCCACCACACCTCCCTCTCTGGTAGAAAGATTAAAATAAATACAGCGTATTTGTATTAGAAAAATATGTTGTGTCTTTCATATTGAAGTTACCAACGTTATTATAAAATATCGAAGAGTTTTCAACCTAAATAGTGGTTGCAACCATTAGTACATGCAATACAATTTTGCCCCATTGAACGCACAACCATACGATCAGAAATCCATTCTCCCGACTAAGTTGCCCTGACTTCATACAGACTGCCGGTATTTGAATCGCCTGCTTCTAAACTCATGAAACCGTTCTCCCCATCTTTGTAAGGCCCTGCTCTTCCAATGTTTCCTTTGTTTTGAAATAGTTACTTTAAGGTTTCACTGAGGCTGTAACTTTATAGTGTTATTTGTGTTGCGTAATTGTGCAATTGCGTAACATTGTGTAATTGAATTGCGCATATGTGATGCTATGTCATTACGTTCGAATAAACGGCCCAGTTTATGCCAAGGTATATATTGTCACTACTTATCCCGAAAAGTTCAAGCTCGATACAACTGTAGAGGAAAGCAGTGTTTTATAATGAACATTAATATGTGCGCGTAAATTCCGTTTCGTGATGGCATAAGTGTCTGGTATGGTGTATCTGTATGTATGTATGTGTCAAAGGAAGGTCAGATTTGGTGCTCTAAGCCACTCGCTTGTGCACACCGGGGCTAAACTGTACAACAGAACCTCAAGTTCGTAATATGAATCGATAAAACATGCCCCAGATGAAGTGCCCAAACCGGCATACTAGTTGCACGGGGATGGGGACACTACATACAGTTAGGCTGTATGTGCTGCCCTGCTTTCCTCGCATTTTCTTTTCATCCCCGGGCCCGCTGAATTTGGACGCCTTGTTTAGAACGACTAGTAGCGACTACTGTAGTAAGGTGGTTGTAGTACGGGAATGCCCCCGCCCCCCCACCCGGCACTAATTGCGACAGAAGTTAAACAGATGTCGCTGTCATCTACTTAACACATTCCAAACTGCTCTCCAGGCGTCGCTCTGATCCATTTCAGTCCACTCGCGCAATTTCAACACACTCACGCAGTTTCAATACACTCGCGCACTTTCAACACACTCGCGCCGTTTTAACACACTCGCACAGTTTCAACACACTCGCGCCATTTTAACACACTCGCGCAGCTTCAATACACTCGCGCAATTTCAACACACTCGCGCAGTTTCCACACACTAGCGCCGTTTCAACCTACACGCGCGCAGTTTCAACCTACACCCGCGCAGTTTCAACCTACACCCGCGCAGTTTCAACCTACACCCGCGCAGTTTCAACCTACATCCGCGCAGTTTCAACCTACACCCGCGCAGTTCCAAGCTGTTTTTTCTGTTCCACATACCTTTTGACCGCTACGGCGCCTCATAGTATGGCCCGCCATACAAGGGAGTCTTCGTTTTTTCATCAAGGCCGTGTGCACTCATGCGAATTCTTGATATCAAGAATTCAGCTGAATTCTTGATATCAAGAATTGAATTGTTGATATCAAGAATTGAATTGTTGATATCAAGAATTGATTTCTTGATATCAAGAATTGATTTCTTGATATCAAGAATTGATTTCTTGATGTCAAGAATTGAATTGTTGATATCAAGAATTGATTTCTTGATATCAAGAATTAGAGAATAAAAGATAGGATGGCCCGCCATATATATATATATGCAGGTATTGTACTTAAGAATATGTACACCAAAAAAGAAACAGTGTGTAGATGGTAAATTGCTATGACCCTCGTCTCATATGCCGGAACCTTAGAGCGTCAATAATAGGACGTTATTGCACTACGTTTTCGATTAAACGTATCCCTAAACGTAACCCCATGAGCAATTACGTCATCAAAACTCGGGGTGTTTCCTGACCTACATAGATACGTTTGCGGGATCCGTTTGCTGGACAACGTTTTAATCGCCTTTCTAACGTTTTGCCCGTACGTATCACAGCCCAAGGGAATTTCCTTCCTTTATCTTTCTGCGAATGCATGTCTCAGTTTTTGCAGTTATCGGTAGAGGATACTTTACGGATGCTTATATATTGCAGTGAATGTCTTTAGGCCAGGCAAAGCAAAAGAATTTGTCGAATGTAAGTGGAACATTTTTCGCTGCAGTAGCCGTGGCCAGCGCAGTGGCCAGTTCACCCAGTGCACAATGCCGCACAAATCATTAACACTCGACCGCCAGGGTTGTTTGAAATCCATGTGTGTTTACGTCTGCGACTAAGACTGACTACACCCCCCGATGGTGGGTTGCTTAAAATTTCAGCAACTCACATTTCGTGTAAACATTTTCCTCGCAAAGAAGCATCACCATTTGCAATTTCTTTCAAAAAAAGAAAAAAAGATTGAACATAACAATACAATTTTTTCAGGACTTTCTCTTTAGATTGCCCAATACAAACTGCATGAGTAAAACTTTTAGACCACCCCTCCTCCCACATACCACGAGCTATCCAAATCCGAAATAAATACCAGAAGCCTTTTGAAACTTTGCAAACAGAACGCTACATAAATAGCATTGATGTATTACTTTTATTTATTCAGGTGTAACCGTAATTCACCGCTACGATTGGCCCGGCCAGATCCTGATCAGTGGTCAGAACCTACATGAAAAATGATTGTTCAATGCAAACTGTTTAGATGGTTTCACATTGATCATATAATTGTGGTTTCAATAAGAAGTTTCAACTTAAATCTTTTTGTTGAGGAACTTGTTCCATGTGAAAAAACTTTTCACAAATGTAGCGGAAAAAATGAATGAAATTACCATTTTCAGAAGGTGTTTTTCTGGAAATGGCTACTTCATCATCTGTCTAAATCCATCACAGAATTAGTCCTAAAGAAACTGCTCTGTTACAGTTTGTGCTTTCGTTTGATTAAAGGTAAGATAGCGAAAGATGTAATATAAATAGACATAACAATACAACAGATGTTAACACTTTTAAACAAAATCGTTTAAACTATTTTTTCTATTTGTATTTAATTCTGCTTCTATTGTGGTTGAACACCAGCCGTCGCTTTACGGTTGTCGACAGAATACTAACTGCAATAACTCATTTGTGCGAGTGAAAAACCGAAACGTAAACGTATCGGCGCTAACGGATCGGGATGCGTATCAGTGGCGCGGAAACATAGTGCAATAACTCTCTAATGGTTCAAGTGCCGCGACCAAAACGGCCTCAATAGACCGATCCATGCTTCGACACTAAGCCCTGACACTAAGACCACTAAGTACTCATCTCTGACATTGAGAACAAAGTGACATGCTTCTCTCTTTGTCCGACTTATTTGTCCGATACAACGCACGCTGAAGACTTTATTAACACGTGATTCTATAACAGCAACAGTTACGTCAGTGAATGACTGACAGCCTGGATCGTTCTATTCCGGACGAAATGGGGCAGTGCCCAAATGACGATTATAATGTCATGTTAGGATCCAGGGGGGTCTATGGGGTCTGGACCCCCCGCCTCCCTTTTCGAGCAAGAACGCTATCTGACGATCTCCCCCACCCCCCTCCCGGTCGCAGATTTTAATGGACCCCCCCCCCCCGTTTCAAATTCCTGGATTCCTGAGGGATGAGGATTTTTATTATATCGTGCTGTTTGTTGTCATTCATACCAACTTAGAAGGCTCGATATTTCACTTTAACAGAATGGTTGCGTTTAATATGATCAATTTGTTAAAGAAGTAGTTACTAATAGTCAATTTAATGACAAATTAACCATTAATTCTATGAAATCAGCGCATAATGACAAATGCAAAGCCGTTCTTAGTGGTTCGCTATCTAAAGGCCGCTAACGCTGATCCCGCGCCGCGGAATTCTTTGCGAACCGTTTTTGTGTTTGCTTGGTTAGAACGAAAACGTGCGGCCAGTCTGTATGTACCCCAGACTCCGATTTGACTTATGACTGGCGGAACGCCGCTGTGTCTGTCTGGGGTGCCACGAGAGCTGGTAAGCACGTCTATGAGTGCAGTTGGGGCAGGGGGGGGGAGGGGGGGGGGGGTACGTTCTCAGGTTAATAAATGGCATCATCATTAGGAATCAAGGTGGTCGATATGTTTACTGTGTAATCGTCTTTTTTCCTCTGCTGTTTTTGAAAGCTTTAGCAACCAATGTGTATTGAATATGAATCTGTGGTTCCTCGGCAATTGTGTATGGCCCCAAAAAGCCTCGACGGAAGTTTATAAAAAAAATGATGACCACGTTGAGTAAAGAGATGTAGGGGGATTCGACAAATTTGGCCCTCACTTACAACTATTATATTAGTATCCTGGGTTCCAAAGAAGTGGTGATGACCCGTTTTTGACTATGGATATCATAGGTAGACATATAGCTCATTTAGAAGAACCCGACAGATTATAGCCACGAGATTAGCTTTGCTGAATATATCAGTGGACGATAGAATATGTCTGCATATTACTAACGATGCCTGCTAAATATAACATGAGAAATATCCAGTGGACGCGATAGATGAGAAGGATGTGATAATACTTATGTCCCTGTTTTAACCCAGCGAAGGGATATTATTACTGCCTACGTGTTCGATTAACATAAAAGAAACCCCTAAGCCAGATACGCTGTAAGTTGCTGCTGGAGTTGTTTTAGGATAGAGCTTTTGACAATAACCCATCAGTTATTTTGCTATTTTACTGACAATTTAGGGCTTTGCATTTTACAGAATCAGAGACTTCAGTAGTACGCGGCTATTTATCTCGTGATAAACAAGCTGCTTATACAATAGAAGTGTCCTTGATTATCTAACAATAATAGGAACAAGTGGTAAAATTGTCTCATATTATCAAGGTAAACAACAGAAGATAATAGAATTCTGTTAAAACAGCCAGTGTGCATTTATTTTCAGGACAAATATGTTTCTTGGTGGTTGTAAAAAAAACTGTCGTTGTTACAAATGTTGCACGTGTGGGGTCTATTTTTAGGAGGTCCATCGCCCATTGACATTCTAAAGTACACAACTCTTAACATGACGACTAATCATCTCTGCCAGGAAGTCTACTACGGGTTCGTTACCAGCGACATGCTATGTGCTGGTGACAATACTGGCTTTCAGGACAGATTTCCATGCGGCGTACGTGTCCTAGCACTGCAACTAAAATTAAAAATAATTTACTCCCTTTGGTAGAGCTGATGCTGCTCAAACGCCTTTTTCTGTTTTGTATCAGTCTATCCGTTATGTGAAACGCATTTGTCATTTTGCATGAACTCTGCAGCTAATAAGTTCTGCTTCTGCTGCTGTTAATCTGCTTAATATCATTCCCTTTTGGTGTTGTATAAGTTTGTCGAACAACTGTACCTGATTTAACAATAAGCCGATTTATTCATTCATTCCTTTCGAACCCGATGCGATGTAGTTTGTTCTAGTCGGAAAATGACGGTTCGTGTTTGGGTGTCGTAACCTATCGACTCTATGTGTCACTCTATATATGCCATTAACGAACTTAACCTAGCGATTTCACCAATCTACCTTTTGGTGAAGTTGGATGACCGTAGCTGTGGAATTGCGACCTGTATCGTTTGCATACACAAACATACAAACACACAAACAAACATCTTAACCAGACCAAGTGACATAATGAGAAAAATCATTAACAAACACACAAACGAATTTACAAACCAGACATAGCAGTATGCTGACAGAAGGTTTCAACGTCTGTCACTAATAAGAGCACACTGAAATGTTTACTAGTCGGAAAACTAGCCGTGACAAACTTCTATTTGGGAACTACTGTTGAGCTGCGCAAATATTGTAGTGTAAATCGCTGTACTGTGAACAAGTGTGAGAGGAATAGTTGTACTTTGTTAACAGGACAGATAAGCAGGTTTTATCCACTCAAATTCTCTATCGAAATTATGTGAGCAACAGAGGACCGTTGTCATAATGCGTCCCCGAGAAGGTGCGTTCTGGCATCAGGGCATGCTCCGCAGTTTACGTCAAGTACCTGCTGGCGGCAGTCAACAGTGGTGGACTCCAGGTGTATCTGGTCATAAGTGACGTGATGTGAATTGAATAAGCGGCGAAATCACGAAGAATGAAGAATAACGATCACCACTTATTATCGCCTGATTATAATTAGATTAAGGTCATACATCTCGCTTATATGACAATATGTGTTTGGGAAATATTTAGGAATCACCATTTCTCAGTTCCCTTCAAATAATATAACTTATTGTTAGTAAACTGATATGGGAGATTAATTAGTCGAGCTATCCGGTGCGTACTTAAGTCACTCTAATTTCGGAATACTTTTCTTCCAATCAATTAGAAATTCAAATATTGACAAAAACGAGTTCTAGATATATTGTTCGATGTCTGTAAGGGTATTTGTTTTGATAAATTTAATGTTTTCATTTCTGTCTATGCAGAACATGCAACATTGGCGTTATTCGATTCATCGCATTGTATATGGATAGGTGATACATATTCAGTCGAACTTCACAAATACACAATTACGATGCAAGACCTTCAAGTCATATGTATGCCCATCAGCCAAAAAACGTTTGTGTTTGTCTGAAATAAATTCTCGTATATTTAATAAATGGCTTAGAAAAGTCCAGTTTTTGCACATCTAACAGATGCTCAAAAATAAGGTTAAAGTTCGTATTGAAATATGTACTTTTTAGGTGTGTTTTCTCATTATTTCCTCGTGTCTGCTTGTTTTCTTGGACATCACTTAAAGATCAACAAACCATGTTGAAATCAAATGAATAAGCTATTTGCCTTCGGCTCTTGTCGCGAGGAACTCTCATTTAGATTACCTTGATTAAAGGTAATAGGGATTCCTGTGAGAGTAAAGTGATTCATTGATTCATTGAGTAAAGTATTCTTACGCGCCCAAACTTTAATAGTGACACACGAAATTGGTCGCACCCCAATGATAAGTAACAAAAAAACATAATATCCGTAAGAGAAAAGTCGTTAACCAAGTTTGAATGTTTCTGGCGCGGGCAATTATAAAATAAAATCTTCAAACACAAAGGCAGCATAATATGTCTTAGCAATAGCCTATGACATGACACTTCCCTAGAACAGCCATCCATTCTCGGAAATTCTTAAATACCTCATAATTTAGCTGGGTCCAACCCAATGGTAAAAGAATTAGTCTGTACTCGTCTAAAATACGCAACTGATGAGCACATAACTGTGATACTTTAAGCATTCTTTGACGCAACCTATTAATGTATTCGTTTCTTTGAATATATGATTGTTTCACGTAAATCAAGTCTCCTTTTACCATTACATGAGCTTTCCTCGCCTGGTTTAGCTAGCCCATATATGCATAGGTGACTGAACTTAAATCAATTTAATCATTCATTTGGGCGAAAGTTCTTTCATCAATCGCATTTATTTTCTGCAAGTATAATGTTGACACGCATCACCGGAAGCATGTGCCCACCCCCTGCACGTTACCATCATACATATTATTCATTCGTTTGTGAGATGTCTTTCAACAACTCCAGGCATTTAGCATCTACATTTTGTGTATACACCCCATGGGCGGATTTAGGAGTTTGCTAAGGGGAGGGGGGTGGTTTGCTCTCTGAAAACTTGCGACCGGGAGAGGGGGGGGGGGGGTGCTTGGTGAAACCGACTTTTACAGTGTATGTTCAAGTTCCCAAGGGGGGGTTGCCCCCCTAACCCCCACCCCCCTTCATAGATCGGCCTCTGCAACCCATGCCCTTCCCTCAATTGTACCAATCTACCATCACGTGACGTTATACACTTACGGGGTGAATACCGACAGGTGGAACGTGGTCTGTACCTCATAAACCGCATGCCACCTTATCAACGGGTGGCGAGGTCACTTTATCGTGTATAACCGATTACCGCCTCAAACGCCATCTGCGCATTTGGCTTTGTAAACAAGGTCACGCTATGACGGACCATTTGCTCTTTCCATCAGCATTTTATTTTATCGATGACAAATAAAAAATCAAAATCAGTATACTCGAGGCTGACAAAGAAAGACATTTACATTATAAAATTCCACATAATGATTAGCTCTTGATAATGAGTTTAGGAAGCAACAATTCCAGCATAATATCGACTTTGTAGGAAAAGACAAGATTTTTTTTTTTTTTTGTAAAACGTATTTAATTGGCACTCCATATTGAACGGTCAATTTAAGGGGACACTTGGCTCCGACTGAGTCATTTCTACCTGACAGGATATTCGTTCACCATGAGGTTCCTCCTGTTGGTTTCCCTCGTATCCACGGCTCTGTGTAAGTGCACATTTCACCGAACATTTTGCTTTTGCACCATCATGAATAAGAACTCGCGCATAACATATACTGTCCTATGTCATTATCGTTTCCAATCTCATGTTGGCAACTTGTTGGCAACTTGTTAAGCAGGAATATTCTTACATGATATACATGTTTGTCATTTTGACGTAGCCTTAATTAAGTCGCTATTTGCATAGGTGCACCAAACGGTTTTTAACTTTCTTATTTTAATTTCAATCTATAGAAGTGACAGTTTTATCATTATAATCACGGTGGACGAAAGGGGTCTTTTTTATATATGTATACATATCTTATATATTGTCTGGCCAGATACTACCTGAACGGCTTTCGCATAAACCTCTGTCTCATCTCATCATCCCAAAGTGAAGTTTACGTATCGTCTATGTGTGTCAAAAGTGGCATAAAACGCAAATATATCTCCAGGACCGACGGCTTCCATTAATGAATGCAATACCTGCATGGACATGTCTTTTAGCTTGGTGTGTAATCAGAGTATTCATTTTCATTGGTCTAATTTTGTTCTTTCAGGCGTACCCCCTGTGTGGTACCGTAAGTATTGCAATACTGTCAATTCGATGATCAAATCATATTATGTACTATAATATATTATGTTCATTGTGTATAAATCATATTTAAAATTGATTTAAACTAATTTAATTAGAACCATTATCAATATGGCGATGACACGTATGGGTTTAATGTCTCAGATGACAAGTATAAAATGGCAGAGAAGGATTTAACAACGGATTTATCAACGGGAAACACATCAAAGACAACATGACACCAGTAAGCAATGCAAGGCATCAGGAAAACAAAGTGACAGGCTTCCCTTGTACCATGTTAAATGTGTTGTGATTGCATTAAGACGAACTATAGGCTATGCATGGGTAACATCTACCCACATCAGGCCGTGGACTCTTCATTTACATGTGCTTGTAAATTCACATACAAAAGGTTTACATTGATGATATGTTGTGTTAATTCCAAAATAACTGTAGGATGTTACAGATGCGTCAGTCTTGGTTCACCCCTTTTCTTACCCTAATTTCAGTCCCTGGAGGCTGCGGGGTAAGCAAGTACCCAGATGCTGGAGACTACGATCTGCCCGCTAGGATCGTGGGTGGTATCCCGGCTGACCCTCATGAATTTCCGTGGCAGGTCGGTTATCATTTTACTTTACTTACATCTAATTATGTTGGCCCTTCCTGTTGTACTTGGTAATGGTAATGTCACTAGGTGCGCAAACCTGCTTGAGTATATAAATAGGATTTCTTTTACATTTGTAGTAGTCTGCTAAGTAAATATATAAACAAAATATTTGTTTTAACGGAAAGAAGAATAAACTGGCATTGCATGATAGATAAACACATACACTTGTATAGGCGTCGCTGCGTAACCCCAGCGGCAGCGGGCATTTCTGCGGAGGATCCCTCATCAACGAGCGATGGGTTGTAACCGCAGCTCATTGCGTCAACGGAGAGTGAGTACTGGTCACCACTGTGCCTAACTTAGCTCACCCTGGGTCAAGTACAATTCGTTCCCTGCAACGTTCCTTTTTTTTCCCAGGGAATAATGCATTTGAATTATTTGCTTCAATGCATAAAGAAAATATAGTGGCCTCATGATGCTGTAGACGTGTTTTGGCCAGTTTGGTGTATTTCGTATGAGAACTTTTTCCTTTATAACTTGATGCATGCGCGGTTTTAATTAATGATAAGAACGATAACCCCCGATGGCATCACTTAACTATTTATTTCTCGTTGTTTTAATAACAAAATAAAATTCTCGCTAGTCTTCGCTCCTATATTGTTTTTCTTCATTTATTTCCTTTTTATCGCTCTAATAACATTTAGAGAACAACCGCTGAATTTCATAACCCTGTTGTTGATTGCCTTGCAGTACTCCGTCGAGTCTTTCCGTGGTTCTGGGGGCCGCTTTGCGATCCAGCCCTGATGGATCGCAGACCACTAATACGCTAGAAGCTATCTTCGTTCACGAACTGTACGATTCGAGCAGGTTTAACTTTGACATCGCTCTGCTGAAGGTCAGTAAAACAGTTATCCAGCGAAAAGGGATATATATGAATTTCCACTACCTACCGCCATCCACCAGGGATCTCCAGCAAACTCATTCGTGACTGGTTCGAGGATTTAACTAGCGTTCTCATTACAGAGAAAAATTTAGATTTGCTCAATTTCCTTTATCTATTACTTTACTTAAAAGGATCAAGACAAATAGAATCTATGCTACCAAATGGATTAACGTATGGATCGTGTACATAATGCCGCAGCATTATCGTTGTTGTCATTTTCGTCAATAGAACTTGTGCTAATGTTTTGTGGACTTTTAATACCGACCTTGATTAAGTTTCGTCTTATCTGACATTCGATTTGGAATCATTAAGGCCTCACATGCCATATGCCTGCGATCTTTTGCTGGCCGTCTATTGACCTAATCCAAAGCTCGCGATGGTCTCGAAATGTCACACGAACCATCGACGAACCAATTTCTTATTCACAGTTGTCAGCTGATGTCGCACTGACTGAAGACGTGTGGCCCGTCTGTGCCCCCGACGCCGATTTCAACTATGACTGGACAAAGGCCGCTGTTTCCGGCTGGGGAACTGTCATGTCCGGTAACAGAACATCTGTTGAGACCTTGAGGTCAAAAAGACAGGTTCACCGGGGGGGGGGGGGGGGGTGGTAGTTGAAAAATTCTTCTTCCTGGTTCAATTCTGAGAACAATACTGAGAAGATCATCTGTGTCTTATGTCTTTGTCTCATTCAGGAGGTGCGATACTCCCTGACGAGCTAAGATACACCACTGTCAACGTGACCACCAACGACGTCTGCCTGGAGAGCTACCCCGGTGACATCACCGACGACATGATCTGTGCTGGTGACAACAATGGCTTCAACGACAGGGACTCATGCCAGGTACGTGTCCTTGCCCATTATCAACCGGTCCTTGCTCCATCATTGACCGCCATGAAAGAGATTGAAGGAGAGTAGGCCAGTGTAGCATGATAACCTGCCCGTCGTCATAAAGTGTTTGGTAAATAACGCATACATTGTACGGTTAGGGTAAGGTTAGGGCCAGGATTATGGTTAAGATTAGGGTTCTGGCTAGGGTTAGTGGCATGAAAGAGGCGTGGCCGGACCGGTTATCATGGTCGGACAAGTTATTATGTTACACCAGTCTTACCACCTGGGATGACAAATAACCTACAAAAACACCAACGCAGGATGCCTGGCTAGCTTAATTAGGATCATTTGTCGTTGCCACAAATACCCAATGAAATACTTTAGAATGAAATTAATTCGGTAGGCCCTCATGCGCTAAGCTCACCAAGTGTGCTAGCCTGATCGGAAGTATTGTACGCCATACCCGCCAATCATGTGGCTGTCCTACTGTGTTACTTACTGGTAGGGTGATTCCGGCGGCCCCATGATGTACAAGAGACCTGCCGACAGTGTCTTCGAACTGAATGGTATCGTCTCATGGGGTTTTGGATGCGCCAGTGGGTCGCCCGGAGTCTACGCCAGAGTCACATTCTTCAACGATTGGGTCACCAACAAGATACAGAAAAATTAAGGAATTCCTTCTTGAAAGGTGAATGTGCCGCATAAAAGGAATAAAGATATATATTAGGGTATGTAGACGTAGTCAAATGTGTTCAAAATCAAAAGGAATGCAACTGACAACCGACATCGCAATTGTATAAATGTGTTGTCTATGTATGCCTCCTGCATGCCGACTAATTGGGCGACTGAATGTACACTCCTCTTAGACGACTAAAAACATTTTCAGACGAAATTAAAACTGCACATGTATAAGTTATTACATAGCGGTATATTATAAATAATAAACTTTATTGTACCAAAAGGCCTCAGGCCCACAGTACATCACGAACAACATATATACAACCGGTCATACAAATACCGTTTGACGTTTAAATGCAGAACACATACAGGCAGTCAAATTAATTAAATCTATGTCATCTGAACTTGACATCATCTGTGGGAATGGAAATTTGATCGCAAGTGCATAATTATGACCGGCATGTTGTGAATCTCCTTCAGTACATAACCCAGCAACTTAGACACCAGCAATCAATTGTTGTCGTGAATCACGGTGCCAATGCCCTCTACTGAGTGCTCACGATTGAAGCGGAAGTGTATGTATGAACAGTCAGATCTCAAATGAGAATAAGATGTCTGGAAGGGGGAGTTTAGTGTGCAGTGTCCATTTTGCAAACTTTACCGTGTCCACAGTGGCATTTTAGACAAACAACTGTACAACTTTGTCGGTGTCGAAGTTTGAAGTGTTCAATGAATTTGGATGCAAAGGTCGGATGTCGCCATTTCCCCCTTCCAACCCCCTTAGAATGGGCCAAAGTTAAGAGCGAATCGAACTATTAAGGGACATAGGCCCGGTCATGGAATAAACTACTCTACAAGAAGTTATCAACGGAACACAGCCGCGAAGGGACGACGAACAATGCGAGAACTGTAGTAGACCCATTGTGGGGTGTACACACAAATTCGAACCACCCTAACATGAAGGATAGTCTGCGATATAATACATACAATAAACGGCTTATAATTGTGGGGAGCTATGGAGCTTTACAGAACGAAGACTAAACACATTTATGATCGCCCGTCCCTATTTGGTATAACGGGGCATGGTTACATGTAACGAAAGTAATTGTCAGTCATTACGAAAGTTTCATCAGTCGATTTTGGTGTTTTCCCACAATAAAATACAGATTATATTGCGACAAGCTACACGAGGGGAAGATACGTGTCAAGCCTGCATTCTCGGATAAATACCTGCCTGTTCGAGAGGGCTTCTTGCCGTCGCACCTTTACAATATTGTTACGACACTAGAGTGAACCGCTATGCATCAGTTAGTAACTAAGTTTTGTAATGGCTCACCAGAGGATTGTACTAAATTATGTACTTGTTCTGCTCTGCTGGGTGACTATCAGATACCAAAATAACCATCTTGCGTTAGCCATCGACCGACTGTGTTCTGAACTTGCTAGATGGCTGGAAATGATTTTACTCCCTTATCAAAATGATTTCTCTCCATATAAGACGTCTGGATAAGATAAAGTAATGGAATCAAATAGGATTATTTCGATGAACTGAACTCAGGGAGGCAATTAGCCATCGTCGTAAGTCCGACATACCGCCCACCCGTGGAATGGTGCGGCGGTTTCCCGCATATCTATAGTCATATAGCTTGCGTCCGTCCCACCATCCGTTGTACCGATCGCTCTTAAGCCTTAAAGACACACCCTTTGTGCAACGCAGGATGATTGCCTAGTGCGTATTTTAGCAATTCCCATCGCACGTCCGCTAGTTGCCATATGAGCCCCTATTTATGTTCGCTGGGAACCAGCCTGCCTGTCCGAAACAGACCGCTGGTAACGGGTATCCTCCATTTTAGAAAGGGCCGGAATTCCGGCCTTTTTCCTTAGTCGCCAAATTTAAAAAACATGACTGATGTTCCCATACTGCACCTCATAAATGTTTCTATATACCTTCACGAAACCTCGCGTTGTAATTTATTTAAGGAAATATCTAATTACGACATATGCTGACTTATAAGACGGGGGTCTGACCTCGAAACCATGGAAAGCCAAAGTGGAATTTAATCGACTGATGAATGCAAGTGATCGTGAGACCTTGCGGAGAGTATGAACATGATCAAGTTCGATCGAGATTGCGGGTAGGTGTCAGACGCCTTACCACGTGTTTTAAATTATGAAAAAGAAAGAAAAACGCTACATACGTTTGTACGTGCGTGCGCGTCTGTCTTCCCTCCTTTGAAATACTACATTTCAATAATGAACGTGTGTTTTAGATCTTTTCTAGCTGACCATTAAACACATGAAGTATTACGGAATTGTACTACAGGATGTCATGTCATTTTGTGGTAAAAGGGTGAAATCTTAGTTTTTAAGATATTGAGCATGTTTGCTGGCCTTTGTCCGCCATCGTGGAACTAGAGGATGCGTTGCACCTAGATACACACAAATATCTTCTGTTTAATTCAGCGACCCCGAAAACCTATGCATAAACATAAAATATTAGTTCGATCGTCGATTTGCGAGATATTGAGCTTTTTTTGGGTAGTTTTGCCCGTCCAAAGCCGCCAGGGGTAAAGTCGACTTGACATTAGCTAAATTTAAATACACTGACAAGGATATTAAGGACAAGTGTGCTAACTTTCATGCTTTTACCACCAAATGCACAACTCGACATAATTTGTCGTTTAGCCGCTGAACTATCACGGAATATAGGCAATGTTTCCGTTTCGTCAACACAATTATAACCAGTAATGACGACGAGGACGACATCAGCTTCGTATAATATTTGCCAAAATATCCTCCTTCCGGGCAAACAAATTCAATGTCTCTCTATTCCGATTCTCTATGTTTCATATGCTATGTGAAATCCAAATAATTATTCAATTTACTTCACATTGTAATACGTTTTTCAATAATAGGACATATGTCCAACTCATGTAAAGACGTGTATACAACCATTTTACGGTTACTTTCTTGAAGATATGAAAATTCATTTTGGCTTGCCATAGCATCTGCACGACAACTGGCGCGCGACCAATCACGGAGGCTTAGAAATTTCTAATTACCGGCCTAGTATGCTGCGAGCAGCTCTAGGCCGGTTCCCAGCCTACCATTTATGTATCAATAGTAACAAATGAAATGTTGGTGTTTTAGGCCGATTCTGTCCACATAAATGCCAATAAAATGAAGTTTCATAGAACATTCCCCACTGTAGGTGGCACGACCGTTATGCAGCTCAGCCTCTTTGCCGACAGAGCTAAGGAAGCTCGCCTTAATAACCTTAATATCCAGCCAGAGCTACACTACCTAGAACCACCGTTGCGTGTTTATTCGGTGTGCAGTTGCAGGCCCCGGCATGTCGCAGACTAGAAACGCTTCAGCACGAACTGGCGGTTCTATATGGTACCGGCGGCCGGTCTCCAGGGCCTGCAACTGCACACGGCATGAACATCGGCCGCGGCGGTGCTTAAGTACTCTAGACGGCCGATCGACCTCTCGGTGCATGCATTGCAACGCAACTGCGGTTTAAAGGATATGACTGAACTGATTTTACACAACATACAATGAGATATCTTCGTGTACAAACAAAGTAAGGCGTATGTGCAGTTTAGGTTGTCTATCAATGTGTGTGTGTGTTGTGCGATAATGTCTACATGTAGGCGATATCTTGTGCGAACAATGGTCCACTACATGAGAATGAGTCTTGTTTACCAACGCAGCGGTTAGATAGTGACCTCGCATGGTCAGACTAACTATCTACGAATTCGTTTCGAGCAAGTGACCTCGAACGTTTAAGTTCCGGTGGACAGATGTCTTGGCAGTAATGCGGTACGGCCAACTAGTCCGCTGTAACAAAGAAGTTCGGTCGCGCATGAATACACCATCTTGTCCTATCTCATGCCATCTTCTAGGTCGCCGCAAACGATCCATCGTCATTAAATGGTGGCTACATCAACGTGTGCTTATAATTACTGTTCTAAGACCCTTATGAAAAACACCATGGTATATCATGGTGGAAATCTCATTTTGAGGCGGAATTTGCATCTCTTACAAAAAAAGACAGAATACCTTATCAATTCAATTATAACAGTGGATTTCTGTATATGAGTTGGAGTATACATTATTTGTAATAATCGAATACAAAAAATATGGCTGAAAGAACGCAGTATAATGGTCTGGTATTCTTCGATTTTCCCATTTCGCAACTGGATCCCAGTCCTGAAGTTAACTTCAACTGTATCTCCATCTGGCCTATGCAAAAGTCAATCGTTTCGAGATCAAAACTAACATACCGATAGCACATTTATTGGCCTTCCGGTCGACATCAAGCTGTAGCAGCCCGCCACGTTCAGTATCCGCCCGAGGCCGAGGTGGATTAATTACTAGCTTTTATAGTTACGGTTTACTAACAATTAAAATTTACTATACATATGTGCTGGATATTAACACTCCTTTTTCCTTCTTTGGTCTTGTGAGCCAATCGCTGAATTTCTTTACACCACATATCATGCCATTTTTCGTCAGTTGTCAATTGGAGATATGTATTGTTTGCACATCTTCTAAACTACTTTGAAATCTCTCCATGATACACCGTTCCAGGGGCCATTCTGGCAGGCACCAACAGGGTGTTTTCGAAAACGACAACCCACCTTGGGCAGATAAATATCTTGACTGTCAAAGAATACTATTTTAAAAACGAACTCGACACCTATAAGCCGAGAAAACAGCTGATATAAATGCCAACCGGCGAATGTAATAACTTTCACTACGCTGTGCTTAGCAGGGAAGCGGTCATAGTCCCGGGTTTTGCTGACGTTCTTCAGTGCGGAAATAATGATCTTTCTGTCGTTATTTTTGCTCTAGAAATATCTAAAATCTAATTCAGGAATATATATTGTACAGAATGCATAACTTGGGTTCCGATGCGTACCGTTTATAACTTGTTATAGAGCGATGATATGGACCGATAAACATTGTCTTTTTCATGCGAATCTGAGTGAACTCGAGTGACATGGGCCTCGTTGCGTAGCAACAGGGATGTCGAACGGGGAGCCTAACAGATAACTGTTATTAATCTAGTCAAATATAAGCGGTGATTCCATTATATCATCTAATACTTAAAGGAAAGTATATTATTTGTTCTGTGAATAACAATGCCATAATGCCAACCTGCCGGGCACATAAACCAACTGCATGCATGCGGGGATCGGTTTTCAATCCGAAACACGCAGTGTCTATCTACATATATCTTTATATATATGTATGTGTATATGCCGAAAGTCTTCATGCCACGCTTGAAAACATCCTTAAACCCAAGCTTTGGGCGTCCAGTTGGCCTTTTGCCGACCGCGAGTTGACCGTAGAGCACATTTTTGGGAACGCGTTCATCTGGCATACGATGAACGTTCCCAAGCCAACGAAGAGGTCTTTGCTTCACAAGAGCAAGGATGCTTGGTTGGCCCTAGCTAAATCTTCAGCATTCGTTCCCTTGTCTTGCAAGATATGCCTAAGATGTTTCGCACGCAACGAAAATGCAAGTTATTAAATTTACTTTCTGGGCCACAATATGTAGTCCACGTTTCACTGCCATACAGCAGGCTACTTAGAACGCACGCCTTGTAGATTAGCATTTTGGTGCGACTGGTTAGTTTTGAATTTTGCCAAGCCCGATGGTTCAACCTAACAAAAGTGGTGGCTGCCTTCGCAATGCGAGTACTTATTTCCTCGTCCCGCAATAGATTATCCGTGGGGCACTAAGGCAACAATTGTGAATTATAGGGGCCGCAGTATATAACGCCATATGCCAGGTTCGGATCATGTTACAAGATTTAGCAGCCTTCAGATCGAATGGTAATGTACATAGTTCACTGTCATTGAGGTTGTCATGACGTTAGTAGGGCGTAATTAGAGCAATGGTTGTTACTTTGTTGACAATAGCAGCCTCATAACTTTATGCGACGATGTTAAACGTTTGTCACGGCCTATGCAAGGTAAGTTTCAAAATTACAAATAAAATATTTAACTGACACTGCCTTCCTCCATCTTTGGTTGGCCGTATCAGCAGTTACGGCCAGCCGCTTGCGTACAGTGATAGTAAATTCTTATATATGATTCATGAATATATCGCGAAGTCATTGATATCGGCAAGTAATAAAACCCGTACAGAACTACCGATCTAAGCTAATATTGTCTTTATTTGCGTTTTAGAAATATTACCACTCGCTATTTAACCACCAAATTCGCCGGTACTAAAGTTAACACCGGTCCTAATAAATAAGCCCCTTTGTGGAACCCACCATAACAAAAGGTAAATTCAATATATTTTTAAACGTTCTAAAGCTAAATTGTCTCACACATGCGTTAACGCAAATATTTTTTAAAGTAGAAGTCAAGTTATAACGGTAATCGAACAAATTACTTTGATCAATAGCAGGCATAAAGGTGGAATCCTAGCAAAGAGTGTATCCTCACCGATCAACAGATCATACAATTTTAATTACAATGATTTTGCTGCATTTATCTATACAATTTGTAATTTTGGAAGAGAAGTGAACATGATGGCCTTATCCGCAGGATCTCGCCACTGGGCCCCTACGTTCCGCAAATGACGTCATTATTTACGCCACTGGTTGTTATGATGTAACCAAGATGACGTCATCTTGGGAGCGCATCATGGTAGACATTTCTTCATTGGATATGAATTCGTAAATAACGACGTCACTTTCGGACCGTAACGAGTGGCGAGATCCTGGGACATTATCTTAGGGTGGAATCTTCAACTTTTTAAAGATTGCCCAAAAAATGTCAAACACGTTTTCAAAAGACTTCATACTATTACAAATGCCGCAACCCTACGAGATCACAAGGCCAAACGAGCATCTATTCATAACTCTATCTGTAGATCGTTTATTCATTCATTAGGATATTCGGCCTCCTTTTCCTCCTTCACAAGTCCAATGTCTACCATCGCGTGGCCATCTTCGGCGCCCTCTTCCGACCCGATGCAGTCGGCGTGACAACGTCTCGTGTGGGATCGCAACCCACACTTGGTCTTGGCGACGATGTTGCAGAACCTGCAGGCCAAGGGATTTTTCTTGGTTGGCTGTTTGTTCCTCGCATTGCTTCCACCTCTGGCGTCGCGCGCAATCTTCCGAGCTAAGGTCGCCTCGGCTTGCGCGTGAGTCTTCTCGTGGCGGCGAATCTCGTACTGGAACAGGTGCGAGTACGAGCATTGGCTACACTTGTAGACGATTTTGTTTTTTGTTGTCACGACGCCATGGGCAAGAAACATGTGATTCTGGAGATACGCCTTTTTACGGCAAACGTAGTTACAGCTGGGACACCGTTGGAGGAAGGCGGATTCCTCATCTTCAAGTTTCTTCCTCGCAGTGCGTCTAAGCCTGGGCCCCCCGGGATTTTTCCGGACTATGGGGGCCTCGACTTGCGCAAGAGTTCGCTCGTGGCGGCGAATCTCGTCCTCCTTCACGAGTCCAGTGTCTACAATCGTGTAACCCCCTTCGGCCCCCTCTTCCTGCTCGATGCAGTCGGCGTGACAACGCCTCGTGTGATGTAGTAACCCAAGACCGTTCTTGGCGATGACGTTGCATAACCGGCAGGCGAAGGGATTTGACTTGGCCGGCTGTTTGTTCCTCGCACTGCTTCCACCTCTGGCGTCGCGTGAAATCTTTCGAGGCAACGGCGCCTCGGCTTGCGCGTGAGTCTTCTCGTGGCGACGAATCTCGTAACGGAACAAGTGAGAGTACGAGCATTGGCTACACTTGTAGACGGTTTTGTTTTTCGTGCACACGACGCCGTGGGCAAGAAACATGTGGTTCTGCAGATACGCCTTCTTACGGCAACCGTAGCTGCAGCTGGGACACTGGAGCATAACGATGGATTTACCGCGTCTGTTGCCGTCCGTTGCCTCGCCTTGGTTGCCGTGGTTGCTGGCCTCGTGTCGGTTGAATTCGTGCGTCTTGAAGGTCCTGAAGCCGCAGTCCTCGTTACACTTGTACAGCTGGCGTGGGGGGCTGCCGTCGTTCGAAGAGTCGCGGCCGTGCGTGACTAGACAATGCTCGAGGAAGTCTGTCTCACCGGTCAGTTCGTCGCCGCATTCGTCGCACGTTCGCGGGCGGAGGTCGCGGGCCCGGTGGCTGCTCCGCTCGTGGTCGTCCACCTCGCACTGGAACACGTGCGTGTAGGAGCAGGCCCGGCACTCGTAGACGGCGTTCTGTTCCGTCGTCATCAGGCCGTGCTGCCGAAACATGTGGCCGTGGTAGGCCGCTTCCGTGTCGCACGACCGGTCGCAAACGGAACACTGGACCGGGAGGCCGGGGTGCACCCTGAACGTGTGCTTTCGTAAAGCGACCCCGCTGGCCAGTTTTACGCCGCAGTGGTCGCAGGTCACGGGGAGCGGGCAGGGTTCGGGGGCGGGGGCGCGACCGGCCTCCTCGATCCAACCAAGCTCGACAGCCTTATGCTGTTTGTAGTGGGTCAGCGTGTCGTCCAACTTGGCCGACCCGTACGGACACTCCGGCCACGTGCACAAGTAGCGCCCGGCCACTTTGTTTTCGGCAATCCAACACTTCTCCTCGTGTTTGCCGGCCGCTGCCGCCGTAATGAACTGGCCGCCACAGGAGCGGCACTTGAACGTCTTGTCCGAATGCCATTTCTTGTAGTGCAAGGTAAGGCTTTCGTTGCGAGTGTAACTCCTGCTGCAATGTTCGCAACTAAACTTCTTCGATGAAGTCATAGTGCCCCGCGTTGGGTCACCGAGGGGCATCGTCTCCTCGTCGTCCTGAGATGCCTCCATCGTCGGGAATAGCTTCTTGCCTAACGCCTCAGTCGGCGTTACTTCAATCCCTGATTCCAACTCAATCCCTTCCTGCGAAGGTTGGCCTTCAGAAACCGCAGTTTGAGAGGAGTTCCCCTCGTCTGACACCTCAGCCGCCGTCCCTCCCGTCGCTGATATGTCGTCGTTCGCAAACGCCTTCCACGGAGAGGTCTTTTCATTGGGAGCGTGGCTTTGAGATGACCGAGCGTGGGTTATTTCAGTCGTTGGCCACTCCTCCGCATACGCTTCCTGCTGGGCTACCACACGCTGGGACCTGTATGGGGACACGCCCTGTGGGGACACCATTTTATTCTTTTTACGGAGTACAGAAGCCTGGAGTCGACCATTAGCGGATTTCTCATTCCCCTTGCCATCCCCATCAGGACTACAATCGACTCGTTGCGTCGCAGTTACCCCTGAGCATGCCCTGGTCATCGAAACAGACGTGGTGGCGGCCACACCGCTTGGGGACGTCGCGTCTCCCCCAGGGGATGCCATAGGTCGCTCATCGGCAGTGTCACGTCGCGTCACATTCACATCTACTTCCCCGCTGTGTGATCTAGCCTGTCGTTCTGCATCCGTAACCCGCCATGTGGATTTGCCACGGGAGATTCCAGCCACGAAAGCGTCACACAGGCGCAACAGGGTATCCACCTCCAACTGCTCGGCCGTGGCTTTCAGACTCGCCACCGTCGCGGCTGTCACCGAGACCTGCCCCGTATACATAAAGTCCACAATCTGCGCCATGTCTGCAGCCGACACCCAGTCCATCTGGAATGTCGTGAAGTCCCCATTGGCATCGAAAGCGGCCTTGAAGTACTTGCTGGTGGCGGCCAGGACGACTCGGTGCACGGGTATGTGGTGGTCACCACTCGCAACGACGGTAGCGTCGCAGTAGACATTAGAGAGGCGTAACTTGTTCATCCTCAGAAGGATTTCTTTACAGGTTCCCTCCGGTTTGCTGGGATTCATTTCGTCAGGATCCATCTGAAAATATTCACATTTGTTACACACCAAAAAATTATTAAAAACTTACCCTTTCGGAATATATATTCTCTTGAAAGGCAATATCTCTGGTACACTACTACCACTGGTTTCGGCTTAGAGTGGGTGGAAATTAACCCTCAATATCCAAAGTGTATTCCCAGAGTTCATCAAATGATATAATGGTACCTTTTGTGTCCCAAATTCAAATCCAAAATAACCAAGACTTCTCGGCATATATACCAGCAATTGAAAACCATGAATGTTTAATGGTGTATAATTGGCCGAAGAATAGTAATAATCTTGTTCACAAAATTAATATTCATGATGTTATGGGTCCCCCTTATTCAATCTTAAAATGAGTGTACTATTAATAATGGGGCCTATACCGGTAATGAAGGGTCCCATCCCACTATACCCTGTATATACCCGATAATACATAATATATATATACTGTATATATTTCACAAACAATAAGCATATTCAGGGTATCTACCGTGCATATAGCATACCTACCAGAAATCAAATTTAAAGATAACTGGTAGATATTTTGATCTCTGATATTTAATGATATATAATCTGATCAATACATCTTTGCTACAGGCAGCACCAACTATCAATTATTATCAATATTTGGAATGGAGACTGTGTCATCGGAAAAAACTGATTTACATAGAACCCTGCGCTGCTCAAATTATTCAAAGTTGCATTAAGCCTAATATTGCTTCCCAGGTATCTATATTTATTTATGATTAAACTTCTTTTACCTATTAACTGGCTAAGCTGGAATGTTATGTTCACTTTCTGTATTATCACTCAGGGGCACATACTAGGAGTACTGGTAATTAGATACAGGATTATCTAGATGAAATTGGGCTAATGTATGTGTTTTGCCTAATGGTACATGTATACAGCGACACAGTTATATTAGAACAAGATTCCAGCTTTGTTTCCAATGGGGGTTTTGAGACCCTTGCAACATCATTTATACTGACGTATCCATCAGTTGTACCATATACAGATGTATTATAAGAGATGAAAAGGTATAAGAGAAGAAGAAAGAATATGTGATATGTGCCAAACCAATGAATATGAGTATCACTTTTTGTTTTTCATGCCATTTTGCTAAAAAATAAATTTAATACAACATAAAATTTATTGTTTATTCGGAATGTTGTTACATTTAATAAATCAATGCATTCAATGATCAATGTAGACCAGTTTTTCTGAAATTTGAGATTTCCTTATTGAAAATACAGCCAAAATGAAAAGATACTGTACTGTCTGTACATGACTGAATCCAGGCAAAACAAAATCATTAGGGGTGAACAATGGTTTCAAAACAAAGTATATAATTATTTTGTATTTCTGCTTGTTAAAATTAAATGTTAAAATTAAAATTACATTTCGAGTAATAATCGGCTTAACCGCCATCCATAGGAACATGGAAAAATAGAAATCCCAAGACTTCCCTGAACGCTTCAAAATACGTCATGTATTTTTAGGCCAATGAAGATGGACTTCCCCAGTTTTAGTTAATGCGCATTTGTGATGAGGTGCAAATGGCGAATGACGTTGTATGTATTTGTCAATTTGGATGTTTTTATCCCATTTCTTACTTTAATCAAGGTTCATTCGCCCTTTTTCGGTATTAAAGGTGAGACTTAGCGCTAATGGTTTGTTTCATGTTATTTTTAAATGCCTGACAACAATGGTAAATTTTAAATTATCTGATATTTGTCAGGCCTCTCTGAGGTGTTGCATACTCTGTTATTATATATAGATAGGAGCGTACTGATTTGAGTGCTCGTGGGCAATACGCAGAGTAGGGCCACTAACATTGGACACTTTGGATTTCAAAGTATGATGGCAATGGTGGGTGAAACAAGCCTTGCAACAGGGTGCTCTGACAAAAATTAATGCTAAATCTTTTAGAAATTTCACAGGGATTATTGAATACTGGTGAAAGTTTTCAACAACAATTTTCAACAACTCTCCCCGCCGCCATGTCGCTGTTACGTCACAGTTCTCGTCAATCTCCCGGCAGACGGAGCTCGTTCCTCGCATCACAATTTTTCCTAGGACTATGGCGTAAGCGTAACGCCCTCTGCCGGGAGATCGACGAGAACTGTGACGTAACAGCGACATGGCGGCGGGGAGAGTTGTTGAAAATTGTTGTTGAAAACTTTCATCAGTACAAAAAGTGGTGGATTTTATTTGTTTTCAATCTCATTGCCCTTGGAACTATAAAGGTATGAAGAACAACTTGACAAATTGATAAGGACCGTTTATTTCTGTACTTTCTGCAATTGACGGCCGAAGGGCGCTGATTTTTAAATCAACGCTCACAACCGAAACTGGCTTCATGGCTCTCTCTCTTCTCCTTTAGGTGCGAGGTCAAGAGAGCCATGTGTCAAGGCTAGTCCGCTCTGGCCTTTAACTTTAAGTTTAGGCCAGCTCTCAGGCTCTTGTAAACCTATTCTTTGAATTGCACAACTTGGCTGGAGTAGTGAGACAGGGTTCCATTCACCAGCTATATATGAGACCTTGACTACACCCCCTTTCCCTCCACAGTCAAATAATCCAGCGGTCGAAACGGACCGCGGTCAAAGTGGGCCTACACCCACACCCAATTTAACAGCCACAGCCCTATTTTCGCCCATGCATTTTTTTTTTATTACCATCATATACGCTTGACCCTTGAGCTATATGATCGAGATCATGTCGAAAACTACACAATTACCTCGCTTTATTCTCGCTGTCTCTACTGCAGTCAGTAACTGAGCCTATTTAAGATAAACCAGTTACACAAATCGTACTTTTTCCAACTTCTCTGCACTCACATACTTTCCTAATCACCGAAAATCCCCGTAAGTAAACCGTTGAAGATCTCCCACAAGAGGGCGTTCCCACCTCCGGGGGTGGGGAGTGTGTGGGGGGGGAGGGGGGGCACTAAATATAGTTAGGTATATATGCATCAAAACGGCAGCCAAACGAAGCTAGCAGCCTGGGTTGATTAGCGTGCGTACTCTGCAGGGGAGGGTGGAGGCAGGGGAGGATCACAATGGAGTTGGCTATCAAAATGAAATAATAGGCATTCTGTGATAATATGAATAGGCATTGCCTAAGTTGCGAGCTCACCCAAATTAAAAAATAATAAAGGCCTAGATCTTAAAGCTGCTGTATCAACTGCAGCAGCCAGCTGTCCTAATCTTATAGGTTTCTAGACAACTAGACCCAAAACCAACACAGGTATAGTTGGTTTGAGGTTGAGTTAGCTTGGGGTCGAGTTGGCTTGGGGTTGAGTAGGTGATGGGTCGGGCATGTCGTGGGTCGAGTTGACTAGATGCTGTCTTATATCTGCTGTATTAGCTGAAGTAGTTTATATTCTTAAAACTACCTGTACTGAAATATCTTATTTAAGTTATAGAACTGATATTTTTATCTATTTCTTTTAATTAAAAATAAGATGGATGGCTTAGTTGTTTAACGGTAATATTTGGGCTTAAAGTCATATATGCAGAGAAATACAAAAATAAGTAGTTGCTTGAGTCTATAATTAATCATATTAGATCTATTTTATGATAATTAATATCTTATTCATTTTTTATTCTTTTTTCCTTTTGCTAAAATTATATATAGGTTGATGAGATATTTTTAAATCAAGTTTATACCTGGTCAGAGATTTATAGCAATCTATACCTATCTATGTACCAGTTATATATTCATAAAAAAGCTAAATATGCCCCAATATGGCCAACAAAAATTGATGACAACATGTCCATAAATATTTCTATTTATATTAGAAGGACTTTAATAGATCTATATCATTTCTATTAAAACTATTTTCAGCGGTAACACATGTCAGAAGTACAATGTATGTTTTATCATCATCCGTCTTCTTCTATCATCCTAGATCTATACAATTTGCTACCAATGTAATATTGGTATCTCTCACAAAAAATGTTTTTAGAAAGTAAACATAAAAAAAGATAAGTAAACTGGGCAAATGTTACCAAATTTCCAGTGTATAAGTCACACCCACCAATTTTGAGAAATTATTAGACTTGAGCCATAGATAAGTCGCACCAGTGTATAAATAAAATGAAGTAAACTGACCATATGTTGCCTATTGCCTATTTACCGGTAGACACTTTTACATGCTAAACCCTGTTTATTATGTATACTTGGTATCTCTATTTGAAAGTAATACTGCTTGAGTAGGAGTAGTCCAGACAGTTTTCTGATCCTCAAAATGGTACACATTTGTGTTGCTTATCAATATGAACTACTAAAACCGTTGTTTCAGTAATTGTTGCCTTTTTTATTAAACTTTTAATTCAATAATTGTTGTTTTTTTCTATTAAACTTTAAATCCAATAATTGTTTCCTTTTTTATTAAACTTTTAATTCAATAATTGTTGCCTTTTTTATTAATATTTTAATTATTTGTCAGCAAGGGGATGTTGACAATACAAAGTACAACCATTTTTTGTGTGAATATACTCAAAGCTTGACATTTTAAGAGGGGCTGTTTAGTTTCGGGAAAAGGGATTTCATTCAATATTTGTTAAACTGTTGATATCCTAGCTATATTTTTGCCAGTGATATGTTTAAATTTCATGCCCAAATAGACTGGATACGAAAATATTTGTATGTCCTATATTGTTTTGTGATGGTTATCTAGATCTATATTTGTTTGGCAGGGAAACCAGTTTTTGACATTTGACATGTAAAATGATTGTATTGAGACAATTTTAAACTTAAAATGTTGCTTTAAGGGGAATAAAATATATAATTCTGCATTTGATTAAAAATCGTAATAATGGCATTAATTGAAATAAGTTATATAGATTGAAATCATTTAAAAATTAACCAAAATAGCACTGAAAAACAGCTATTTTTTCAAATCATAGATGAGTGATACGGTTGTGAATAAATCTGAATTATCCTGGGGTGTCAAAAGTAGGCAAAATGTGTCAAAAAAAGGAAATAGTAAGTCATGTGAACGATATATAATAAAATATTCTTAAAATATTTACAGTTTTGGTTTAAACTCCTGTTTAATTTTTCTCAATTAAACTCTTCAAATTATATATTTCAGGGGTGGAGGCATTTGAAATATAGGTTTGGAGTCTAGAAACCAGAATTAAATTGTTATATTTAAAAAGACAAAAACTGCAGCTGAAATTTTGATGTCCTAGATATATGTGTCAGAATTAGGCAAAAGGTGTCAAATGTTAGGAAATAGTATAGATCTATGAACAATATATACCGGTAATAAAAAATTTACAGTTTTTGTTTAAAATCCTATTTAATCTGTCTCAAATAAACTCTTCAAATTAGAGCTATATATATTTCATGGGTGGAGGCATCTAAAATATAGGTTTGGAATCATAATAGAGACCAGAATTAAATTGTTATATTTAAAAAGGCAAAAGCTGCAGCTGAAATTTGATGTCATATGGAAAATTTAGTGTTTACCCTACCTACTTTTTAGTTTTACAGTCACAGACAGTGGTTTAAAGCCAAAGGCCCCAATTGGCCTAAAATAACTCGGTATAAACATGATTCCAAAAACCTCAAAGTAAAATCTGCATTCCAAATAGCAATAGATCTAGGCCTACTTCTGTCAGGGTAGCCTGAAAGTTCAGACGCTACAGTCCTGACACTTGTTCAACAAGTGTCAGGACTGTAGCGCAGTCACCAAGAACAAGTGTCAGGACTGTAGCGTCTGAACTTTCAGTCTACTGTCAGGGTCACTGACACTGGTGTTGACCACAGCTATGCTTGTTCTTTCAACCAGTCCAGATTGATTTCATCAGACATTCCTGTCTCCCTGACCATATCCATATGATATCTATGGCTAGCCTGAATGTTCAGACGTTACAGTTTGACAGTCTGATGCTTACTGTTACAGTCACAAGAACAAGTGTCAAGACTGTACCGTCTGAACATTCAGGCTAATCGATGACTATCTGACTTGTTTTAGCTTGGACTAAAACTTTAGTTCAAGATCAAAATTAGCCAAAGGCTTTGGCAAAGCTGTCAAGTTAGATGGTTTTATATCAAAATACCAACCTTCAATCTCAACAAAACGTACTGACAAGTAGACGTCAACAAATCAACGACTGAGTCAGTTATTTGTCTAATTTGACCAGGGTTGACAGTGACACGACAGTTTGACAGACCGACGCGAAGACGACACTCGACTTGGTCACTTATCTGACTTAAAAAATTGACAACCAGGGGCTGAAATATTTATGAAAACTGTCATAGCAATCAGTTGAAATAAACAGATGACTTTCAAAAATAATACACATCTCGTTTAAATTTCTTATCACTTAGATCTATGCCAAACAGCAAAAACAAACAAAACTTTGAGTCGAGTTTCGAACGCGTTCGCCAGGGTTCGCATTTGCCGGATGTTAGCATCAATGTCCCAACAGAGGGCGTTCCGCTAGTAGCCGGGAGAAATGGTGAAAAAAAATGTAATCAATGTTTTATAGTTTTCATAATCATAATCCTTCAATATTCAGACAAATAAAGCAATAAAATTATAATTTTAGGCGTATATTCTGTTATATAATCTGGAACTTTCTGAAATGGCTCCTATTATCGCCTTCATTCTCGGCCATGACGCGCGGCCGACGTTTTTTGAATCGCATAGTATGGCAATGTATGGCAAGCCAAAAAAAAATTATTTATTTATTTATTTATTTATTTATTTATTTATTTATTTATTTATTTATTTATTTATTTATTTATTTATTTATTCTCTTCGTATACGTTACCATAATAGCTCGCTAGAGCTCGCTAATAACTCAACCCGAGAAAGACAATTCAAGGATTTTTCAATGCAATATTTTATAGACATTTACCTTTCTAGGATCAGAGGATTCCAATTCAGTTTTTTTTCGCCTTTTTCCTCTCAATACCCGAACCAGAAATCTACAATTTCTCTCGATGTGCCATCTGAGACTGCCTTTTCTTTTAAATTGCTGTTTTTGACTCGAGTCCAATTAATATCGCATGTGTTAAAAAAATTAGACACTTTGCCATGAATGTCAGTGTCCATCTTAGATGCCTTTTTAACCACAGATTTCTGTGTCAACAAAAAAATTCTCTCTCAATGATCACAAAATCGCTCACCTTTCTCTCGCTCTCCAAATGCACTCTTTGGCATGGGCGGCACAACCTCCACCAATGTAGTAATGTGTGAAGTTATGAAATGCTCAGTGTCGGAATGGGTGCCAATATAAAAATGGCGCGAGTTAGGCAATTTTACTGGCCGGCCCTATATCAAGCTGTAGCAGCCCGTCAATTTTTATCATCCACCCACGAGGCCGCGAGATTGCAGTCTTGTGAAGTTCTCGATATTCGTGATATCATCATTAACGTGTTTTCTTTCGCGCCCAGTCTTAATTGAGCACGTTCGATCTTACTCTATAATCTTTGTTGATTCGCGATTCAGAAGGCGTATCCCCCCCCTACCTCATTATACATTATCTCCTATTCGAATACACGCAAGTGGGGGCCGAATACGCCCGACCAATCAAAACGTTCTACATAGCTAAGAAGAAAGTTAAATTAAGTAACAATTACAACTGACATTTCAATCCTACACAATCTGCCGATATTAAACCACGATACACTCGTTTAGTAACGACAGCGATGTACGAACAACATTGAGGGTTCATCAGTTCATGAGACGCCTGTGTGTGTGTGGGGGGGGGGGGGGTAGGGGGAGTGTTGGGTCGGTGCGTAAGAAGGCACAGATAAAGCGTCAGCAGTACTTTACAGCCTTGGCCTCTTTGCTCTTTATGTGACATGGACCTATCCATTAAAACAAACTATTTAGGCGAGATCAGGACCACTTTAATTGTATGGAAAAAAGTGGTCGTGGTTCTTGGGATGAATTTATTTACTTATTCCTTGATGCTCATGTTGTGCTTGAACGAAAATCGGTATCTAACTGTGCATTGGGCTATAGGTGTGAAAATCATGATCCTAGCCCGTTTTGGGCAGTCGGACGTTTTCGGTTCTCACACACGCATACATGCCCGTTTGTGAGGCCAAATAAGCTTGGGTGTGAATTTCGATGAAAACTCATCAGAAGAAAAACGGTTTTGCAAAGATCCGAACCAAAAAAAATACACAAAAAGCTAAGCAATTTTTGGGCCGGCACCCTTTTCTTGTAGAAACGTTAGTAAATCTAACATGCAAATATATATATCACTCGTATCATGACTTATAGACCGTTTTGTTTTTGTTAATGAAACGTGATTCTAAGATTTTCGATAACTGTTACCCTTATCAAAGTTGTTCTCTGAACGTCCTTGATCTAATAACTGATTATATTGCTATATATAGAGGGTCAAATAACGACGATGACGCATCATGCGACAATCAAAACTTAACACGGGGTCCTACGATAAATAAAATGCCTCCATGGGAAGGCCATGAAACGATAACACGTACACACGCGATATTCTCGTCTGATTGAACCACGTGACGAGCATGACATTCTCACGTCGTCGATATGTTCATATAGCCTACTGGAATTCTAGAGTGCTACAATCCCTTGCGTTGCCAGTCGTTATAGGGTTTCCTTCGACATTAGCCCATTGCAATGTGAAAAGTGATGATGGTCAGCTGCTGAATCACGTGGGGGAATGTGAAGAAAATCGAGAAGTTGAATCTATCAAGCCTTTTGCATACACAATTTAGTGTTTAATGTAAAAACAATTAACAAGCCACTGCACCATCATTCGTGATATAACTGCCACGCTGAATTTTATCGGCAGTGGAGCCTTTTTGCACCCATGAATCTTTTTTGCACCCATGAATCCTTAAAGCTGCTCATACAGGAATGTTCCACGTAAAGTAAGGTTTGCAAAATTCTTTGAAAAAATGTCCTAGATCCATTGTCAGACTACATATGGATGCAAACTCTGTACAAAATAGTTATATTTATTTTGGAAGGAAGGACATATACGACAGCCATGTCCACATTTTGATGACAAGAAAGCCCCGCTTTCCCTTGCACACAAGATGCACGATATTTGGCCTGAAGTGGCTTAACAACAATGCATTAAAAACCGTTCGAAACATTTTTCACGGGCAATATTGCTGTATGAGTAACTTTAGCATTAAATTACACACCGGTAGATACATATTCACGCATTTTAGGTGAAGGATGGTTTATTACAGAGCGGATACAAAAATATATATATACGAATGCGTAAAACTTTACCAAATGAAGTATGACGCTAACTAAGTTATTCACATTGGATATGGTGATATTAATCTATGTACACAATGCCAGTAAAGCGTTCCTTTAAGCTTTAATGTGATCGCTCACCGCCTCATAAGCTTAGCATATCTCAGTGTGCAAATCGCAGTTTATGGGAATGTCGTTGTTGAGTTAATCAATAGAATATCACATTCAGGCACCAATTTCTATTCGTTATAAAGTGATAGATCGTTACCATTCGGATGGCATTGCTATATTTCCTGTGCCAATGCTTAAACTGGATTGCTAAAGGTACGGGTTCCATAATGCGCCATTTTTAATGTATTTTTAAAAATAAATCTGAAGCATATCGCTGCTATCATGCTCAAAGTGTCGGCTCTATCGAGCACACAGACATCCCGTAATTAATTACCAGTGTGTAATACCAAGGGACTTCCGGCTAACTTAATGACAGGTTTTGATTTAAACATCCTTTATCACATCCATACACCAAGCAAAGAAGGACTATTGGAAAATGCGCCGCCTTTAAAGTGTGCTGGTATAAACAGTGAGATTATTCCTCGAAAGTGTAAGCAAACACATATACAAACACCAAGCGAAAGACAAGCCATGACAGTTGTAATTACTCGTCTTCAACATGATGACACTGACTCAATGACCGACGGAAAGTTTGACTTACAAAGTTGGCCTCAGTTGCAAGAGGGCCAGGATTAAATAGTAATTCTGCATACGATCTCTACTACATCTCCAATAAATGTCAAGGAACAAATTAAAATATACTTACGGAAACACGTTCAATGACAATGTATATTAAATTTTCGTCTGATTGAGCTAAACAGTTTTGCAATGGATTGCAATGCCATGGCACTGATGTAAGCTACCCATCATTCCGACGCCTTAAAAGGCAAATGTTGCGTTACAATAGGCCAATGATTACACACCAGGTACCACAGTCTTGGACGAGACGGTTAAAGACATTATCACCAGAAGTTGAAATAACAAGTTGTGACCTGTCCAGCTTTGTCTACATGTGTAATTCCTCTACGCGTTGTGCCTTCCATTGATCTGTACGTTAGCTACAAACCGTTTTTTTTTGTCTGACTGTATCTCGTCATATATACGGAAATATTCGGCTCGATTAACTAATCGTCTCCGGACTTTGCGCGCTCATGCCAAGCCTTAGCAGGGGATTCCTTGCCGTCGGCAGCATCATGTCCATGGACGGGCTCTGAAGCATGAGATCCAACACTACTGGCGCCATCAGGCGGATAAGACTCCGCCTTCGCCATGGCCGCGAAGACCCCGCCTGTCGTGTGGCCGATCCAGTCCAGGAAGGATGCCACCTGACTGTAGACTCCGGGATAGGCCGGATTTCCGCATCCTTCTCCCCACGAGACGATCCCGATGACCTGGAAGGTGTTATTGGCCGTTTTGCACGCCAGCGGTCCCCCGGAGTCGCCCTATAAGAGGATTAAAAATCGCTGGATTAGAACACTTTAACTACCACCGCTGCTTCATAACGTGCAAGGGCCTTTAAATGTTGGTGTTGGAATATATAGGACAAATGGAAGAACATTATTTATCTGATAAAAATAATGCAGTTATGCTTAAGATTTTAATTGCATGCATTATCTTGTACATAGTTATTAATTAATGTTAAACTCGTATTAATTACGTTATTGTTGTTCATAAAACAGTGCTTTATATTATGATTTAGACTATATATTATGATTCATATTCTTATTATCGTTATTGTTATTATTATTATTAATACTATTAATAGTAGTAGTAATGCGAATAGTACATGTTGTGAGCTAGTATTGGCCAGAGGCGGATCTAGGGGGCGGGGGAGGGGGGTGGGGGGTGGGGGCCCAGCTTCCCTTTTGGAGCCGAATTTATACCATTTAACATATTAAAACCAAACGCCAAGCCATCTCTCGAAGCCGGCCCCCCTATCCAGCATATCTGGATCCGACCCTGCCGGCCGTATTCGATTCACTGAGTCCTGTGAGTGACTCCGACTGTCACAGTGGAAAGCAAGTGCCATCAAACCCAGATGGTCTAGTCCTATTTTATCAGCCTTAAATCATCCCGACCCATAAAACGACCTACACCAGGCATATACTGGGGCAACGCACCGCCGCTCCAGTTCGGTGCTAGGTCAGGCTGCACACGAAAGTGATTAGTATCTGTTGACATTTGACGCCTTCGGGCAAGGACCATCGAGTCATTTGAGGCCAAGGGCGCTTGAGGAAGCTGAACACCATGCGCGCCATGGACCATAGACGGTTGTGCGTAGTAGATGGCTGGATCACATGGTATGATAAAACATGACCGATAGCTCGGCTGTGTCAATAGAGATGTTTACGGGCATCTTGGGGATAACAATTGAGAGCGTCTAGTGCCACTTGCCTAACTCAGCATCAGGACTAATGCCATCATTTATGACATATATCATCTTATGGGAGCGCAGTCGACTCATGACATTGACATTTCATGATCACGACCGTCGTGCCAGTTATAGCACGTTAAT